>PVIJ01000587.1:20788-215233 GCA_004024925.1 Scalopus aquaticus | reverse complement strand
TCTGCAGCAAGCTGGTGAACCGGTCATCTTTGAAGAGCTCTTGAATCTGAGGACCCACAAAAACTCCCTCTTTAGTCTTTGCTTCGCTGAGTCGAGGAAATTTTTCAAGCAGGTATCAAAAAGCCGGTGAGGTCCATTCTGTGGCTTTCAGGAAATTCTTCAGCAAACCTAGTTTGTTGTGAAGGGGTGGTAGAAAGATTATGTAAGCCTCGACCAGAGCTGGGTGCTGGATATTCTTCTCTCCAACTGCTACATTTTGTCTGCGAGTCCATTGCTTCTGCAAGCAGTGCAATTCACTTGCTCGGCTACCCCACTCAAATAAGAAACACATGTATTTTGTATATCCCTGCTGCAGTCCCATTAAAAGGGCAACTAGCTTCAAATCACCACAGACATGCCAGCTCTACTTGTTATACTCAATGGAATCCAGTAGCTGCTTTAAGTTATATGTCTCTTTCATGTGGACAGCATGCGCTATTGGAATAGCTGGAAGACGGTTTCCATTGTGCAAAAGCACAGCCTTAAGACTCAGTTTCGAAGAGTCTAGAAATAGTCTCCATTCTTGTGGGTCATGAGTGATTTCTAAGGCATTCATGAGGCCCTCATTATCAGAACAGAATACCAGAGTACTTTCCTTTCTGAAGAAAGGCTCCAACTGCTGGTGGAGCTTTCGATATGAAGTAATTGTGACATCTTCTTCTAGAAGATTCTATTGTTGGAGTCTTGATCCTAGCAATTCTGCCTTGTTCTTGGATAAGTCCAAATCACAAACCAGGTCATAGTTCTTCCTGTGTTAGTCTGTGTGGGGTTGATGATGCACCACAGTGAAAATCTGGATCACTGCATGCTGATGGAACAGGAGAAGAATAGGTCGGCTCACTCTTACCCTCATCAGATGAATCAAGAGTATATTCTGCTGGAGGGTCTGGAATAGGAAGTCCCTCACCATGTGGAACTGGTCTCAATGTAGACAGAATGTTTGGGTAGACTATTCTCGACTATCTTTTGATTCGTTATTCCACCAGAAAGAGGAGGAACCAAGTAGAAGTAACAGTCTTCTATGTGGTTGCTTGGCTCTCTCTACACCACGGGGACTGAAAACAGCATTGATGGTCTTTTGCCATTTAACCACTGTGAAAGCTGTGTTGTCCACGTAGCACAGCATATATGCGGGGCCCAGGGCTTGTCTTGGTCTCCAACCTTGCATCCCAAGTCAAGATGATAAGCCTTCTTCACTTGAGAAGTGATACTTTTCTTCTGGTTGGCAAATGTCACTTCCCCACAAATAGAGCAGAAATTGTCCACACTATTAACACACTTTCGAGGCATGACTATTCTGTATTGTGCCTAAATGGATAAAATAATAACAATTCTGTGGAACAGTAGCTTAGACTGTCTCGCACAAAGTTTGAAATATTTTCAATGCTCAACCTTTCCGACAGGGCTTTCTATAGTGCACTGCTGACGTCAGTTTACTCCAGCAGCTGCCTGGCAGTAGTATTGCCTACCATCAGAAAATGATGCAGTCAACTCTGGATGATGTGTGCATGAAGGTATTATGCAATGTGATGCAATTTTACATCATTCTAGGCTGATTTAGGATGTTGTTGCAGTCCTACTGGATAAATTTACACAGTGAAACATATAAGATGAATTTTATAAAATATCTTCAAAATGAGAGCTAATAAAAAATACTCAGAGTTATATTCATGTTCAGCACACCAAGATACTACAGATTAGGGCCTTTTATAAGTCAGTAACAATCTCACTGTTGACCAGTGTAATCTGGGTAATAAAAGCCTGGGCTAGAGTGACAGCAGTGGCAATGGAAATGAGTGGAATTATTGAACAGCTGTTGCTCAGGGAAAGGCATCTCAATGTCTTTGCAATACTCAACCTAGCATTATGTGATTTGTCCCATAATCCTGATTTTCTTAGGATACAGCTTCATTAAAGATCTCCCCCTTTCTCTCTTTTAGCACCAGCCATCTTTTTCCTCTACTTTTTCCTTCTGCTGTGCCCTCAAAGATGTTCAGACTCCCATTCCTCCAAATACTTCATTTAATTGTCAATGCCTTCCTTCCTTCCCTCCCTCCCGTCTTTCCTACCTCCCTCTCCCTCCTTCCCCTCCCCCTTCCTCCCCTCCTTCTCCCCACCCCCCTTCTTTCCTCCCAATGAAAAATAAGGTACATGGACATGCTATGGTGTTGGGACACTAACAATGAAAATAGCATTCTTTTAAAATTCATGCTACATGGGGAGAGACAAGATGCATAAACTAATCATTCCTTGACAAGTGTAATATAATAATAATGGTTGGGGCTCCTGAAAAGTTCCACAGAAGCAGTGAAGGGAAGAGTCTCTTCTGCCTGGAGAGTGGAGGGGCAAAGGGGAGGAAACCGAGGTCAGGAATGAATCTAGTGTAGTAGTGGAAGGCTTTGATCTGAACAGTCAACATTAGCCAAGGCAGAAAAAGTTAGGCCCTGTTTTTAAAAAAGGTAAACAATAGAGTTGACTCTTCAGATGTCTCTTACCACACCACACCTACTACCGAGGTACCCATAATCCTCCACCCAGCTATTCAATTTTAAAACATTTCTCTCTCGTTCTTTAAAGCTTTAAATGATACCCAGAAACTTTCCAATGATAAGGTATCTGGTGAAATATATTTCCTCTTTTTCTCATCCATTCTTGGAGATAAAAATCTTCAAGGCAGGGAGGAGCCAAGATGTCCTGGCAGTAGGTCAAAAGCTCCTCCTCAGGGCTGGTCTGTGGGGCAGAGGAAGAAGGAAGTCCCCCATCATCACCACTTCCTGCCTCTCTCCTGCCATAATAAGGGAAAAGTTCTCAGCACCTCTCCCTACTCAGCATCTTTCCTCACACTTCTGGATAATTCCTTTGTTTTGCTATCCTTAAAATGTTAATAATTTTCTTAGATTGTCTCCTATTTCTCTTTGATTACTTCCCTCTCTCTAAAGTCTTTCATGACCATATTTGCATACACAAAATCACTGGACAGTGTATTTTATTTGTGATTTAAAATGTTTTTCAAATAACTAGCTTGTTACATTTAATTTCTCATTCATGAATTATAATTTTTTCATGGCTTTCTGAATTGCATTAATAAAATCTGCATATTCATCATAACAGTAAATAACACAATATAAGATGATAAATATTTAATAGTTTTTCCTCAACTTTTAGAAAACAGTTGGAACAATTCAAACTGTTGAGACACTGTTTACTTAGAAACTGACTCTCTAGAAACAGAAGGTAAACCTATTTTAAAATTTCTTTTCATAACTTAAACAGTAGGAAAAGAATAAATTAACCCCTTTATATTCTTAGTCCACAAGAATACTATTTATTCAGCTAACAAAAACACAATTTGTGGACCACATTCCATTTATTTACATGAATTAAAGCTTCACTATAAAACGTTTAAAAGTGAAATATCTTATTATTATGTTCCTTATTTCCAATAATGGATTGGGCTTTTATTCACCTTAACTGTACTGATTATTTTCATTTTGTGCAGATAGGATTTTAATGTGTCCATAGGGTTTCAATAAATCCATCATTTCCATAAAATTATAGATTTCTGGCTTCTCTTAAAAAAAACAAATTTCAATAGTTTTCATTTCCTCCTATCTAACTGGTCTATGTAATGTGATTTTATACACCAAATGCCCAAAAGACTCCACAAAACCTACTAGAAATAATAAATACAAGTTACAAAATCTATATATCACAATAGGTTGCTTTCTATACCCACACAATAAACTATCAGAGAAATTAAGAAAATGGTCCCAGTTACAATTAGCCCCAAGATAATATCTAGAAATAAATTTAACCAAAGCTGTAAATTATTTATACACTAAAAACTGTAAGACATTACTTAAAGAAAGTGAAGAAGACACTCCAAAAACGGGGAGGTACCCAGTGCTCATGAGTTGGAAGAACTGCCATTGTTAAATGGGCATTTTTACCTAATACAATACACAGATTCAGGGCTATCCTCACAAATCCCAGTGACATTCATTATGTAAATAGAGTTTTAAAATTCATATTTATTTTTGGAACTACCAAAAAAACCCAATTAACCAAAACTATATGGAGGAAAAAAAGCAATAAAAATGGAGATATCACACTCCCAGAGTCAAACTATACTGCAAAGTGATAATAATCAAAGCAACATGGTATTGGAATTAAAACAAGCACACAGATTAATGGTACAAAGTTAAGATCTGAGAAAAAAAAAACCCACCCATATATGGACTAGTAATTTATGACAAAAGATCTAGGACTATAAATTGATATAAGGGACCTTTATATGGTTGTTTCATTCTTACATTCATATCAACACTTTGTCCCTAAGGGAATATTAGTTGAAAGCTCAAATCCATTTATCAAAAAAAAAAAAAAAAGTGTAAATAGCCTCTACTTTCTCACAATGCTGGCAACATAGCAAAAATAATTCTTTTAAAATAGTTCAATAAGAAAACAAATTTAGTAGGGTAATGAAGGTGTTTATTCTATTTGTATCCTGCTTGTATTTAAAGTTTTAGATGAGACATACACCCCCCATGCATCAAAAAAAAAAAAAAAGCAAAAAACAACACTGAAACCAGTATCTCCAGGGTATGAAATAGAATTTGAAGATTGATTGATCAGGTTAGAGAAGATAAGATTTCCTTTGGGAAATTGGTGAGCTGTACCATGAGACTGGGCTGGAGAGTGTTTCTCAAAAATTTAATCCGGTTTAGGGAAACTTACAGACAGCCACCCAGAAGTTCAGTGTTTGTTTCCTGTTGTTTAAGGAACCCAGAGAGTGAAAATTGACTTTTTCCAGAAGCTTAAAGGCTAAAGGTCATGGAATGATCAATCTGGTGGCCAACTCAAGCAGAAAGAGCAGAATTGGAAGCAAGTTGCATATTCATCAGTAGCAGTCTCCCAAGCCGAGGCAACCAGCTGGGAGCTACAGAGAGAGGTGGTCAGGGAAGAACAAGCCTCAAAGTCCTCTACCATTTTAGGTTTTCCAAAACAGTCTCCAAAAGTAGGTGTGGGGTTGTGTGTGTACGTGTGTATTGGCGAGAATAAATTAGATAGATTTGAGGTTTTCACCCAATTTTTTAAGTCATACCTAAGGGAAAGGGGCTTTTTTTTTTTTTAACCTGAGAGTAATAATAAAAGGCACAAGATTACCTGAGATTTCACCCAAAGATCTGGAAATACAGCTTGTTGAAGGAGGGTTGAAATGTGGCAGGAGAGGGAAATAGCAGAGTTGTACTTTCATGTACTTCCTGGGCCTGCTCATTCACTGAAGTGGCACAACATGGGATTTGGCACAGGAGACCACCACATCTGTTCAGTATGGAGCCCAGAATATTAGTTGAAAGGAAAGAGATGAGTGTGCCTTTCAGAAGGACAACAAACTTTTCATGACTGAGGAGGAAAGATTAGGAAAGATTCAGGTCCTGATTACAGACAACTTTGCAGTTTCAATGTTACCAAGTCTGCAAACACATCAGATTGTGGCCCCATTGCCCTAACGTGTCAATGGATCATTCTGTATAACTCACTAAAAAGCTGGAGAATGGTTTTGGAACTAGAGAATAAAAAGACATTATGACTTTGTACAATGTGCTTTCATTTTAATAAATATGTACTGATTGACCTATCAAACCCCATCATCAGCCTCTACAATTAAACACACCAAATAAATCAATATGTGAACAAACATACTAAATTATTATTTCAGTAAGGGTAGGATTCTGAAGTTCAATAAGTAAGAGGTGAATTGAAGGCAGGAAAGAAAATGACATGAAAGAATACTTTAAGAGAAATGATAGACTGGATACAGATCATTTGATGAGAGACACAGAGGAGAACTTTCCCCAGAAGTTTGTTATGCTCTTTTGAATAATATTTAACTAAACACATGGAGAATGTAAGGCGTGGTTCTGGGGACAGTTTGAAACATGAACCCAGAGATGAAGGCTATCTTCTCCCTATCCAAGCATCAAACTTACGGATTTGTTTATACTGATGACTGGGAAATACGGGGCCCCATAGGTCTCGGGCTCCTACGTGTCTGGCTGAGTTTGTTAAGGATAACGGTCCTGACTGCTCTTTCTGGGGCCATTTCTCAAGGTCATGTTTATAGACTGCAACCTTGAGAGATGACATAATGTCTGCTTCAGGAAGAAAAAGCAGGTTTGCTCACTGTTTACTATAAAAAGGATGGATTCCCCCAAGTTCAGTACTCCTCAGCTACAACGCAAATCCAAGAGAACCTTCTGTATTACTCCCATGTGGGCACCAGGGAAACAACACACATGCTGACGCTCATACTGCTTGTGATTTGGGTGATAAAATCCTTTGTCTCTAACCCAGGAGTCTTGAGTCTCCTGCCAGCTTCCTTCAAACATTGCCAGACTGACTTACTTAACTTGCAAGAGGCTAAAACTCTCGGACTAAATAATCATCAGTCATATTTGTTGTCTCTATCATATAGGTGGTTTCCTTCACTGGGTATATCATTCAAGGGTACTCAGAATACTAGATTTGAGGTTTGCTTATGTTGCTATTGGTCTTCATAAATTCTTGAAGAACTTTCACTGTTCATGTTTCAAAACCAGTGGATGTTTATACTTACAGAGATCATCATCTTTTCTTTCTTGTTTGTTTGGCTCATCTTGTAAGTCTCCTTTAAATATTCATCTTTAAAATAAGCTTGAGGATATTTTAAATTCAGGTCAACAAGTTCCCATCTTGTGAATTTTCCAACATCTCCATTTTTTACCAACTTCTGTTCTTTCCCCTCCAGAGACCTGTTCACACACACCCACACATATATATGTGACTGGAATTAAGAGCAGAAAGAAGGCATGTGGGTCTCTTCTCTCTCACTCCGTGACATTGATTACAACTTAAACTTCACAGGGAATTATCTCAACATTATAATAATATATAACAACATAAACAGATGTGGCAATATAAAAACTATTGCTGTAATCTTATAAATGGCAGGCTGCAGTAAGATAATTATGAGGATGAATAGCCTTATTAATGTCAAATACAATAGTATTTTCAATAAACTCATGACAAAGCATCTTTTATTCCTTTGCAACCAATATTGAAGATTTGTAGAAATATGAACTTTTTCTCAGATTCATAAAGGCATAAGAAGAGATAGTGACATAATTATAATTATATTAAGAAGCACGGTTGATTGGTTGTCAGCATACTTTACATTTAACAATCCTGGGTGTTTTTACATGATAATGGCATAATGACAGTAATGAACTTCGAAGTTATTCTTAGCAGAGTATCACAGCAGAGTGCAATCGATTTCTGCATAAACTATAAATGCAATCCCCAACCTTATAGGTTATTGTAAATGCAAAGCACAAATTCTCATTCATAACTACTTAATTAAAGAACATTATTGGTTTACCTGTAATTGCTTTAATTTATCACAGTGTTACAAGTTATAAGTAATGTGTGTTATTCTTCAATAGTTTTATTGTAATTACATATAATTTACAATTCACATTACTGGATTTCTAATTAGCTTCTAAATATTCTTGGTTATAAAAATGAAAATACTATTTTTAAAAGAATAGGATAATTAACAACATATTAAATTGATTGGCTAGCAACCATTTACCAAACAATGAAATTAACGAATTCAGACTATTTTGTTGACAAGTGATATAAAGTTACCGAGTACAACTTAGTCACTCCTTGAGATGTGGCCAGGAAAAAGACTCTTTCAAATTCATCTTCGCCACACTATGGACCACACTCTGGGTTCCACTGCCCCTCATTTGCCACCTCCTTTCGTGTTCGGTTGGGGGTTGTTGGCAGTGGGGTGGGGTTGGCATGTGAAGGCTACACACCGCTCATCATAATCCTGAAGAAGCTTTTCTATTATTACAGTTTTCAAGTTCTTTGACTCAGTAAATTGAATAGTGAAATGCCAATCCCTTGAATCTTTTCTATTTCTGGAAATTAGGAGAGATAATAAGGATGTTGAGTAAAATCACTTTTTTGAAATTGGTGGAAAGATTTTAAAAGCATTGTTTGGGCATGAAGTGGCTTTAAGTCAAAGTCACCAGGGTTGGCCCTTTTAGGTAAAGGTGACTAATGGAAGAAAAATGAGTGGTTTTCATTGTTTCATAGAATATGCGATCACCTGCACGGTATGTATTCAAAGGTCTCTAAACTTCAATACCTCCTCTCAACCAACCCGCAACACCAACCATTAGAAGCAGCACTTTGGGTTAGCCATTTATCCAACAAGTTTCTCTACAGGCAGATATACCTCATATACAGGCAGATATACCTCATCTGGGACTGCAAGGGTGATTTTTCTGGTCAACTACAGGCAGAGTTACCAAGCAATGGACATTTGTCTTTGATACCAGTCTCACACAATGATCTTCTACCTGAATAACTAGTCCTTATTCCCGATTGCCTAGAAATTCATGTTTAGCTGAGATAGTACTAGACAGAGGAGGTGAAAGGGACAGCGGATACTGACAGAGAATCAAGACGAAAGGGGCACTGGCAAGGAGCTCTGCTGAGAACAGACATGCAGGCAAAGTACCTTGAAAGGAGTTTCAGGGTGCACTGGGGGTACACAGAGGGCCCCTAAGTGTCCCGAGAAGCTTCTCTGAACCTGGAGAGGTAGAAGATCATTGTGTGAGACTTGTATCAAAGACAAATGTCCCTTGCTTGGTAACTCTGCCTGTAGTTGACCAGGAAATCACGCTTGCAGTTCCAGATGTTGAATGGAAATAGTTTTCTATAATTCAGAGTAAAAATAATTGATTGTAACATTGTGTGTTGAGTCAGAAGATGAAGTCCTAAAATTCAATTGACAGGTCAAGCCACGTCACCTTAACTGCCTATGATCTGCTCCATTCATCTGCATTGAATGTGGCTATAATGAGTAAAACGAGTCCCGTTTTAAGAGTACACCAGTTACACACGTAGTCATAGGCAGATAGGCACTGTGAAGGGGGCATGTGTATTCTATGGATTTTTGTCTCCTGATCTGAAAATTCCCACATCTCTACCCAGCGTCATTTTATATTCTGAGACCTCAGCAAAAATTACAAAGATCGTGGCCATTTCAAGCATCCAAGGGTTAATAGGTCTGCGGAGGCTATTCCATCCCTGGCATTGCAATGATGAAATCAACAGAGTCCCATTCTGAAGACTGGGGTTCAGCTTAGAAACACTCTATGATAATGAGGTTCATTGTAACTGGATTTGACCTGTGTTTAACTCCTAGCAGCAACTAAAAATGCGTGTGTTTAACCACACTGAATATAATTCCAGCCCAAACCAAGGTTTGGGATCATCTTTCTGATATCACAAAAAATACTGTAGAATTGACACTAATTGTGTTCAAGCAGACTTAGTTTATTTGGGGGGTATTTTTACGTAAGAAATGTGCCATCAAAATGTATGAGTTGTCTGCTTTCCTTCTCTTGTCTCTATTCCATAAGCTCAAATTATTTATTAGTTTTTTACAAATGTTTCTCGGTTTTTTTTTTCTAGAAACACGTCGATTGAGTTGATATTTCGACAGTAAAATTCCACTTTCTTTCTGAGCGTGTGCCTTGTAGTTTTAAATCACACTTTCACATATATAGGAATATTATGAAATCTGTGCTAATCGAAGCAAAGAGTTTAATGGGCCTCATAAAGGATAAGGACATGTCATACCTCAGTTGATTGCTTCTCGATTAGGACTCACAATGTTACCCTATTCTTCCTTTTGGATATGGCTTCAGTCTGTACAATGCAGTACATAAATGATTTTCCATGGCTTTTTAAAAGGCGGTGCATATTAATATTTTAAACTGAAGTAATTGCTTCTTGCTCAGCAATGGGTTTCATTTATGAGTGTTTATCCTCGGCAAATGGAAAGTATGGTTAATCTAAGTTAAAAATGGGTTCTTTAAATAGCTCTAATTACATTCTGTTTATATTTGTATGTATTAGACACTTAAGATTTAATCGGTAGCAGTTCTAACAAACCATAATGTTTATTAGCTGGTTTTAAATTATTGTTATGGATGGCAGTTGAATGAGAAAATAAATGATTTGTCTACTACAAAACAAAGTAAATAAAAGATGGACCAAGGTTCAAAAAACCCGCTTTTTAGCACAACTTCACATTTCAAAAGAATTTATAGAGAGAGGTTACATAGGTAAATTCTTCTTTTTTCCTTCTAAACTAAAGGTATAGAAGGAGAGGTAGTCACTGGCAATATCAGATTTGCTGGATTTTTGTCTTTAAAAATGAAGAACTTAGTTTTCAAGTATTGGAATAGAAGGGGATAAATTCTACATTGTCATTTGCATTTATTTTGCTGTGAAAAGAAATAAGAGGCAGAGATAATAGGTTGACTTTTTGAATGTTAAAACTCACTTGTTTTAAGTGAATGCAATGCTAACTTAAATCGCTTTAAGTTGCCTAAATTCTATATGTTGATTACCCAGAAATTACTTGCTGGATTCTGATTCCTTTCTGAGAACTGTGTGAAAGGACACCCTGTATCTTTGGGGAAAACTTCTGAATAGCCCATGACTTTTACTCAATGAATTAAGAAACTCTCTGCCATTTTATTGACATTTCATTTTCTATTTGTTTTATTGAGACTTTCAACATATGCAAAATGAAGTATAAATCAAAAGACAATTTATTAATCATAACACCTGTATCTCTATGGAACTACAAACATTTATAATTGTTTTGAAAGTGCAGTTGTATTCCCAGCAAAGAGATTGTGGAATTATTAGTGTCATTTTACAACTAAGGAAGCAGTGACAGAAATATTAAGATTTCTCTACATGGAGCGAAGGCTTTTTCTTTTTTTAAAGAACCATTTTATACCACACTTTTGTATCACTAACAAATGTTTAAATAGAAAACTATGTCACCTTGAACAAGCCACTAAATCTTTTTGTACTTTCATTTCCCTACCAGTAAAAGTAGGGAAAATAATAGTCCCCCCTCTGGTAAATTCAGCCTGAGAAGTTAATATAGTAACATATGAATATAAATAGAACAGCGCCTTCTTGTCAACATTAATGGAGCACTCATTTTACCTCTACCTCTACTCTGAGCTCTGTCCCAAGACAGGAGTAAGCCCCCAGAGCTTCTTTCCAGAAATCCTCTCATACTTTCCCTGCCCATGCTGGGTGCTTCTTTCTAGAGACTGCCCCTGCTACCGCTACCCGGTGCCTAAATAGTCTCTCAAATGTAACTAACCTCTCGCCCTAGCCAGCTGCAGGGCTCCAATACTATATTTGTCCCCAAAAGCTTGCACAAGGACCCACTCCTAATCCTCAGTCCCACTGGCTCACCTCCCTAAGTTCCCCTCTGCACGTGGGGCTGGCACCTGCCCTCACTCCGGTCTCCTAGCGGTCTGCAGAGCTCCCTGCAAGGCAGCCAGTCCTCACCGCTCAGCTCAGAGTCCCCTTTTCTGCTCTGGTGCCTTCGCATGTTCTTGGAGTCCATTCTGTTAGCATGGGGACTTGTAGAGATTTTGCCACCCTCCAAGACTGAGAGAAACAGCATTTCCAGAAGAATCCATTTCCAGATCTTTCTACCCCTCAGTTCTAACTGTATTTGCTTACTACTATTCATTTACAAATGCTCCTTTTGGCCTCAGTATCCATAATCATAACTATGTCTCTTCTCTCCTTTATCAGATCCTTGCTCCTATCCCCAGCCTGTCTCTGAGGCCTGGTATAGGGTAGGAATTCAATTAATATGCAGAGAGGGATACTGATGGCATGACTCAGTAGAGGGGGCTCGGTGCTGGGGCTGCATTTTGGACAAGTGAGAAGTAGGGTGTGAAAGCAGCTGGAAGGTCAGATTGGCATGAAAAAATGAAATAATTTGATCTTAATCAGTTCCTTGGTAATTGATTACTTGCTAATTGCGATGCCCTCTCTCTTGTGCCCACCCGCCATCCTGCCTCAGTGACGGTTTGTTTCTGGCCCTTTCCTTGTCACCCTGGGCTTATGGAAGCCAAGGATGGGAGATCTGACGGTCAGGGCGCAGGGAAGTGCATCCTGCAGAAGCGATGTTTAAACCAAGACCCAAGGAAAGTTCAGGGTGAGCTCAGAAGGGGAGGCAGGGAGGCGCAATCCCAGGAGACCTGTCGGGGCCCAGGTACAGAGGTGAAGGGCACACAGAAGTCCCTGCCTCACACCATTTGTTATAAATGACGCCACAATTTGCAGTCAGCAGCATGAAGAGAACAGTTTGTTGTTAGAAAGAGGTGACGTGTGGGGGAATGATTTATAGAGTGGCCAGACTTGCCTTTCTATTTTTTTAAAGATTTATTTATGCAGACAAGCTGGGATATAGGCCAGAGGTTGGGGTGTGAGAGGATTCACCAGAGACAGAGTGGGGAGCAGAACAGTTGGATCTACTGAAATACACTACTAAGGGGGGCAGCGGGGAGGCAGGAGAGATCTGCGCCCTGTGGGAAGCTCCCCGGCCGGGGATCGAACTCGCGCTGCAGTGGCTGAGGAGCGCTTGTTAGTGCTGAGACTTAACCCCTGCGCCACCAGGGAGTCCCCAGACTTGCCTTTCTAAAGGGACACCAGGCCCCCTGAGATCTAGAGCATGAGGAGGCAGCCATGGGGTTACACATCGGCAGAGGGGCGAGGGGAGCAAAGCTTCCCCTTGGAGTGAACTCGGATCATCCAAAGAACAGAGAAGGCCTTGTGGCCGCCAAGCTCCGGGGCCCTGCGATGCGGGAAACACGGCGACGTCTCAGATGCTGCAGGGTCCCAGACCAAGAGAACACATTTGCCTTTCAGTCTGTATGTCCTGGGGAGCCAGAAATGGTCTTTCACTGAGAGCGGATCCAGCTTGTTTTCCAGTGTTCCTTTGCTTCTGTGGGGGGTGATCCCTAGGAAGAGAATAGGACGCCTTGCGAGGGTGGCTTAGACCAGGGCAGGGCCAGGGGAGGAAGGAGTGGAGGAATTCACAAACGCATCCGCAGAACAATGAGCGGGGCCTGTGGTTGGACGCGGGAGCTGATCACAGAGGAGCGAAGAGCCGCAGAACAGGAGAGATGGTTATTGCACGAGGCCCAGCTGCTGACTCCTTCCCCCGGGTCTGCGGGACTCTGGAGTTTGCTTTTATACTCGGCCCTGCCTAAAGCAGAACTTCCGTGGATTCCTTATTACACATTTAGCTCTGAAGCCCTTGAAGGACTGTGAATTCTGGTAAGCATGTGTGACCTTCAGTCTTAACCTCAGCTCTCCCTGTCAACTCTCTTTCAAAGTGGAAATTTAGAGGCAACTCTTCCACCTGCCTCTGTCCCCAGAGAAAAGGCCATGACCACCCCACTTAAGATGAGCATGAAGTGGACCTCCCTGGTGGCGCAGTGGGTTAAGCGCTGCACTGTGGAGCTGTCAGCAGCTGCGACACAAGTTCGATGCCCAGCCGGGGAGAGTCCCACATGGCGCAGCAGACCTCTCCTGCCTCGCGCGCTGCTCCCCTCAGCAGTGTATTTTGGTCGATCTACCTATTCTGCTCCTTGCTCTGTCTCTGGTGAGCCCTCTCACCGCCCCACGCCTCTGGCCTGCACCCCAGCCTGTATGCAAACATAAATAAATCTTAAAAAAAGAAATGAGCACGAAAGGATGCTGTGGGTGAACTGCTCCCTGTCCCTCCAGCCTCTGCAGGGCCTTCCTGTGTTGCCAAACGACGGGGAGGGCACCGCAGCTGGGCCCCATGCAGCTGCCTTGCCCTGTGCTGACGTCCACGCCCTTCCTCCTTTTCTGATGGTGTGAAGAAGAAAATCCAAAGAATCCTGACACGGAATTAAGCTCCCCTCAATTGATGTCTGTTGCTGTTATATTCTCGACTCCAACATTATCTAGCTAAGAGGAGCCTGAACTGGCATGTTACCGAACACTCTGATTATATAGGTGGGAAACTAAGTGGTAGAAAAATTAAAGTGATTCAGGGTACATGGAGCTTCTCCAGAAAACCGCCACCTTTGGAGTCAAAGATTTGCCTTCCAGTGCGACCTGTCTCTTGTATTAGCTGGGCAAATTCTCTACCCTCTTTCAAAAACTTTGTGTGAAAATGGGAGACTTATTCTTTCTTTGCAGATTTTTTTTAATATATATTTTTATTGTTATTTATGACTTCTACATTTCCTATTCCCCTTGGGTAACCCACCACCGTTCACTCATGATCCATCTCCGTGGTCCCTTGTGTTCTTTTCTATTCCATTTTGTGCCCTTATCCTCCCCTTTCCCCCCCGCCACCTGCTGAGTGTCTCTCTCCTATTTGGTTTCCTTATAGTTCTGTTATAAGTGAAACCATTTGATATTTTTGTTTTTCTTTCTGGCTTATTTCACTGAGTATGATCCCCTCTCCTTCTTTGCAGATTAACTCGAGAGGGTTAGAACCGGTGTAGATCAAATACTTAGAGACGTGCAATAATGGTCACTATTGTTAAGTGTTTATTAATAACGTGGCAGGGTCATGTTGTAGCCAGTCCCAGCCTGCCACCCACGTTTCCCAATCTTGAGCGTCATTATCTATGCAATGTACACCCTGATGGAAATTTTCATGGATTCGTCTTTATCTATGCTGCGTACAACTTGATAGGAATTTTCATGGGTTCGTGGATTCTCATCGGGTCTATTTAAAATAACAAACAGACATATCCCCTCCTACCCATTTCCAAGCTTTGAGATTTTTTCAGTGCCTTGGAGAATCAGGGACATAATTTGTAATTTAATTCTGTAGTGAATGCCTCTGTGGTAGGAAAAAAAAAAAACTAAAGCAATATTTCAATCCTAGGAACCAGAGCTGGCACCCAGAATAAAAGACTCTTTTAATAGGAAGAATAATCTCTCAGTTTTGTGAAAGGGCTGTGAGAAAAGGCTTGAAGACCTATTGCGATATTAAACATAAATGGTACATGGTTGTAGGTTTTTGCTGGGAATTGTATGTCTGCCCTAAAGCACAGAATTTCTTTTGCCTCAGCCTGCATTTTTAGAATATGCTATGCCGATATCTCTATTTTGTAGAGGTTAATAAATGACACAAGGAGAAGAACTGGCTTGGAGGAAATGACTGTAACAATGATAATTATGATAATAGTCTTGTGCATTTCCACGCTTAAAGTGTAAAACAAAAAAATCTTGTGTTTCTGCCATGCAAGAAAACCACTCCTCTTATTAATATTGTCTTGTGTACTTCATGGTGCGTTATCATGGCAAGAGAGGGTCATAATCCTAGTCCTGTAGGAGGGAGGTGCTGTCCCTGACAGGGGCTTGGGGAGCTCATTTCTGGTGTCAGCCGTTTGAGAGAGCTCTAGCCCCGAGGTGTAGCTTGTCCACCAAAATCATGGAGGGATTCCTAGGAGAGCCTCCTGGAGATTTGAGTGATACCCCCCACGGGGACCTTTCCCCTAAATAACCCCAGAGAAAGGGCTGGACATGGCTGATCTCTCAGTGGTTTGGTATAATCAGCAGCGCCTGTAAACCAAGGAGACCCTAAGTGAAAATGGTCAGATTGGAAACTTATCATCTAAAAGCAATATGGTTTTACACTTTTTATATGTCTAGTTTATTTATCCATGTTTTTTCCCTAGTTTTTAGGACTCTAGCCATCTCTGCTCAACTAAGAGGGGTGGGTCTGTTCTTGGACCACCTGTGTAAGGGAAAGAGGAGGGGTGGAGTTCCGTGCAGGACACGGGGATAAGCCTGCCGTGTTACACAGCATGGCCTTGTGGACGGTGACGCCGATGCAGAGATGTGGAGGAGGAGGAGGGAGGAGCCAGGTGCATTTCAGGGAAAAGAGTGCAAAGACCCTGGGGCAACAGCCTCCAAGTTGGGTCTACATGGCATGAAAAGTAAGAGTACATGAAAGAGGAGGTCAAAGATATAATCACTCCCAGGTCCTTACAGAGCTTTGATTTTACCTTCAGTGAAATGAGAGAGACTGCAGGGTTCTCAATTGACAGTCATTGTCAACCTATTTTTTAAATTATTTTAAACATTTTTTAAAAACAATTCTTAACAACTCTTATTTAAAAATTCACTTGGCATGCTTGTGTTGAAAATAAGGTAGAAATGCAGAAATCTATGAGACCTGACCAATAGTGTAGGCAAAAGTTGATGGGGATCTCAAAACAAAAATGGCGACGGTGTTGGAATTGGGAAATGGTCAATTCTGGTTCTGCCTGATGATTGACTCAGCTGAATCCAGACCTCGCTTATGGGTGGAAGAGAGAATTCAAGCATGGTGTAATTCAGGTGACTGGCCTCAGTCACTGGAAGGATGGGGTTGCCGAGGTCCAAGACTCAAAAGGATCCTTGGTTGGGAATGCAAGGAAGGTGGCGTCAGAGGTTTAGACATTGCGAAGAACCTCTTCAAGGAGTTATAAAAAAATTTCCGCCAGGAAATGTGCATGAGACGTAGCTGCCCCTCAGTGTCAGCTTCTGTAATATGAGAACTAGTATCTTTAAATTCTAGAATCTCTACCACAATCATTGTTCAGAGAATACCCTTTTCCCATTCTCTGTACTCTCTTTCCAGAACTTTTAGTGAAATTTTTGTATCTATTGAGCTCCCTCTCCTCTTGTATCACTCTTCATTTCTTTATGCTGCATACTGGATGACTTTTTTAAATATACCCTTTAAATCAGAGTTCTCTCTACCTGTTGCTTGATCTGCTATTACATTTACTAACTTTTTGTTTAAATGACTATAATCTTCACTTACAAAGGGTTCGTTTGGTGTTTTAAACCCATCCATTCTTTTTGTGATTTGGAATGTTCTATTATTTGTATTTTAGTTATTTTAACTGAATTCATTTTCTGGAGTGTGAGTGTCCCTGGTACCTGGGTTCTAGAAATGATTCTACAAATGTGGTTTGGGCGCCATCTCACTTACCGCTCTGGTGCCTTCCCAGGTCTGAATGCTGTGAAGCTTTACCATCCAGATTTGTGGCTGGAATGTCCATGCTCCAGTAAATATTTTAAATTGACTCCCATTCCTGCGCATTGACGAGACTGGCCTTGAAATCTCTCACAGGAGACTTTTACACCAGAAAGAGAGCAGATTCCCTTACTCTTCCCTGGAGAACAGGCCAACTCACCCTCAGTGTTTTTCACAGCGATGCGTCTCTTCCAGTGTCTGCTTTCGCTGTTGACCTCGGCTCCCTTCCCCTCAGTCTGTGGGGCCGCCAGCCTCATGGAGTCACGTCCTTGAATGACAGTCACGTCTCACTCTCTATGTGTCGCTCTCTGCCTAATGCTCCCCAGAGGGCTCTCATGTCCTGTGAAGGTCCTTTTTTGTTTCTTTTTCCCAGATATTTCCCTTTCTTTTCAGCTCTGGCGTGGTTTTGTTTTAAGATTTTAGGTAGTTCTGTTAGAGCTGGAAGTTACTGACTAGGTTCATGCCGTCATTGGTGATATTTAGCAAACTGTATGGTGTGCAAGATTCTTCAGGCCCCCTGAGTGTGTAAAGCATTAGTACGTCAAGCACCCTGGATTATAGGGAGGTCTGGAGTCCTAGGGGAGGGACTGTTACAGGGGACCTACAACGTGAAATGGGGAGGCCTGACTATGGGTCCTCAACAGTACACTTGGAAAGGGACTTATAATAAGACTCAACTGCAGGTACATACAAAGAGGGGTAATGAAGAATTTGCCTACAAAAAGGGGAAATGAAGAAATGAATGACTCAGGGAGAAAGAGAGAGAAATTGGTGAATGTGTCCTATCAGTTCTGCTAAGCTGGAACCCCAATAACAAGCTGAAAGCCAGTGAAAAACCCAGCATCCCCAAGGCCCACATGTCTGGTTACAGACCAAGCCTTGCTGCTAACTCCACCCTCCGTTCCCAGCATCCTCCCTTCGGTGGTGATGATATTATGGGATTTGTAGTCCTTGGTGTCTTTGGTGTCTTGGATCTCTTTGGTCTTGGATGGGGGTGGGGTCCATAAAACCTGTTTGTGGAGTTTGTTCAGGATGTCCTTCCCCCTCAACAGTACTGAAAGGTCATACAGGTAGTAAAGAAAAGAGAGGCAGGCAAAAAGTGACGCAAAGTAAGTCGTTTATTACTGCGCTCCCTGGCGAGGTTTACGGACCCCTAGAGTGATGTCAACAAAGTTGTGCCCTGAGTCAAGTGAGCAGAACTTATATAGGGTGGGGCTCAGCCAATGGGGTCTGTGAGGAAACTTCAGTCATGCAGAAGAAGTTATTTTTTCTCTCAGTCCCTCTTATCAGGGTGGTACATCTGGTATTCAGGTGAGGGTGATGAGGGTGCCAGCACCAGGGCATCGAGGAGTTGTTTTTCTGTATGTTACTTCCTGCTTAGGTGACAGAGGCCATCATCACTTCCCTGCTGCCAACCCAGGCCCCAGCCTAAAAAGGAGCAAGGTAGCATTATTTACTAACCAATACCCAAGACTTTCTATATTTTACCTACAGCACAGCTGTATGAATGTATGTCAGCCAAATATCAGAAGGTATATATTGAATTTTCTTATTGTTCTCTAAACATAATGTACACCACCATTTATAGCAATTAGGTATGTTGAAAAAAAAAATAACACCCCAGGGGACAAAAGACTTGGAAAATATCTGATTATGAAATTATTCAAAACTACATTGTTTTGTTTCTTGAAATAAGATAGAATGTGGAAAAGAACCTGTTTTTAAGTCTGAAAGTCAATTTCCTGTACTTATTCTGATGCAAAATAAAATACATACTCTAAAGGTATTTAGGATTAGAGTTGCTTACATTTTAATTAGTTCCAGGCATTTTAAAATTTAATCACAATGGAGGAAAATCATTAAGTCTATACCTTTGAAAATAGGTTAATAATGTTGACATTGGCACTTACTTTCTAGAAATTTTGAAGACAATCTTGGCATGTTCAAAGAGGAAATAGATTGTACTTGTAAGAATTGTCATGCAAACATTTTTTTTCATCCAAGCATTTTGGGAGGAAAATATCTTTGGCTAAACTCTCGTTCCATGTCAATTAAAGTGATTTTTAGGGTAAAGTAAGGGTTCTGGTACTCACACTCTTCTGAAAGTCCCTAGATGGGGGACTTTAAATGCACAAAACTCTGTGCATTTAATCAAGGACGGGTTAGAAGTCAATGACAGGGTGCTCAGCGATACCTAGAGGTGGGCAGTGTGTTTGCCTCACCTTAGAGACCATTGTAAAAGACCTGACCGGCACAAGTTTCAGTTTGTGAGTTAGGAGGCTCTAATATCAGGGGCACCATATACAGCATGGTGACAAGCATTAATAATACTTTACTGCAGTACTGAAGGGGAGCGGGGCAGCTTTGTCCTATACTCCCAAAATACAACAAGGTAAATCAACATTACATCAATGTAAAATAAAAACAGTATTACTTTATTGTTTATGTGAAATTTGTTGAGTGTAATCTTAACCATTCTCATACACACACACACACACACACACACACACAGAGAGAGAGAGCAAGAGAGAGGGAGAGAGAGAGAGAACTACGTTAGGTGATAGACGTGCTAATTATCTTGATTGTAAGAATTATTTCACAATGAATATATGTATCATACAATGTTAAATTCTTTTTTTAAAAGATTTATTTATGCATACAAGAGCTGGGGTATAGTCCACACGTGCGGAGGGTAAAAGGGTTCACCAGAGGAAGAGTGGGGAGCAGAGCAGGCAGATCTACTGAAGTACACTGCTGAGGGAAGCAGTAGCAAGACGGGAGAGGTCTGCTGTGCCATGTGGGAAAGCTCCCTGGCCTGGGATCGAACTCTTGCTGCAGTGGCTCTGGATAGCTTTATGGTGCTGAGACTTAACCCCATGAGCCACCAGGGATGCCCCATAATGTTATATTCTTTAAATACATTACAATTATATTTGTCAGTCGTGCCTTAATAAAACTGGGAAAGAACCAGAAATCGTATGTATCCTACAATGTTATAATCTTTAAATATATTATAATTATATTTGTCAGTCGTGCCTCGATAAAACTGACAAAGAACCAGAAATCAGTCTGCTGGGGTTGTTGCTACTGGTCCATTTTTTCAGGCTTTTAGCCCATCTGATTACAAGCAAAGGAAATCAGACCAGGAAAGTTGGGTTTATAGAGCTATTTCCAAGATTCTGTACCCAATGGCATCTCATGCCAAAGATTATTCTTCTAGCTTTAACAGGTTCTGGAAAAACCTTGGGACAAAAATTTACTCTGAATTAAGTAATTTTAGGTAGGTGAATTTTTACTTCAGTGCCAATTCAATATGTACTTGAAAAACAGTGGTGTGTGCAGCCATTATTAAGTTAATCTACAAATTCAATCTATTTTGGGGGTGCACAAACAGATTCTGGGGATCCCTTGTCACAACTCTTTGTTAACAAGGATCTGGAGTTCAGTGTTTAAAACTACTGCTTGATGGAAGGTAGAAAGGACTAAACAAAGGCTTTCCCGCTGGTGTTCAGCCAAGGCTCCACCGCGTCGTGACCTGATCAGCTCACATTCTCCTAGATGTTTTACCCTAGTTACTCAGTTATTTAGTGTAACAGTGTCCCCAGGGCCCACCCTCTGAGACTGTGGGTGGGTAACACCAACCATAATACTCAAATTCCAGGTCTTTCCTCCACCTCATCACAGAACACCACAGCCGCCTGCAAAGTGCTCCTCAAGTTGCAGAGTCCCGCACAGTGTCTCTCTTAGGCTCACTAGTGAGTCCATGAGTCCAACCCCTTACAGCGTGTCCACTGGCCAGGCCCCTTCCTGGTAGCAGGGGGCTCGGACTGGCCAGGCTGATGGTGAATCACATACTTGAGTCACCACGTCCCTCCCTGAAGTGAGGACAAGGGCTGAATTCTCCCCCTGGGCCATTCTATGTCCTTGGTGCTCTCAAGTGCCCTTCATGTTGATAACCTCTGGACTTCACGCCCTCACCCCATCCTCCTGAGGCTCTGCAGACAGAAGCTGGGTCCAGTGCAGGCTGGACACCTTCATGTCGTTCCTGCATCCCATCCAGCAGCCACACGCCTCCATGGCAGTGCCCATTTCTTTTCCTTCCAAAGCAGAACTCTTATTGCAAATGCTTCTTAGACCAGTTGTAACCACTGTGTTACTTGCCAGGTAACTGAAGCATATTTGCATCTCAGGGAGGACAGTGTCATCGATTTGATGTAACATGTTGTTGGTAAGAGAGTTTTCACTTTTATGCCCCCACTGGTAACAATATTAATGTGATTAAATCAAAGGGGGAGTACCATTTCATTTCCAGTTTGAGAACGATAATTTTGGGAATGGGAAACTGAATGACTCATCGGAATGGTGAGAGGTAAGCAGGTTAGTGCTTAGGAGGATACGTAGGGGATGTAGGAGGATACTAAATTTAAAATTGAGAGTTAATAATGGGCATATTAGGGCCTCCTTGGTGGCACAAGGGGCTAAGTCTCAGCACTATGAAGCTATGGGCAGCCACTGCAGCATGAGTTTGATCCCCAGCCAAGGAGCTGACCCACATGGTGCAGCAGACCTCTCCTGCCTCACCTGCTGCTCCCCTTAGTAGTATATTTCAGTAGATCCACCTATTCTGCTCCCCACTCTGTCTCTGGTGAATCTTCTCACCCCCCACATCTCTGGGCTGCACCCCAGTTCTTGTATGCATAAATAAACGAAATTGTTTTTTATAAAATGTGCTGATTAGCTAACCTCAACAGGGAGTAAATATTCCTAGAAAAATGGGCAAAACTGCCTGAGAATCAGAAGAAAAATGAGCTCATTCGGAACAGTGTGGAGAAGAGCAAATGAACAGGGAAGATTTCTCATTTCCTCTAAGGAACAGGATGGCAGTTAGAGTCTTGTAAACACAGGAGCAGCAGTATGGCTGAGAAGATGGAGAGATGTAAAGAATGAGAACCTTAACTACAAATTAGCTAAATTCTCTGTCCCTTGTCTGGTACTGTTTCACTCAATTTTAGATCAGGTTGCCCCACTGAATCTTTTCCTGTATAATTTTCACGATCAGGTAACTCACTCAGATTGCTTACAGTTTGGGTCAGAGGAACAATAGGTGTAGATTGGAATCAAGCAGGTGATGCAATAAAGCAGTTCATGTTCTGTTCTCTAGCTGACACAGCACCGACTTTTTAGTTAGACTCTTTTAATTATATACAAAATACACATGTGATATCTGTAAAAAAAAAAAAAATTCCCAATGCAGACAGAACAGAAGTGCTTGACTTATTCTAGTTGGCAGCCACTGTCATCAGTTTGGTTGGTAACACCAGCACATTTTCTTGTGCATTTATACACCTACATGTGGGCACTGGGACATGGTGTCGACATGCTCTAGGAGATCACATGTACACATGTGGTATTTTGTTTTGTGATCCTTTCTTTAATTTACATATCCAAAAGGGTCCCTGTTGTTCTTTGTTACCAGCTTTTTCCTATCATCTTAAAGACAACTTCATGTTGTTTGCATTCATTCTTTGTAATAACCATCACCTATTCTGGGAAAATTGGGTTGTTCACATTTTTGACCATTACCAATGAAAATGCTGTAAACATCTTCTTGCACATGTTTGAGTAAAGTTCTAGAATATTCTCCCAGAACTAAATGACAAAGCCAAACATAATAATGCATTTTAGCTTTCATTAACAGCTGCTTTATTTCCTACCAGAAGACTATATCAATTTACACCTCATCAGCTGTTTATAAAAATGCCCATATACACCCTCACCAAAAAGGATATTATTATCTTTTTCAATTTTTGGCAATGAAATAGAAGAGTGTCCCCATACCACTGTCCATCAGAATCCAGTGATCTTCCCAGACCTGCTTCACAGACATTTCTCTGACCACTTGAAGTGGGTGTGAATTATTGCAGCGATTTCTACAAACCTTTCTGATAATATAACACATTCAGTTTTATATTTTAGTTATGATTAGTGTGTATTCTTATCTGCCTCTGGGTTAAAAGCAAGGCCAAAAAAGATTATGTTTATTAGTGACACCATCTGGTATTTATCCTTTTTCTTCTGACTTATTTCAGTTAGCATTAACAGGAGGTAATAATTTTTAAAATACTGAGATACAAGAAGAAAAAAAATAAATGGGTAGACTTCTAAATGAATAATGATTTTTAAGGAAATTTTTATATATCTTGATGATTTCTCCAGAGAAGTCTGAGAAAACACAGGTATAAAAAGCAATGGAGTCAGAAGCAATCTCATATAAAACCCATCCCATGGTTCATATGTCAAACTATATCCACGTCTTAATTTATGGGGAAGAAAATACTTGACTCTAGCTTCTAATTCTTTTATGCTCTATTAAATGTAATAAGCATTGTGGTTGGCATCAGAAACATAGAGTTCAAATCCTAGGTAAATCACTTACACTTTGATGACTCCAGAAAATTCATTAAGTTGCTCTGACCTTCGATTTTCTCATCTATGGAATGGACTTAATGGTAATTACTCTTACCTTCAAAATGATTATCACAGAATTGCTTCCTCGGATCTGTGGTGACTCAGGCAGTGAGGCAATAAATATGACACGTGTGACCACGTTGTTAAAAAAAAAAAGTTGCTGTCGATTCAGAGGGGAGTATTAATGTACACTTGTGGTGTCAGTGTTGCCTTAATAATAAAGAACTGGAAACATGTCTCCTGTTGAAAATCATATTCCATTAGAAAAGACAGAATTTTATTATTTTAATAGCCAAGTTTTATGATCCACTAACTAGATCTTTTCCATGAGTGTTTTGGTTCAAAGACCTCTGTGAGCACTAGAGTATGTACAATCTCTTTCAGTTATCCCCATTTACTTTTTTTATTAACTCATTCGTATTTTTAAAGATTGTTGGTAAAATAAAGCAATGGAAATGCTACATGCCTTTGCCATTTCCTTCCGTACATATTAGACATCTTACTGTGTATTTAGAATTATTCTTTATGAAGTTACAGCACTATTACATCAATAAATATAATAAAGAAAAATGAAGTCTTAGGGCCATTTGCACCTGTTTTGATCAGGAAGTCTGCTCCTCGGGTTCTCAGGAGGGAAAAAACACCCCTTTTGCTCTAACACGTTGACCTTTGAGTCTGAATTAGTGCAGTATCGGTGGCAAAATCTGAACTGTAAAATGAATCTGTTAGGATTAAGGGTTTAGCTGTTGCATGGCTAAACGGGTCAAGCTCTCTTTAACTGATGGATTTAACCGATACCACCCAAAAGACGAAAAGTTTAGATTCAGGCAAACTGCCAGCTTTCGATATTTCTAGTATATCACTTTTGCCACAGGACTCACAACCTCTCAAGTTTCAAAAGGAAAAAAAAAATAAATAAATTCGCACTTGCAACTTCTTTCCGGAGTCAGTCTTCCTAGAGGAAAGTGAGCACTGACTCTCATAATATCTAAGGGCTCGGCAAGGCACTGTGGTCTTTGGTAACTGGTGTTTGAAAAAGATATAAGCACCAATCTGCCTTCGACCATCCAGCAATTTATTCAAGTAATTATGAATACTCCAAAAAACCTTAGCTCTTAAGGAGAATGTGAAGTTCTTCATTTGCCCAATTTGATTCACAGGGGGAAATAAAATGAGCATGCTTCTATTAATCATATGCAGAACATTTTAATAGGATAAACCCATGTAAGGTGAATTCAATTTCTTCTTGCCTTAAGAATAAGGGGAGATTCAGGCACATTCATCAGCTGATAGAGGCAGTTAGTAAATGGTTATCTTTAAAAAGTGAATCTCATACTCCGATTTTATTTCTCAAGCCCGTATTAATGTGTATATAATTCCAGTAGTTGTTGCATGGACTGGCAATACATCTCACCCCTCTGTTAATTATAAGTGCAAAGCCTAAGAAGTCACCCAGACCTTATTGATGTTCCCCTCAATTCTCTACCAGTTTGCTTACAGTGAAAATTGGAATCAGATGTCATGGACACTGTCGATTTTTCTAAACAACCGTAGGTAAGCACATAACTCTAAATAGAGTGGGAATATAATCTTTATAAAAGCATTCCTCTCTAGAGAACTAGATTCTCTGATGGTCGTGCAGCAACCCCCACTCCCCTCACCCTCCTGTGAGGGAAAGTGTGGATGAATGCAGATTTTTCCATTTAATTTCCACAAAGTGTGTGTTCTCCTGCCTGAGTTTATATTGCTGCCTAATGAAATAATCAGTTAGTATGCAGTGAGGGAGTGGTAGTGCAAGAGGGGAGGAACCATCCTAAAAGGTCTATTATCCTGTCAATATGTGCACAGAACTCTCATTAATGTTAATTAGATTTACCCGCCAGTACGAAGGGGAGGCTAGACCTTAAACAGCAAGTTTGAAAAAACCTATCTAGCAATGCAAAACATAGGGAAAAAATTAGAAATCATTCCTGCCTCCAAGCAACCTTAACTCGTGTAAAAGACATTTATGTGGCCATTAACCCGAGCAGAAATTGAACTTGTCAGCATTACATGCAGAATGTATATAAGGGTAACTGTTCATGAACAATTTCTCAAAGGAATTAAATACAAACTGGATTTATTTCCAGGCAGTAGATGTACTCTGTCCATCATCTTCTTAATAGAACAACTACAAGAGGTTTAGGTTTTATAGCCCTTTTATTCATGCTTGCCTGCAAGGTAGAAGACTAGAGATCAAAAGAAAGAACTGCTGTTGAAAATGTGTCTTATGAGTCAAACCAAAAACCTAGGGTCATCCTTGCTTTCTCTCTCGATCACATAACACATTCCCAATCCATCAGCAAATCCTATTACTTCCATAAATTTTAAGATCAGATCACTTTTTTTAAACTGCCTTTCTACCACCTTGGATTAAATCAACATATGTTGACTAATGTAATAGCCAGGACTTGGAAGCATGTAAAATTCATCCCTTCTCCAAAGAAGCCATCCTTTATCTTCTTCAATGCTTAGGTGTCTCAGTCAGAGCAAACTTTTCTCAGTGGTCCTCAAGATGGGCCACTCCCACCAATACTCTGTCTGAATGTTCAGCTGTCAACGTTCATTCTTAGTCATTTTTTTCTACATATGGAGTCCTCTGTGGCCTCTGGGCATTTCCACTTGCTCTTCCTGATCATTCTATATAAAATAGCAACCATGTCTTACACTCCTTCTGCCTTACCCTCTTATTTTACTCCACAGGACAATATCACCATAACTGGTGTACATTTATTATTGTATCTCCCAGTTGAATGTAAGCCCCATGAGGGCACTTTGTCTGGGTTTCTGTCTTAGCACCCTGGACAGCGCCCAAAACGCACTAGACCCTCAGCAAAAAATACTCGGAGAAGTCAGTTATTGTTGTGGCAATTGAGTAGACCTAGTAAGAATTCCCAGTTGCTGACACAGTGAATTTATGTGTCTAAACATCTGAAACTCTCTCCATACTACATTGAGATTGCATAAGAAGATACAACCCTAAAAGAAAAAGACAAATACTGGATAACTTCTCAAAATATGTGGAATAGGGCCTCCCTGGTGGCGCAGCAGTTGAGCGCTGCGCTGTGGAGCTGTCTGCAGCGCGCCATGCGAGTTCGATGCCCAGCCTGTGAGAGTCCCGCATGGTGCGGCAGACCTCTCCTGCCTCGCCCACTGCTCCCCTCAGCAGTGTATTTCTGGTCTGCCTGTTCTGCTCCCCACTCTGTCTCTGGTGAGCCCTCTTGCCGCCCCACACCTCTGGCCTGTGCCCCAGCTTGTTAAAAAAAATATGTGGAATATTAAAAAAAAAACAGATAACTAAACCTAGACAAATCTTGGAAATAGGTAGAATTGAGGTTACCATGGGGGGGAGGGTGAACTAGGTGAAGGATTATAGGTGTTAGGTTGTGAGGGTGGTGTGGTGAAATCCATCTGAAGAGGTGTGAGCATCTTCTTCTAAATCATAGACAGTGTTGTAAACTAATGTTAACTCAGTTAAAGAAATGCAAAAGGAAGATATATCCTGGATCAACTTTGCATTCTTAATTTGGATAATATGACTTTCCCAGATTCCTTTCTTAATTCCAACATTGGATGCTTAAAAATATCCTTTGCACTCAATGATTTTTATTCTTAAATATCTTACTTGAAACCCACACACATTTTTTTTTTTCCATTCCAACTTCATTGAGCAAAAACTTGCATGTTGATGATCACCTCTTTTTTATTTTTGTTAACCCTGGAATCCATCATCAGAGCTGCAAAGATAAAAGAATAGGTTATGTAGCATAAGCAGAAGTGCTTGGAACAGGAGCTTTAGCATGAAAGTACAGACCTGAATTATGCAACCTACCCCTTTTTGTGTGTGACATGTTGGCAGAGGTTGGCATTTAGTGGGTGAGGATGTGTTGTTGTCAGCTGGCATTAAGACTTGCAATTCATTCTGCAGTCAAAATAAAATAGGAGTGACAAAGTCCATATTTGAAATCTATACTCCAGGGCCGTAGCTGCCTAAAGGACTTCTGACTGCTCCACTCTAACGAGCGCTCTTTGCTTGGCTAATTATGGACATGGACACATGTGAGCTTAAGGTGCAGCTATATGAACCATTCACACCTAAGTACATTATGCATTGTGATAAGTTTATAGTGTACATTGTAAGAATAAAAAGTACATTTTTTTATTATCAAGCTTTATGTATTTTTCTTAAGCTAATTACAACGATAAATAAGAAAAAATCAGCTAGGGAGAATACCTATTATGATTTTGGTAGTTCAGAGAAATGTAACAGAAAACTGTAAAGCTATAGTAAAAGACTTCAATAGGTGGGAAATTCTATTTTGTAGACTTTTTTGTAATGCTTGCTGCTTGTCTAAGAAGATGTATTTTATGTTTTAAAAAATACTTGAAAGTCTACAATTTTACCATATTAAATGCATTGCATTATAGTCGCAGAATTAGACTTTATAAAGAACTGTGGTTTATTCCATCCTTGTCAGAATGCCTATCATGGTCAAGCAAGCTTTTAAGCTCATAAATGTAATTAGGGATGTGATATATGGAAGTACTTTTATATTGTTATTTGTGTTGCCTTTCTTTGGGAACTGAATTACGGTATGTTTCTGAATCTGGGCCTTTTTCTTCTTCCTTCTCTTCTTCTAAATCACAGAGGTCGTGCTTTCTTTGTTTGTGTAATGAAAAAGAGCTTTATCTGGAAATGGTCGCTTAGTCCCATTCCATTTCAGGTAGACTTGGAAACTGGGTTTCTTCTTTCTTCCAAGTGAATGAATAGATGTGGGGGGTGGGGGGGAGTCTTCTACCTGTCAGACAAGGTAATTGAATTACTGTACAACACATTAAGCAAGGAAAATACAGAGCAGCAACAATTAAATTATGTTCTCGGGTTCCAGAAAGCAGGTTCTTCACAGGCTGAGAATGCAGAGACAGAATGGTGGAAAATGATAGTCTCTGGTATGAGGAAGGGAAGAAAGAAGATGGGCATTTCACTGGGGGTTGAGCTAGGCCATCCTACAAAGTAGAATTAATGACTCATACTTGGCTGAAGTTGTCTCTGCTTTGGGTTACTTCTAGCTCGGCCATGAAGCAGTGCAAAGAATGTCGGAGATACAGACACAAGGCTGTGAATGAGGCTTCCTGGGTTTTTCTAAAGAACGACCTCAGGTTTGGAAGCCACTGAACTTGCACAAAGTAAACAGTCAGACAGGAGAGTCCAGGTCAGGGCTTACCTTGAACCTCTTGGCTAGGGGAGGGACCTCGTCAGCACCCATGAGACTTCCCACTACACAAAGGCCATTTTGTCCTGGCCACAGCCACCTGCTTCCAACGATGATACTGAGCATGTCTGAATGGGGGTTACTCATAGTAGTCTGACATAAATAACTCAGTCGACTCACACAAGGACCCAGAAAGCAGATTTTATTTTTGTTTTTGTTGAACATCTGCAATACTGAACTATTGCAGGTGACATTGAATTAATGATCGTAGTTACCACTGATTGTGTGTTTACTAATTGCTAGGCACTCGGCTAATCACGTAATACATGCTGTCAAATTTAAATCCCCAATATAACCTCATGAGGTGGATACACTTATCATTGTGAGTGGTTTGGATGTTGGTAATGGTGGCCTTTGTGAAAGGCCAGGCACCATATTTAAGTCCCTGAAAGCAGAGTATTTATAGCTACACTCACTTATATGTGTACATGCCCTTACATACAAGCAGGCACATGTATGCCTGCTTACGTATATACAAGCACACACACACTGCCCCACCCACCATCATATCTTCTTTTTCAGGCTGTCCTCCCAGATTGATGGATGCAGCAAATTGCGAACAAATCAACACTGATCCCCACTTACCTCTATATGCTTACTTTTACATATAATGTATGTGAAGTGATTTCATAAGCCAAGAATGGCAATATAAACTTAGTTGTTTTAATTTTTAATTTTATAGTCAACTTTGTTGAGGTCTAATTTACGTACAATAAAACTTACACACTTAAGTGTATATTCAGTAAGTTTTGACACATTTATATACATGTCACTACCACCACTATCAAGGTATAGAATGTTTTCATCAATCCAAAAACTTTTATGACCCTACCCAACTTTCCTCTCAGATAGCAGTTCATCTGCTTTAGGTCATGATAGATTAGTCTTTTCTAGAATCTCATTTAAATGAACTTATGCTGTGTGTACACTGCTGTGACCATGTAGTTGCATGTATCAGTAGCTCACTCCTTTTCATTGCTGAGTAGTATTCCACTGAATAGCTATAATGCAATTTGTCTATACTTCTACATATTGTTTTGAATTTAAATTCTACTGAATAGAGTTGCTGTGATCATTTATGTACAAGTCTTTGTCAGGACGTATGTTTTCATTTACCTTGGGTAAATATCTGGAAATATCTGGGTTATCAAATCACTTGGTAAGCTTTTGTTAATTTTATAAGAAACTGGAAAACTGTTTTTTGAAATGGCTTACATTGCCACCAGCCATCGGTGAGGGCTCTGATCATACCAACACTTGGTATGTTTAGTATGTTTTTTAAATTGTAACCATCCTTAAGTCTGTAGTGATAAGACCTTAATTTGTTCTTCTTCAATGACTAATGGTAATGACGTGATTTCCATGTGCTTATTGGCAGTTCCAATGTATTTACTTATAAATGTGAAGTATCCATTCACATTTTTGTCCTTTTTATAAATGTTTGTATTTTATTGTCATTTAGTGCATACTATTAATAGAAATTAGTTTTACTGGTTTATTAATGCTATTCTTGGAAAGCATTTGTACTAGTTCTTCATCAGTGGCTTGGCTTTTCATTTTCTTAGTTGTAATCTTTGATTAATGTTCATTTTAACAAAGTCCAATTTGTTTTATGGTTTCTTGTTTTTCTATGCTAAGAAATATTTACATATGAGCTACTGAGGTACAATGGGTAACATGGAATTAATGATGGTAGCTACTGGTTATGAAGATTTTCTGTTTCCTTCCAGATCTTTATAATTTAAATCTTTGTTTATTTTTATAATCTATTTTCAGTTCATTTTTGTACACAATTCATGTTAGAAATTAAATACATTGTAGTTTCCGTTTGGGTATAAGCTTTTCCATTACCCCATTGAAAGTGTGTTCTTTTCCCTTTGAATTACCCTATTTGTTGAAAATCACTTGCCAATGTAGATATGGCTCTGATTCTTAGGTTGGTATTTTTATTTTAAACATTGCAGATAAATATTAGATGAAACATTTTTTTTTAATCTTCTTAACCATTAGCTGAGAAATTTATCTTGTACTTCTGAGTAGGCTAAATTTGAAAGCTACAGGTTTTTTTGTGATTTTTTTTATCCTAGGACATTAATAAATTACAAGGTTTGAAGGAATTTTTATTACTCACATTTACAGATAAGGAGACTTCCACTGATTAAACACACAGCGGGAGGAGAAGACAGGATCTGTTTTTTCTGCAAACATTTCTACTTTTTCTTCTCACTTCCTTCCTTGTCCTTCCTGTCTGAGACATAGTAGCTAATGAATGACGTGAATCTGATGCAGAAGGATAGTGAGTACAAAAGCTGGGAGTGTCATCCACTTGACAGAGCTTCTGTAGAATTAATGGTGTGAGACCAGGCATAAGGCAGAGAGCTCTTGACAGAAGGTAATCTGACTGCAATATAGATAGTGCTGTGGGTTTATTCCTAGGTATTTAGTTCTTAATAGTCTGATTATAAATGGTATTGTTTTCTTGGTTTCTTCCTGTTCATTTCCATCATTTACATACAGGCATGCAACAGACTTTCGTATGCTGATTTTGTAGCCTGCTGCTTTCCTGTACTGGTCTGTTTCTATTGGATTGTTGGATGGATTTTCATGCATTGTCATGATGCATTTTTGCACAGAAAACAGAAAAAATTCATCATGATTTTTCCAACAACCTAATAGTTTCTTAGTTAAAGTCTTTAGTGTTTTAATGTATATTATCTTGCCATCCACACATGGTGATAGTTTTACCTCTTCTTTAGCAATTCAGATTCCTTTTATATCTTTCTCTTGCCTAATTACTCTAGGTAGGACTTCCAATGCTATGTTGAATGGTAGTGATAAGAGTGGGCATCCTTGTCTTGTATCTTATCTTAGAGGAAAATCTTTCAGTTTTTCACTGTTGAGAATGATGTTAGCTGTGGCTTTGTCATAAATGGCTTTAATATGCCGAGATATGTTCCTCCTAGCTAAAAGGAAATGATTAAGAACACATTTTAAATCTTTATTTCATTTAAAAATACCTTGCATTATTGGAGTGGAAATAGTTCAAGATATTTTTTAAGAAAGAATATACCACTACATGTATTGAATGAAAATCCACCCAAAAGAAATTCTTCAATATCCATTCAAAACCATTTTTTTATAGATCAGATAACTATATCGTTCTTAAATGTTTGTGTTAACGATAAATAAAATCTAAATTGTAATATTTAACAATTCCTTTAAAAAATGGAATGTGATGTGGGGAGTGGGACACCAACTATTTGGAAAGACCATATGGACACAGATTACAAAGGACCCAATACTGAATTTGGTAGATTAACTTGAAGGGGTAGGCAGTACAGAACCACTTAACTAAGGGATGCGTGAGAGGGCGTATATTCTAGCAAGATTAATTCAGAGCTGTCTTGTGTATAGTCATCACTGAATAATTAACTAATTAAGTTGATTTTCAAAGTGAGTTGGAGTCAAGAAAGGGTTAGGTGGCTTAAGTAACACTGGTATCTAAAATATAAGAACAATTATTTGTATTCTCTTAAAATCCCATGAGCATTTTCGAATTCCTGTGGACATGCTTGACAAAAGTCGTATACCATCTCTCATGTATATCTACACCTTCATAATGTATGTTGCATGACATAAGGTATTTTTTTTTATCTGTACATCCAGTATTGAGGTGAGTGCCCAGCATATAGTAGGTAGTCAGTAGTCATCAGAAAATGATAAGTATTCAAAGATCAGAAAAATCACCTGAACCAGGAAAAGGTACTAAAATTATTTGTTAGGAGACTCCCTGGTGGCCTAGGTATTAGGACTTAGTGCTACCACCTTGAAGGGCTGAGTTTGATCCTCAGCGAGGTTGCTAACCCACATATGGCACAGCAGATCTCTCCTGTCTCGCCCGCTGCTCCCCTCAGCAGTGTATTTCAGTAGAACCGCCGGTTCTGCTCCCCACTCTGTCTCTGGTGAATCCTCTCACCGCCCGCTACCTCTGGCCTACATCTTGATTCTTCTATGTAAAAACAAATAAAATCTTTTTAAAATTTGTTAGATCATTATAAATGCCAGGGATTACAGGATGTTTCTGTACAACATCCTGTAAATGTTTTATTGCAAGAAATTCATTAGGCATTCTGGAGATCCCTGAAGTTACAGACCTAGGTAGGAGGTGCTGGCCAAAATACAAACAAAAAATCAGCTACACAACCTAATAGATTTCAGATGCTACCGGCCTTTGCTTTATGCCTAATCTGTGTGCTAAGTATTTCCTCATCATTTGAGGTCAACAGGCCACAGATATTTATGAATTCAAACCCTTTTCTTATTTATAAAGCAGTCAAGTTATGTCAGTAAGGAGAGTTCCAGCTTTCGGATAATATATAACACAATAGAAAGAAGTAGGTGTTTTTAACTGTTAAGAGATCATTTTTTGTAAGTCATTCTTACTAAAATAATGATATTTGGAAAGTAGCAATTTTTGCTTACTTATCCTGGTTGGCATTGCTACAATGACCTACCTCTGGTGTAATCTAACAGGGCCAGACTGGATGCCAAAACACATGCTGCATTATGAAAGTTTCAGACCGTTTGCCTGGTGTAAATCCATGTAGACTATGTAAAGATGCTGTTCTGCGTAGTTTGTTTTGTCTCTCAGCCATAGAGCACTAAGCTCTGGACATTACTGTGTACAATGGGTTTTGAATTCTGTGCCCATGGACCACAGCCAGCATCACACACAGAAGTTAATGACCGATTGTTATCTTAGCCCATAGCTTGCATTCCTTTTGATAAGACTATTTCAGCAAGGGGGTGGATCACAAAGTACAGGATTAATTAAGGTCAAATCCCAATGAAACGTGCAATCTATTTGCTCAAGGAAAGAACTTGGAAGAATCAGAGGGTGAATTTTATATACCAAAACCCAATTTTTTAAATAATGTTTAATTAAACTTGAAGCTTAATTTCCTTCTTGTTTAAAGACACAGGACAGTAATGCAACATAATTTAAATGTGCCCATATATCAGCAGAGGGAAACATTTATCATAGCTGAGAACTACTGTCATTCACAATGGTGATGAACCACCCCACACATCCTAACAACCCGAGCACATCTAAATCATCCAACTATGCTGACACTAGTTTATTAACATCTGACAGTAAAAATTGGTCTCTGGGAAACCAGTGAATTTGGGTCCAGTGGTGTCCTGTTATTTAAAAATGTGGGTTTTGATGGAGAATGATCGACGAAGTCAGCCTTGTGGCTCAGTACACTAATCATTCCTGTTTTAATGCTTTGCAAAAATGCCAACCTCAACTGGGATTCCAACCCAAGATAAGATTGTGCTGAGTTTCTGGATCTCTGTTAAGATGGGTTTTTCTTCTGGGGTTTTTATGCCATTTTCTCCTAATTATCTCCTGATAATTTTGTCTATCGTATTGTGGAGGCCTTTAGAAGAAATTAACTTTCTTTATTGGAAATCACAAATAACCTCTATTGAGCTGAAGTTCTTTGCAGTTTTCAGCCTTTCTCGGAAACAGAGATGTAACTTACCCCTTAAAAACAACAGTTCAAATACTAACTTTTAAATGAAAGTTTTCTCCCATAATTCCTTAGTATGGTCATGTAATTTTTCCTGCTCTAATTCCATCTTTCCCATTGGGCAGCCGCAGGGATGGATAAGAACATCTGCAGAGAAAATTGAAGTAGCAAAAGCATTTAAAGATAAATGACAGGTTTACAGCTCCTTTTGTTTCTTGTTTTTGTCTTTTAAGACTATTATCAAACCATAGAGCTGATTTTTCTAGCTGTGTGATCGTTTTAAGCTGTTGAAACCGTGTGGAACACAAATATTATTCTAAATTAACATTTGGTTAAATATAACAAAAATACAATAATGATATGAGTAGAGAATACTTCTTTTCTTCTGTACCAGATATTATTTTTAAGAAATTTTGCACAACCCTTGAGAAAGTCGACGTTGAACAAGCCCTTTATAACTGTGGCGTTCAGTTTTGACTCATGTAGACAGGGGGTGCCTCCTATGATGTCCCCCTAACCTCATGTCAGGAATGTTGGCTCTCCCACGTGCTCTATACCACTCCGACTTTATCCCCAAGAGAAAATCTCACACACAAAATATTCATCCCAATTATGTGTCGACATAATTGTACACTATAAAAGCCAGTGATAGACCCTCCTTCAGTTTCATCTCAGAATCTAGCAGAATATATATAATAACATAGAGTAGAATATCTATCAATATGTATTAAAAAAAAGAAACTGCCTGTTCAGTGCACAAGGTTAATGTATGATTAACCTTTGAAAAATCTATGCTTGTAGAACAATGTATTAATTCATTAATAAAATTGTAATAGACAAGTATAGCCATAAAGATCCTTAAACATAACAATCAAAGCTTTATATGTTTTCCTTTGCCTTTATTTACTTATTTAGGTTATTGTTACCAATTTTTACTTCATAACTGAGCATAGACTAAATCTCAACATGTATTAAATCTTCAAAAATGTGCTGTTGCTGTTTGGCAGCAATACACTAAATTCAAATGTCACTTCCACAAAGAAGCCTTTTCACAACTCTTCACCTGAATTGAGTATCCTAGTTAACTCACTCTTGCTCCAGTGCTTTTTGTCTTCATTCTTATAATGCTTTGTAATTATAGGAACCTATGAGTGTCTGTTGACTGTCCGTCTCACTCCCTAAATGAATAGTTCCCTGGAGGGAGGAAAAACCTCTGTTTTGATAACTCCATGACCCCAATATCTCAGACATTCAGTCCCTGTTACACAGGAGTACCCATCACTTTTAAAGAAGAACCATAATAAGGGAAAGAAGATAAAAAGGAATAAAACATACCCTTAAATTTAAATTCAATTACTGAAATTAATATTTTCAGGGCTCCATTAAAGCAACAAAGGGTCTCCAGCTTCTTAGTATGGAACTGCATGTTAGTATCCTACACTCTACATGTTCATTCTTCTCTCGTGATTAGAGGGAAAACTTACACACAACAAAAACTTGAAAGCAAAAGTTTTAAATTCAAATTACAAACTTTACATGGTTGGTAATAGATTCTCATGTAAAACAGTCCAGCTAGAATGTTGAAAAACTGTTCAAAGTGGAAATATTTTAAATTTGGGCAGCTAATAGATGTGAGCCTAACACAGTACTTAAAGAGTACTGAGACAGTGCTCAAGTACTACTAAGGGACAGTGTCCAGGGAAGGGGACAGGTAACTGACAGTGGGTCATCTCCCATGTACACAATTGCAAGACTACTCAGGCTCAGGGACCAACAACAAGGTTTATCTAACAAACAGGAGGCTGGGAAAAAGGAAAGAGTTTCCAAGGTCACAAGTGGCCAGGTCTTTCACCCCAAGGAGTGTCCAGAAAGCCGGTTGTGGAAGATGAGGTGATACGGCAACAGCCCACAGCTATAGTCCAAAGGCTGAACCAGACAGGGGACCTGACAACAATGGACTCAGCCTCACCAGGAGGTGGTACCAGAGAACCAGAGACTGTGGAGAGCTCTTTGTGAGCTGTTGGCGTACAGCAGCAGCAAACAGCTCCTTGAGACATTGGGCCTAGGCCAGTGGTGCTCCTTGGAGGTGATGCCTGAGGCAGTGCCAGAGGCAAATGCAGCAACTGGGCCTCTGAGAAGGTCTATGGAAGGCTGGGGTCTAGCAGCCTAGAAGTCTGTTTGGCTCGTTTATGATCCTGGCTTCAAATATAAGGGGAGATCCCAGCTCCTGCCCAGAGGGATATGCTCATTGGCCAAAAGTCTCTGAGAGCCTGCCTTGATGGTGTTGGGGTGATGTGAGGCCAGCACACATCAGCCCCAAGAAAGTAACCTTACCCTGTAGCCTTGGGCACCGCAGGGATCCTGTTACAAGCCCGTACAACTTAAATAGGTGCTTAAATTGTCCATATAAAATGGATATTGACGAAAATAAATGCCTGTCCCATAAAATGCAAAACAAACAAACAAAAAAAAAAGCAAAGCTGCATGCTTATGTCCTTTAAACTAGAATCTTGGACTTTATATTGCAAAAGCAATGAGAAGTGTCAAGTAAAGTTCAAGGGCAAGTTATGCAAATGGAAAATTAATGGCTTTATTTTTCTCCGTGTTAGGCGTCATTTCCTAAACATTTGAAGCAAAGTGTGTATTTAAACCACACTTAGATTTGTCTTTGACATATTTTTAAAGAAAAATACGAATTAAAAGGCAATTTGCGTATATTCTTGTACTTCATCTGCTTTCCATCTATTTAGCCTTAATGTAGGGAGAGTTATTCTTTTAGAAAATGTCAAAAAGAACAAATTACTCAAAATGGTACTGTTGATTAGAAGGAGGCTGTTTTGCCTTATACTAATGTAATGAATTCTTTCAATAATAGGACATATTTTTTTCCAATTTTTCAAGATAATTTTAGTGACTCATAATCAGAAAACTGAAGGATAAGGAGAAAGCTATCTCAATGTGAAACATTTCAGTGCCCTGATATACCAGCTAGCTATTTCTCGAGGGCAACTTTAAATCTACGTCAAGTCACAAATGGATTAGACTGGTGAGCTCACTTTGTCCTTTGGAAAACGATGTATATCACCAAGTCAGTATACATTTTGACATTGTTGGCAGCCTCTGCTTAAAATAGGTTCTGAATCAAGTGAGCATGGAAACTCAATTTGCCTGAGGACATACTGGCCTTTAAATAAAGAGGGTTAATACTCTCTGGTAGAACAATGGAGAAATCTGCCAACATCTATAATTTTGTGTATACTACAACTGTAACAGAGGGTCTTGGTTTCAAGTCATCAACTGCTCATAAAATGATTATATATACTTTTTAGAACGGAAGTATCATAAATGGGCTTTGAAGCTTACCTGAACATGTCTTTTTTTTGTTAGAGTCCTGATTTCATTACACATTTTCTTTTATTTCTCCCTGAAGATTATTTTTGCATTTATCTCTCCAGCAATCCTGACCATGCAGAATACCACCTGCTGCTCACAACGCTCTTGTCAGCCTTTGCAATTTGCTAATGGTAACCTGGCACAAGTGAATACAGGGCTGTGTGTGTCTGGTCTAGCTCAGGGGTGCAAAGGACCTTGTCAGAGTGGACATGATGAAGATACTTAGGAAGAGTGAGACCCAAATTAGGAATAAGTAAAGGTGTAAGCAATTACCCTTGGGCACATACTACCTTAAAATAATTGGAACCACCTCATACATTGCTTAAAACTGCCTAATACTTGCTCTCAGCTTGTACCCACTCTTCTGTCCTGGCACTGAGCAAAGTAAGTAAGGAGAAAAGGTAATGTCCTACACGTTAAGCCAACTCCAGTGGGTTTATGCAGCTATTTCCTGTTATTTTCTAAGAGTGCATTTTATTTATTCTCCCATTAAAATGACTTTGGATCACAGCATTCAGGAAAAAAATAGTTTTTCAAGTTAGCAAACATGAATTTAGAAAATAATTTTAAATGCTTTTCAAGATCTCTGAATGATAAAGGTACATTGCCCCAGAGAAATTTCTGTAAAATCTATTATTTGGGATATTTTCCAAGGTTGCTTCATAAAACTTTCAGACAATTGTTAGAAAGAGTAAAAAAAAAAAATGTGTTTGCTCCTTTGTTGACCTGCTGCTAAGGTTCATTTTCCTTTTATAATGGTAACCTCTTAATATTGATCTTGGAAAGATAACATTCAAATTTTAAGCCAAAACTCTTAATCGGTGTAAGTGGAAATAGGAGACTAAAATTCTGAGCAAGTTAAAAGGAGAAGGGAGGGAGGAAGGGAGAGAGGGGGATGGGGGGGGAAGGGGGAAGAGGGGGGGAGGAGGAGGAGGAGGGAGAGAGAGGAGAGAGAGGGGAGAGAGAGAAGAAGAGGAAGGAGGCAGGGAGGGAGAGAACCACAAGTCTACCAGCGTATTAGATTATGATTTTTAAATGGCTGCATTATCACTTAAGAAAAGAAGAGACTTCAGGTAGTTCTGTGGTATAATAGTGAGCCATTTGACCTCTGAATGTCGAAAAGAATTTGGAGGCAGGTTAAGCTATTCTGAGTAGTGCGCTGTACTATGTGTAGCTCTAAGTAACATAAATTAGACATAAGCAAGGCACCTAAAATAAAATACTCATACTGTATTTTAAGTTATTCTAATTGCCTCTCCCCCTCTAATTTTAATGCATCCAATTCGTTTTTATCATATAAATGAAGTTTGAAAATGTCAGCCAAAATCCAAATTCCAGAATTTTATTAACAGCAAATAATTTGAGTAAAGTACATGTAAGAGGGTAAGCAGATCTGATCCCTGGTCTTTTTCTCTTTTGACTTAGCATCTCTCTTATCTGTCTCATACTATTAAGTCCAAAAGGTAGTCAACTGCTGGTGGTAGCAGTTTGGGTATTGTTGTAGCTGTTACTTGCGGTAAATACCATACAGGGCAGTTTGCTTCCCAGCTGAAGGGATTCAACAAGGAACGTGGTTTGGATAAAACAGGTTCTATCAATGCTGTACGATATCCAGCTGTAAGGTTTAAGAGCCTGTTATCTTACATGTGATAAAACAAACCAGCCTGAGTTATATGGTGTGATGCTCCTCTACACACACACACACACACACACACACACACACACACACACTGCTTGCTCTCTGCCTCCAAAGTAAAGCTTCTAGTCACAGCTAACTGTATATAAGACACTCGAGAGATGCTTAAAATAAGAGGCACTTTTTTCTTGCCAGGTTTTCAGCATCTTAACATTCAAATGCCAGTACTCAAATACCAATTTCCTTATCAACATGTAGACTAAAGGAAATGAAATAAAGCTAAATAAATGTACATAAAAAATGTCTAAATGAATCTACAACTATGTGCAGAGCGATGAGTGAGAGCTGTTCTTTGCTCTTGAGTTATTAGAACTCAAATGAGGACTGTTTCCTCCGATCCTCAATGGGCGATATGTCCCAAGACTTCCCAGACAGCAAAGTTTGTTTTATTGAATGCTTTGACGTAGATTGTGAGCTGGTTTCTTTGAATACATTTTAGAATCGATTTCTTCTGAAGATGCAGCTTATTCCCGCTGCAGCGAGAGGAATAATTAGATTTGGTCATATTGCTGTGCAAGAGCGGTGGCAAACAGGGGCAGTCTCCCCACTTTAATTGCTATAAACAAATAAAATGCCAAACAATGCTTATTTGAGGAAGCATTATATAACAATGCTTGTATTTCAGGAAGACAAGTAATATATTAGAATAAATCAATGACTAGTTGAATAGCAAGAAGATTCTAATGGTGTGTTTCTGTTTTCTAAACTTCTCTTCCTCTCTCATTCTTTCTATCTCTGAGTCAGTTGTATGATTCTTCAGTCAGTGCCTACACCCAGAAATATTTTAGGTTAAATTTCAAAGCTGAATTTGCCCCAGAAGAACAAAGCAAGCTGTTTTTAAACTTTGATCTCATCATGGAGTTTCCATTCCAGAAAGATATAGCTACTGCAGGCCAAATTTGGCCCTGATTCCCTAAGAAAATATAGTCATTTGAATTCAAAGAGAAATGGAATTTTTGCCTCTTTGAGGAGTTATTGGCCTCATAGCTTCAATCAACAAGCTCTGAACCTGTATGGCCCAAAGTAAGTCCTTCCATGAACTGTGTATATTAAATCCAAGGCTCTGTCTTCAAAGGCCCTAGCAGTAGATGGTGAACAAACATGAAAGGCTTGGTGAGAGAGATAATTAAAACTTAATGGATGCTTGTTGTATAAGTAGGTGCAAAGAAAAATGATCACTTTAGGTATTCACAGGGAATTTATAAAGAGTTCGCTGTGTTATGAGTAATTAATTTCAGATAGTTAGCACTAGGAAGATGACCCCTAAAAGATGCGGGTCAGGGCTAAGTGCCCAAATCTCTCTTCTTTTATGTTTTATGAGGTGTTTTATACTCGAAGTAAGAAAAAGACTCTACATCCAAGAAAGCCAGAGAAAAGCTGACCTCTTCTGGAATGTTCTGTTGAATGGATTCAGATTAAAGCCATGACCTTTTGATTTTAGGAAATCTTTCCTAAAAGGTCTCCAAAGATTAAAGACATGATATGTACCTGTGGGGAAGGGAGGGTGGAAAAAATAGACTAATTAGGGCCTTTGTTTTTCTGGGTTTTTTTAATGTATATATTTTTATTGTTATTTATATCCTTTACATTTTGTATTCCCCTTGGGTAACCCACCACCGATTCACCCGTGATCCATCTCCGTGGTCCCTTGTGTCCTTTTCTGCTCCATTTTGTTCCCTTATCCTCCCCCTCACCCCCCCACACCCCGTTGAGTGTCTCTCTCCTATTTGGTTTCCTTATAGTCCTGTTATGAGTGAAACCATTCGATATTTTTCTCTTTCTTTCTGGCTTATTTCGCTGAGTATGATCCCCTCTGATTCCATCCTTGTCGCTGCAAATTGCATGTGTTTATCTTCTTTGAATGCTGAATAGTATTCCATTGTGTATATGTACCACATCTTCTTGATCCAATCATCTATTTTTGGACATCTGGGTTGCTTCCATGCCTTTGCTATTGTGAACAGCGCCGCAGTGAACATACGGGTGCATGTATCCTTTCAGATTAGTGTTTTTGTGTCCTTTGGGTAGATTCCCAAAAGTGGTATTGCTGAGTTGTATGGAAGCTCCATTCTTAGCAGTTTGAGGAACCGCCATACAGCTTTCCATAGTGGTTGGACCAGTTCACATTCCCACCAGCCTTTGACTGGATAGTTTCAGAAAATTGATGTCACTCTTACCTTAGACAGCAGCCACAGAGGCATTTGCTCCAGTTGTGCCTAGCTAGTGTCTCCCAGGAAATGGTCACTCCGCCAACAAAGTAAAGCATGGACTTTGGGTGTCAGAAAGATGAGGGAGAGTTTTACTGAGCTTTCAGGACTTTGGTCTCCAGTAAGCTGCCTCATCTATGGAGTGGCAGCTACTTTTGATTGTGTGCATCAGATATTCCAGCTTGAATGAGCTTTATCACACACACTGTTTGAAGACACATCTCGCTGTGTTCTGTCCTGTTGTCATTCGTGTCTGTAGAGTACAGGGCTATCGCTTCCTCCCCTCCCAGCCACCCCGCCTCAGTTCTGCTCTTCCTCACATCATCCCCTCAACGCTCTAAGTTTCTCAGGATTGCTCTAAAGAGAGCTACTCCGATATCAGTTTGTGAATCTGTTGATGGAGTTATTTTCTTTTTCGCATCTCTATGATGTTATTTGTAGACAGCACGCACGGCTGAATGTTGTCAACATATGAGAAGAGCCAGCAGGGACTCAGCTATAAAACATGCATTTGCCACAGGTGAGAGCATAAACATAGATCCTGGGACAAACACTGAGAAAAAACAAACATGCAAATTTAAGTGGAAAGTGCATGTAGACTAAGATTTACATTGATTTGTTGGAGTAGGGTAGCATCTGCTTGGAAAGGGAGACCCCTTGCACGAACGAGCTCAGTATGGCTCCCTGGGTCAATGGCCTTCAGGCTTCTCCCCACCAATCCCAAGTCCCCAAGTCCCTGAAACATGTGTGTAGTAGTTCTTGGGGAGTTATCGTCAGAGCATACAAGTAAAAACTCAAATTCTCAAATGTAAAACTCCGATGTTTTCTCTCCAGTGTTCTAAGTAATTCCTGACGTGTTTGCTGTTGTAAACATTTAATTACAAAACTTTGAAAATAAATTGACATAGGCAAGCAGTTCCTCATTAAAGCTGACAATTGGAGGAAAATGTAAATCATTATTTCTTCCTAAACCAAAAACAGTCATGAGAAGTCACATTCTCAGCCCTTGATCCTTCATCATCATGCTTTTCTCTCCTGACAAAAGGCCACAGGACTTCTTAGAGAAGTGGCACTTTGCACAGACAAGAATGATTTGGCTAGCGTTAGGGACATTCTCAAGCAAACACAAAAGTAGAATGTATTTTACCAAGCTTATTTCTTTATTCCCTCCACCTTACTTATTATGTACTTAAAGCCAATCATTTCATCAACAAATAGTTCCAATTAATTATTCATGGAGAAGGACATCATTATTACTTTCTTGGTTGTTTACCTTTATAAGGCCATCAGGCCAATATCACATCTTCCACACAATCAGCTAACCTCTGCCCTATTGAAATGTCTCTGATTGGTTCAGCAATCTTTACATTCTTATAAGTCGGGATCCACACCAGAGTCACATTGCATTTATTTTCCTCCTACAACTTTTGTGTTCTCTAATAATCGCCTTCCTTTTTAGTGCCACTTATTGTCAAAACTTTAAGTTATTTTTCAAAACAGGAAATTCCATACAGGCAGTGCCTTATGTTTTCTGTTCCTTAAAGTCAGTTGTCTTACCTGGAGAGATACTAACACATAGGTACCTGTGCAGTCCATCCATTACAAAGGTCCTAAAAGTCGGAGTATTCTTGGGTTGTTATCACTTACATCCATTATTCCATAAGGGATTTCAAAATAGATATATATTTTTAATTGAGTCACTCTGCATTATAACATCATATGAGTTTCAAGTGTGCATCTTTATAAATCAATGTCTGTATCTACTACCTTCAATACACCAGTAAAAGTCCAGTTCTATCCCTCACCATACAGTGGACCCCCTTTATGTGACTTTCCATCCATTTTCCCCCTTCCTTTTAGTAACCAATAATTTGGTTACCAAAAAGTGTGAAACTTTATTATTGTTTGATTTAGCTCATTTGTTTCTTTATGTAGCACGTGAGTGAAATTGTATGATGTTTGCTCCTTCATCTGGTTTATTGCACGAAGTGTAATAACATCCTCTGGGTCCATCCATGTTGTTGAAATGGCATGATTGCATCGATTTTTTTATCACTGAGTAGTATTCCACTGTGTATCTGTATCACATCTTCTTTATCCACTCATCTGTTTGTGGGCACTTAGGATGTTTCCAACTTGTGATTCTTATATATAATAATGCAGTAAATATGGGAGTGTCTATATCTTTCTGAATCAGTATTTTTTAGTGACTTGGGTAAATAACCAGCAATGAAATACTGGCTCATACGGAATTTCTACTTTTAATTTTCTGAGGAATTATCCAAACTGTTTTCCATACCTTCCCTAACTGTGCCAATTGACATTCCCATCAAGAATGTGCAAGGCTTGGGGCCTCCCCGGTGGCGCAGCGGTTAGGTGCTGCGCTGTGGAGCTGTCGGCAGCGGCGACGCAGGTTCAACGCCCGGCCGGGGAGATTCCCACATGGCGCGGCAGACCTCTCCTGCCTCGCCCGCTGCTCCCCTCAGCAGTGTATTTCTGATCTGCCTATTCTGCTACCCACTCCATCTCTGGTGAACCCTCTCGTCACCCCATGCCTCTGGCCTGTACCCCAGCTTGTATGCATAAATTTAAAAAAAAAAAAAGAATGTGCAAGGCTTCCCTTCTCTCCAATCCTCTCCAACACTCGCCGATTCATGTCTGTTGCATGATAACCAAAATTAACCCCCTTTTAAATATATCGTTCTTTTTTGAGTTTATTAAAATGCCCACATATCAGTGTGTCTGTAAACCAGCATCTGTGTCACTCTTTCCAAAGAATACAACAAAGACTACAGCTGTTTTTTACCACAAAACGAAGTCACAGGTCTGGTGAGGTATGAGGGCATACAAATCTCAAAGGGTTGAGACTAGATGCCAAGGAGAGTGAGTTAGGCAAAGAGATTCTACAGTGGGTATCACAATGATCTTCTTGTCATTCAGTTTTGCATTGTGGGGATGAAAACAAAGCAACACCCCATTCCTGAGTCTGTCCTCTGGCTATTTGGTAGACGCCGGAATATTTTTCTTTACTTAATATCATGGAGCTGCTCTCCAAGCTCTCCACAGATTTTTCTCTATTAGGTTATCTCAGAAGGCCACAGCTAACATAGAGCCTATTTTTCACTTTCTATAAAAGTCAAGCAGGCAAAGGCTGAAAAAATCCATTCAAGATTTTACTTGGTGTCTTCTGTCTTCTCCAAATAAAATCAGTTCAGGAGAATAAAACGGGAACTGAAATAAACTTAGCTCCCAGGGGGCCCAGGGGCAAATGTAAGATTCTAACAAAGAATTAGCAAAGGTGCAGAGAACGAAGTAAGTGCTTGTTTCAAATATAACTTGTAGGCATTGTGAACTAACACCAGCCTAATCTCTGAGAGAATAAAAACAAGTCCATGTTTTAAATGTGCCCAGCCCTTTCCACAATAGCCTGTAAATTGACTGCTGCCTATACTGTGCCTCTTGACACAACAGTAGGAAACCTTCTCTTTACTTCATTGATGGGAGGTTCTTCCTTGAGCGTCCTGTACACCTCAGAGTGTTTAAGGGACACAGATAGCGTTCCCTGGCCCCTGAACTTCCCGTGAGGATGGAATGTCTCTCTCTCTCTCTCTCTCTCTCTCTCTCTCTCTCTCTCTCTCTCTCTCTCTCTCTCACACACACACACACACACACACACACACACACACACACCCTTACACCCTTGCCACATCAATCTTTTAAAATATTTTTTAAAAAATATTTTCATTGTTATTATTATGTATGTCTTTTACATTATTGTATATTCCCCGTAGGTTTCCCACCACCAAGTCATTTTATAGCAAGTATCTAAGTAGTGGGACCTCATCTGAAAGGCTTCCCTCCACTCCTTGCTTCTCCAGTATCTACAGTTAAAGAAATGATTTGTGTTTCTGTGAAGACCGTGCTTTTCCGGCAATCTTGTGTGAGAGACAAAAGCAGTGTGACAGACAGGGAGGACAGGTTAAACATGGTCTGGTCAACCACCTGCCTGTCATGTGACCTTACCCAGTTTCCACTTCTGTAAAATTGAGGTGATAGTATTTACCTCTTGTGGTCATTGCAGGGACTGCTTATGATGTACGCAGTACACAGAGAGCAACACCTAGAATGGAAAGGATACCCCATAAATGACCCAATAAGTGTTAGTTGCTATTATTTTTAGAGAATATCCAGATCCCAAAGCAAATTGAGTTTCTTTTTCCCTGTAAAGCAAATCTAGCCTTTAAAGGAGATCACTGCCTTTACCACTTTCCGTGGGATAACATGAATTTACCTGCTTGTTAGAATTTCATTACTGGTTTGGAACTCGCCAGATGCTGATGATGTCACTCTCAGAGGAAGAAGAGAGCAAGTTAAGAAGTCTAAAATATTTTCACTCAAACTTAAGAGATGTTTAATTGCCTCGTGAAGAAGGCTCACTAAATTAGGCAAGTATCACTCTTTCCACTCAGCTCCTGATAGGCTTCATTTCTGTTCTCCTCAAGGTTTCATTTCTCTAGGCTCTGTTCTGGTTTGAGGCAAACATTCCCAACAATTGGGTTGCTCACCTGCCCTGGCTCAGTTTCTTCTCATTTGATCTAACTGGGCTTTTGCTTGGTTTTAGGTCCAGCCCCATCCTCTCCACTGACAATAGACTTTGCTTTATCCTCACGGTCCCTTCTCCAGAATGGGCATTCTGTTCCTATGTTCTCGTCCATTGGTGTAGCTTTGCTCTCTGCTGACAGATTTCCTTTAGGTCCTGGTATTCTGGGTACCAGGGGACCACTTTGGTCTCTGTCTCTCAAAATATAGGATGAGTGAGGGGTGTTTAGACACTTCACTGAGACAGCTTTGTGCGTAAACTAAGAGCTCTTGATACCATACTTTGTGGAGACCTCTCCCAGGCTAAGCTTCCTTCAGCATCTGCAGGAACTGCTGCCATCTTTCCTGGCTGATAAGCTCCAGGCTTGGCCTTCTTCAATAGATGCTGGGTGACCCTTGAAGCAGGATATCTAGTCTAGAACTGGCATTTGGTCTTGCTTGTCACTGACCTTTGCCAAGTGAGGGCCATCTGCCTTGAGGGATCGTGGAGAACTCTGGATTACTCCTCCTTCTACAGCAAGAAGCAAGACTGAACTTGTCTCTTTCCTTTGTGCTTTGGTTTGCTCCAAGCATTTTTGTCTCAGCTCATAAAGTCAAAAACTCACTGGTGAAAAGCATCTAGGATATTAATTAACTCTTTGTGTGCTGGTGCCCTTTAAATTTACCAGCCCTTGGGGCTGGCCATTTTCTGTGCCACCGCATGAATGGTATAAGCATTCAATAAAACACACACAATTCCTGAACTACTGGATATATGTTAATGAAATTTTAAATCCATAGAGATTATATACCAGAGTAATCAGTTAGAGTGTGGCATTGTTCAAAACATGTCCCTCTATGGAGTGAAACACAAAATCCACAAATAAAGTGGGTTTCACTTCTCTTTTTCTTGGCTGCACATACTCTACATGGTCTCAGGAATTTTCTTGTTCCCAGCACTAACTGTTTTCTCTACTTTATGCTTTTTCATGTCCATTGAAAGTGGGTCCATCCTAGGTGCCTGCCTTGTAGGAGAAATGTGAATGTTTTTCTCTCGTGTGTCTGGGATGGGCTCTTCTGGCAGTGAGATGGGCTCGTGTGTCTGAGATGGGCTCACCCAGTTTCTGGCTACTTCATGCAGGAATTTTTTATACATAAGTTGTTTTCCATTGAGCTCTACATACACCCTAAAAGAACTGAATAGGGCACAGTGCAACAAATACAGTACTGTCTTCTTTGACCACTCCGTGGTCTTTCTCATTGTTGTGCGATATGACAGATATTGGTCCGCACGGTCTACTCCCTTCATATACTTGTTGTATTCCAAGAGGGACTCCGGCTTCCTTATTCTCTCTCCAGTTTTTCTGTCCCTCTTCTCAGATTCTAGGAGCTGTGAAGAATGAATGGTAGAGATCATGCGAACCCCCCGCTTGTCTTTCCAAATTTGCACGACAACATCTTTTTTTCTTTGGAATGCTGACAGGCCTTTCTGTAGTTTCACGGATTTCAGACATTCAGGAAGACCTCTATTTACTCTGACTATGCCACAGATTCTTGTTCTGTTTTGGAGAAGTTTTTCGGCAATGCTTACGCTATTGTAATAGTTATCTATGTAAACATGATGCCACAAACCTGTATTTGACCCTAAAACTGACAAAATTGTATCTTCCAACTTATTACCCTCACCGGTATAAATTTGCAAATTGCAAATATATCCAGTGATCGCTTCACATACCATACGCACTAATATTCCATATTTTGTCAGCTTGGCAGGGTTGTATGTACGAAAAGATAGTCACCCTCACCATGGTATCATGCCCTCGTCAAGTGACAGTTCCTGCCTAGGTTTGTAGACACTTGCAAATTTCTTTAGAAGGTTGTTTAAACTGGTAAAACTTTGAACATCCTTCCTGAATTTTCTGAGACATCTTCATTATTTGAAAAATGCCATCCCTGCCATATTTGGCAGAACCTGTTTCTACTCATTACCTTTGAAAATATAGGAGTTTCTGTTAGATGGTCCAGTGTCCAGTAATCACTTATTCTGTCTTTGTGCACCTGCCCCATAAGGATAACCAAACTGGAAAAATGTTTCATTTCTGCAATGCTTGTATTGTGCCACTTCAAACTTTTAGGTGATTCTTTGTATTTATGGGCATTTTGCTCATGATAACAATTTGATTCCTCCACCATCATCGAAAAGAGGTCATCCCCAATAAACTAACTACATCACTCACATTTTTTGCATCATGTGGAGTAATTTTCACACCTGGTGTGCCAGCAAATGTTTCTAAAGCAGGAATAATGTCGTTGTCCGACCAAAATAAAACATCACCACTTGTCGTGTTAGTCACACCGTTACTGCCATCAACTTCAGAATCGCTGGAATACTGCAAAGGTAGAGCACGAACAATTTTCTTGGTAATTATTATATCTTCATGACTGTCACTTGGCATTTCATTATCGTTTTCCTCAGAACTTCCATCAGTTCCTTCACAACTTGGGACATCAGACAAATTATCTGCAAAAACTTCGTTTAAAATTTCATTTTTGCTCATTCCCCTTCTGTTCTCAGCAGCCATGATTGCGTAATGGTAACAATAAATGTCACAGGTTAAAAAAACTGTAATATCTCTCATAAAACACCTTACACTTTCACCAAAACAATGTGTAAAGCTTCTAGACTGAGTATTATCAAAGAAATAGCTCCTAATAGTTCCAAATAAATCCACCATAGCGTGAAAAACTGGAGACTAGATGAACACGTATTAATACGTGAGCGGCCACCTGACACTGGTGACAAAAACATGTACTAATACGTGAGCAGACCACAAAGTGTTAATATTGCAATTAATCAAAAAGAAAAACACAAGGAATACAGAATTTTTTTAATGAAAAGGAAAATAGCAAATAGTCATACCACCCATGAGTAGTCATTGAGTGTCTTTTTTCATTAGGTAGAAAATTTCATATATGTAAGATGATTAAATTCTAAAGATCTGCTGTAATACTTTGTGCTTATTGTTAACAATATTTTTGTATTATGCTCTTAAAATCCTGTTAAGAGGATAGGTCTGTTAAGTGTTCGTATTGTAATTGAAAAAAACTTTAGAATCTTTTCACACCCATAGACACATATACAGATACATAGATACACATTCTTTCCAAATGGTGACATTAGCTTATACATTTTTTAACTTTAAAACAAGGAATAAAAATGACAGTATCCAGAAAATCTAATAAATATGTTGTTCCATGGCCAAACATGTAAATGGTGACTAAAATCGATGCTTATTGATAACTACTTGCAACTTCACCTTAGTCATTAAAAGATATTAAAATCATTCATATTTTATAATAGTTCTAACAAATTCTTTGAATGCTCAAAGAACTTAGAGATAGCTAGTTGGAAAATTCTAGACTAACCTCCTTTCCTATCATGTGACATGAGTAAAGTGAGTTTCTGGACCTTCCTCTTTAAAACTGAGCATTGATATATACTGACCACTAGATATGGGGGCATATGTTTCACCAGTCTTTCTCAACTTTTACTATCAGAAAATGGATGATACATGATATTTTCATATGTAACACATACATGAGCTCCAACCTCAATACTTATTTCTTTTATGGAAGAAAAGATGTTAGAATGCAAATGAGTTCAGAATACCCAATATATTTTAATATATATATATTTATAATATATTTTAATATATTTAATATATTATAAATATATTTTCTATATAAGTATATATAAATATAAACATAAATATAAATATATAAAGTATGGTATCCACAAAGTATGGTATCAATATAAAATATTTATATATATACCATTTTCTAAATTAAACCTACTGGTGTTTTACAACAAAGATGTTGTGATCTACTGTGTAAAAGTACATTACAAATCGGTAAGCCCCAAACCAAATAAACTTCTATTATTATTTCAGTAATTATATGAAAGTGGAAGGTCTGTTTCTCACTTTGCAGGAATGTCACCCAGGTGGGTAAACATTTTGCAAGTTTGGATACCACCTGACAGAAACAATTAAGAATCTCAGTACTTAATTTGTTAATTGTTACCTGATTTAAATTAAAGATAAATTAAACTGTGTTCTTTATTTATTAGCAAGATTCAAGTAAATAAGGTTTAGAGGAATAAATAGAATTGAGTTTCTTTGTGCCTGACTTTAATTATGAAATAACTTTCAAAGACAGGTCCTCATTTGTTCCACTTAGAATAATTTCAGAAAACAGATCTCTGAGCCATAATTGATAGCTTTCAGATAACACCTTCATCTCAAACACTTGCTGATTATAAAAGCTAAATAGTACTCTTCCAGGCATACACTGACTTTTATTGATTCATAAATCAATAGTCATTTAAATAAGAATGAGCATTTATAATATGTAAATAAATAATTGCTTAAGGTGGAATTTCCAATATGTGTAAAACTGAATTATAATTAATGGGAATTTACTATCAATTCTGTAGCAAATTAGGTGGCTATTATTAAAAGGAAGCAAAGCAGTATAATTAAACTTTTAAACTACCTAAAATTATTTTCATCATTGCTGACCATGGAATTTTGGGATAGAAACTTTCTCCCAACTATCAAGATAAAAGAAAAAAAATACCCTTTTGTCTATCATCTTAAAACTTTCACTTCCTACGGTTCAATCTGAAAGATAATGCATCTGCTTAAAACATCAAGCAGTTTTTAGAACTCTCCTTGAGAATTTTTCCACCATCAGTGATTCATAACCACTTCCTTTATGTGATCGCATGACATGTCTTTTAAAGTCTACATTTTAAAGTTATTTCAGGGGCCCACTTAATCAGGGTGACAGAGGCCCTAGGGGCTTGCCTTTATCTCCTCCCCACTTGCATTTCTTCTCAGCATCCATCTGCTGACCTTGTCTGCTGCTGACAGTTCAAACCATGATTTGCCTGTGTGCTTTTGACCAAAAGAATAAGTCTGGGTTTGCCCTATCACATGGATTTGAGATTTTAAAATAAATAAAAATATGCAGTGTTTTTTGTGAGCGGCAAATACTCATTGTGAAACAACAAATTTCACAAATGTACAGGTCTGGTTTACTTTATGAAATGAATCGTGAAGAAGGCAGCATACTGTGTGGGCTCTACAATGGCTTCACACAGAATGGGAGGGGAAAGAATAGTCAGAGAGGGGGTGGGGCAAGCTTACTAGCAAAGACAAAGAAAAAGAAGGGGGCCTCCCTGGTGGCGCAGGGGTTGTCTCAGCACTATGAAGCTGTCCACAGCCACTGCAGCATGAGTTCGATCCCCAGCCAGGGAGTTTCCCACATGGCGCAGCAGACCTCTCCTGTCTCCCCGCTGCTCCCCTCAGCAGTGTACTTCAGTCAATCCGCCTGTCTGCTCCCCGCTCTGTCTCTGGTGAATCCTCTCACCACCCCTCACCTCTGACACCCCATCTCTTGTATGCATAAATAAATCTTTTTTAAAAAAAAAGAAAAGAAAAAGATATTTCAGGTAAACCCATCTTCTCTCAGGGGACAGTAGGGGGCTCATCATGCAAATAGCCTCTCCAATGTTGCTCTAGAAACTCCAGAGTGATAGGTTTTAGAGGACACCTTAGGGATAGGTTGAAACTACAAGAATTAGTAAGTTTGGGGGGGAGCACCCCATGAAGGGCTGCAATTGGGGCATTTTTTTTTTCTGTTTTTAAAAATGTTCTATAATATCTGTCCAAAATTGTTCAGGAAGTAAAGAATTTTTTAATGCTACAGTTTCATCATTGGTGATGTTTAAGTGATATTCAGGAGGTTAAGAGAAGATTGTGACAGAAAGAGTGAAGGGGGTCAAAAGGAACCAAATTTCAGTCATAAAAAGTGAGTTATGGGCATGTAATACACCTCATGGTGACTGCAAGTGAATAACACGGCTTGCATATTGGAGCGTTGCGAAGAGGATAAATCTTAAATGTTCTCATCACAAGAAAAAAAGGTGGGGGACATTTATATCCAAGACAACTGATATATTTTTAGATCAGAATGGCACTGAAAAGAACAAGCTTCGTGTGGACAAGGGTTTGGTCTGCTCTCTCTGACACAGTATCTCCTGTACCTCACACAGTGCCTGGCATCTAATCATTAAAAAATATTTATTAAAGAAATAAGCAGAGATATGGAGGAAGAGGAGAGAGTGAGAAAGAGGAGGAAAAGCAGAAAATATCCTCATCCAAAATCATAATGCAACGGAGCTACCAAAATTCAGTTGACCAGTAATTAGGATCTTCGATACTTGATGGAGTCAGCAAAGCTACCACCAATAGCCTTGTTTTTAAAATCACTGGTGAGTGCTTTGGACTCTGTCTACCCATCGAATTATTTACTGTGTCCGCCAACCCTATCATTTTACCTTTACCCCCTGTCCATTCACATGGGCAATGTCCAGTGTAGAAATTCTTTTTTTTTTAACATTTATTTATTTATGCATACAAGAACTGAGGTATAGACCAGAGATGCTGGAGGTGAGAGGATTCACCAGAGACAAAATGGGGAGCAGAACAGGCGCCTGAGGGGAGCAGCGGGGAGGCAGGAGAGGTCTGCTGCACCATGTGGGAAGCTCCCTGGCCGGGGATCAAACTCATGCTGCAGTGGCTGGCGAAGGCTTGAGAGTGCTGTGACTTAACCCCTTGCACCACCAGGGAGGCCCCCCCATGTAGAAATTATTAAACCAAGAAGGAAAAAATGACTTACTCGATATAGCCTAGTGGAAAAAGAACAGGACTGTGCTTACTGGTGACTGGAGTTTCCAGAAGGTGCTCAGTAGGAAGAAAGCACCTTCCCTGCCCTGCCTAGTTGGCTTCCCTCAGTTTGTAGTTAGAAATAAAAGTTCTTTTTTTTTTAAAGATTTATTTATTTATACATACAAGCTGGGTTACAGGCAAGAGGTGTGGGGCGGCGAGAGGGTTCACCAGAGACAGAATGGGGAGCAGAACAGGCAGATCAGAAATACACTGCTGCGGGGAGCAGCGGGCGAGGCAGGAGAGGTCTGCTGCGCCATGTGGGAACCTCCCCGGCTGGGTGTCGAACTCGTGCAGCCGCTGCCGACAGCTCCACAGCGCAGGGCTCAACCACTGCGCCACCAGGGAGGCCCAGAAATGAAAGTTCTTTGAGGGCTAAGCGCCCCCTTACCAAAAACAAAGAAACCACTAGAGGGGTTGCCCCCCTCCATCAGATAACTGGTCATCTGCCTCTTGGTCTTCTTGCTTTCACCATCCCCCACACAGGCACCCTCCCCAAAGCAGGACCAGGCTTCCTAGAGCACAAGACACTGTGCCCCTTGCCCAGCCTAGACTTGACCAAGAGGCCTCATTGCTGTGAATCAACCCGAGCTTCCCCACCTGGCCCTCAAGGGCACTAACTGGTCTAGTTTCCTGCCCCAGCTCTTCTTCCTCTGCTCGCACCAAGTGTGCTCCTGTGAACCAGTCGGTGTAATCTCCACTTCTCTATCCCTGGATGTGCTCTCTGTCTCCACTTCCCCAACCAGCCTGAAATGCTTCTCCAACTTTTCTCCATGCGCCCGCTGTCGGAAAACGATACACTTGACACTCGACCAATGACAATGCAGAGGTTTGAGGGTGCCCGCTCTGCACACAGTCGAAAATCCACATTCAACTTTTTTTACCACCCAATTCTTGACTAGTAATCTATTATTTCCCAATAATATAAGCAGCTAATTAATATATTTTTGTGCATTATATTACTGGATACTGTATTCTTACAATAAAGTTAGAAGAAAGAAAATTATATGGAAGAGAAAATAATGTACAGAAAGGTATTTAATGAGACCATGAGTTTGCATCATGAGTTTGTTAAAAAAATGTAATTGTGCATGGACCTGCCAGTTTGAACGTGTTGTTCAAGAGTCAACTGTGTGTTTAGACTAAGCTTGGCTTTTTATACGTTAACAATATTCTTCTATTAAAATGGTCTTTATTTCTCCCTTTAGCAGAGGACCTTTCAAAGAAGCCCAATAAACTGAAAGTTAGTAATGCTTAACCAGGGCAAGGGCACTGGTATGTGCTAAATGAACAGGAACAGCTCAGTGGGAAAGAAAGCCCCACCCTCCAACTCCTTAGAAATGCAGAATTCCTAGGGTAAGAGATAACATAGTTGCTGAGAAGCACAAAATCTGATCTAATGGGATTCATTTGATTATGGCAATAGCAGCAACTTCTCTGCTGCCATGTAGGTAAATGACTTATAGTTCCACTCAGAAAGATGACTGAACAAACTATCATCTTTTATTTTCTCTTCATGCAACAGAGGAAGTGGAGATAAAAGATATAGGAAATGACTTTCCAGAGACTTGGTAGAGAGGGAAAGTAGCATAAATCTCTCTGTAATGAACAATACAAACTCATTATACCATCATTAGTAGCAAAAGAATTTGTTGTAGTGTTAACAATGAAATATGATCTTGTGTTCTTCAGAAGCATCCTAGAGAGGATGACTGAATGACACTTTTAGGGAAATTGAACTTCTAGCAATGCGCTCCAATGTCCTAAAAAGTCTCCAACTCCATGTCACAGAGACCTGAGACGTGAGAAGACTGTGTGCCTGGAGCCATATTGTAGACTGATGCTTAGAGATTGTGAGGCAGGTACCTCTGATATCTCACCCCTTATGGAACCAGAGCTTGTGAAACCATCTTGATTGAGACTGACTGTCCTAACCCAAGGGATACCACGTGTTGAATTCAGAATTAAGTTGATGTACAGAAAATAAGGAAGTGCAATATTCTATGCTCAACTTAATCTGTGAATTAAGAGTAATATCCTTTACACATTATTACAAATCTTAATTGATTCATCTGCTCTCTATGAGAGAGAAAGAGAGAGAGAGAGAGAACTGGTTCTCACCAAAGACTATCCCCAACTAGAGGGGAAGTGTTAAGCGGACATTAAGGTAGTAATCCAGTCCCTTAGTAGTCTAGATGGAGTAACATTTTGTGGATAAAACTGGAATCAAAAACTATAAATGGACTATAAAGAAAGGCCCATCAGCAATGGTATATGTTATAAAGCCAATAGCAGGCACAACACCAAGATGAAAGCGCTGATATCACTGAAAGAAGAGTCATTTTTGGTCCTTCCTCCACCAGCCTATAGAGTTCTAACCCTGTGTGCCAGTAACTGGAAGATACAGATTTTTAAATGTTTTTTTTTATTTAATTTGCCTGCACTAGTCTAGGTACTGGGGTACATCAGCACTCACCAAGAGGAAATTTCCCACATTCTTCTGGAGGGCATAGAAAGCAAGTGATAAACATGAAGAGAATCATAGTGAGTTAGCAATTGAAGAGTAGAAAAAAGAAAAAGGGAAAACTAAACAAAAAAACAGAGCAATAGCAGCAACTATCACAAGAAGTTGGAGGGAAAATGTTGTTTTGAGTGGAGGTCAAGGGCCTCCCAGTAGTGTAGGGGTTAAGTCTCAGAGCTGTCACCACTGTGGCCTGAGTTTGATCCCCAGTCAGGGAGCTGACCCACATATGGCACAGCAGACGTCTCCTGTCTCACCCACTGCTCACCTTATCAGTAAATTTCAGTAGACCCGCCTGTTCTGCTCCCCACTCTGTCTCTGGTGAATCCTCTCACCCCCGCACCTCTGGCCTACACCCCAGTTCTTCTATGCAATAAATAAATAAATCTTTAAGTGGAGGTCAAGGTAGACTTTTACTAGGAAGGTTGTGTCAAAGTCAAGCCTAAAAAGAGAAGGGGAGTCTTGTCAACTGAGAAGCAGAAGGCTGTGGATAGAGAAAGCAGATTTGGTTGTAGTCAGTTTGAGATATTTACCAGAAATCAAATGGTAATGTCAAGTTGGCAATTATATAAAAATGAATAAAAGTTCAAGAGCCAAGTGTGGGCTAAATACATGAATTTGGAAATAGTCAGCATACAGATGAATAATATTTAAGTCATGATTCTGGCTGAGATAAAGACTGAGTTAAGGACCAAGCCCTTTGATGCTGCCAAGTTAAAGAAAGGAGAGAAGGAACCAGCAAAGATGACTGAGAAAGAGTCTCCAGTAAAGGGAGAAACAAGGGCTATATTATTTGTCATGTATTGACAGCTGGTTATGGAACACATCCTATGCTATGTGCTGTATGCACACTCTCTCACATTCCTGCAACCACACTGCAAAGCAGATGTTCAGATGAGCCAGCGCCAGGTCACAGAGACAGAGTTGCTTTGAGGAATCATGGAATTATGCTCAGAACATGTCTGGAGGCCTGGGGGTTGGGGGGACTGGGAAGGAAGGGAAGGACACCATACCTAGTACAGGAATCTGTACTTATACACTGAGCACAGGCTGCATCTGCATACTTTATGACTAATGATCTGTCTTCTTTAAACTAAAACTCTTGCTTTAAAACTGAGATTCCTGCCCCCGTAATCCCCGAGTGAGTCCCAGACCTTGATGCGATCAGATGTACCAAGATAACTGAGAGCTGATAACAATTTCTGGGGACTGACTATGAGGAAAACCAGGAATATCAGCCATGACAGGCTGTTCTGATGCGCTGTTTGCTTGTGACTGTGTTTTGTTTAACTCATTATCAAAAGACCAGCTCAAAGTTAGGTGGTCCGTTCTCTCAGATCAGCAGCCAGCACTCTGAAAATGAAAGCACCTACAGATTCAATCCATCTCTGCTCATGGGCTTTTGGGTAGTGACCACAGCAGGACCCAGGCCGATTCCCAGTAACAGTGTCCCATTCCTCTTCTGCTCCCTCACTAGCTCTGCAATCTTGTGCCAGCTACCTTACCTCTCTGGTCCTCACTTTCCATAAATGAATAAAAATGTTTTAAAGTTCTTTGAATAGTCCTGGCACTGGACAAATTCTGTGTTATTGCCAGTGGGTTGAGTAAGCCTGCTTTTCAAAGTCTCACTGCTCCTAAGTAGAAGAGATAAGGACCCAAACCTAAGATTTTCTGCCCATCTGTGCAAGCTGAGGTCCCAAGCCCATCATTTCTATCATCTCACAGGGAAGATGAGTGTTGCCTTTGTATCAGCACAGATTTATTAATCTAATTAGGGGAATTGATCATTTGGAAAAATGCAGAGGCCATTTTAAAAGGCTGCATTAAGGATGTCTTACTAGGTAGGAAATGAAGTTTAGAGAGGAGGCGTCATGTAAATGTGAAGATAATCACAAAGAGAGAACCACAGTGGTCCCAGGCCCTGGGTGTAAGGGGAAGAGTGGCCTAGACTCTTCTTCTCAGGCCTCTGATAAAGATTTTCCACGGGGACTAAGTAGATAAAGGGTCTCGCTTCTCTCCTGTCTCCCCTCTAATTGATCCTTTTCTTCTGGACCCTGAGTCATCAGAGATGGGATGAAGAAAGAAATCATAGAGAATCAGGGAAGGGTAATGGTCACCAGCCCCAGGTGGGAGAGAATCAAAACTGAGAACAATCAGAATCAAAAGCAATAGGGAAAGCCAGGAAGGACGCTGGGGGCCTTTCCATGATTAAGAGGAAGCCGAGTCCTTCCATGTAAAGTCGATGTAGCAAAGAGGATAAAGTAATTTTGAGGAGATGTGCAGGGAGAAATGATGGGAGATGAGCACAGGAGGACTAAGCATGGAGATTGCAAATTGGTGGCACGAATCCTTGTAGCTGAAAGAGAAAGTTAATACACAAAAACAGAATCATGGTCCTCCCTGGTGGCGCAAGGGGTTATGTCACAGCACTGTGAAGCTGTCTGCAGCCACTGCGGCATGAGTTCGATCCCCAGCCAGGGAGCTTCCCACATGGCACAGCAGACCTCTCCTGCCTCACCCGCTGCTCCCCTCAGCAGTGTACTTCAGTCCATCTGCCTGTTCTGCTCCCCACTCTGTCTCTGGTGAATCCTCTCACTCCACACCTCTGGCCTACACCCCAGCTTAGTTGCATAAATAAATAAATCTTTAAAAAAAAAAAAAGCAGAACCATAAAATTGCAGGGCTAGGAGGGGCCTGAGGCTTCATGTTCCTAAACTGTTTCCTTTGTGACGAGGAGTGAGTCAGAGAAATCCCAGGAGATGGCCAAGTTCTTACAAGTGGGAATGGACAAACCCAAGATGTGGAGGGCTGGGGAAGGATCCCTTTCGACAGCTTTGCTTAAAGAGGGACGGGGCATTTAGTGACTGATTTTTCTGTTCATAAGGGAAAAATGAATATATGCAAAGAAAACCTAGATGGAAGGTTCAGGAAGGAAAACAGCAGAAGGACACTTCCCAGTGAGAAACACAGCCAAGTAAGAAATAAAGGACAGGAAGGGAAGGAGGCAGATGTGAACCCTGGTCTCACTGTCTGTTTAAGAGGCTGTAAGGAGACCTTTGAGAAGTGACACAGTGAGCGAGGGGTTACAAAATTTAATATTTGGGAGTAGAGAAGAAGACTTTGGAAGTTGTAGATGACGTTATCACATAAGAAAATGCACTTGATTGTTAATCCTATTTGGAAAAGGAAAAGTAGTGCAAATATTTGTAGGTCTTTTTAAATTAACTATTCCACATTTTTGTTGAAGAAGCAAAATATACACTAAATTAAGCCTGATTTTTATATATATAAAAGATATCCTCAGATGACCACCAGGGTATGGACTTGGGAATTCAGCTGGAAATTTATAGCACTTATATACAGTTTTTTCCCCCGTATTTCTTATGTTTGTATTGCAGTAATGAAGAAATATGGAAGTCGTCTGGTGGCCAAATAATATCTGTAAATTCCCATGGATAAAACCTCCCCTTTATATTTCAAAGTTATTAAGTTCAAGTCCTGTTATGGTTCTACTTTTATGAGTTTTTTCCCCATCAAGGCAATTATTGATTGATTAATTCTTATTGGCTTTCTAAAGTAGAAAAAAAATTATGGCTGAAGGAAAACACTTCCTAGAGACAAAAAAAGGAAAGGATAGATCAAATGAAAATCTGAGCCGGGTAGTAAAGCCTTTATTCTCTCAGGCACAGAGCCCTGAAGCCGGGAGGACATCGGACTTAGATGCGGGTAAGGAGGAAGAGTGGGGTTTGCAGGTTTTTGGCCAAATCACAGGCCCCGAACATTGTGCAGTGTACAAAGCCCTCACCCTTCCTCTCACGCAGCCCTCCAGTCTGTGGGATGAATATGGTAAAGCTTCCCTTCTAAGGAAACTGAGGCCCAGAGAAATCAAGTGACTTATCACATAACTGACATGACAGACTCAAATAATCACTCCTCTAATTAAATTGAATTCATTCTCTCTCTCTCTCTCTCTCTCTCTCTCTCTCTCTCTCTCTCTCTCCTCTCCCCTCCCGTCCCCTCCCCTCCACTCTCCCCTCTCCTCTCCTCTCCCAGGCAAATGATGACTTACCTGCTGGTTACAACTGGGGATCCCATATGATTGTAGGGTCACCAGTATCAACCTAAGATCCAGACTTGACCCAAAAAAACAGGCAGATTTAAAGTTTCTTTTTGAACACAACTGCCTTGAATCCAGCCAGAAACTAGAAAGCATTTGTCCTGCAGTCTATCTTACCAGCCCTACCTTAAAGGTGGCACCTTCTTTGGCTTAAAGGATCAAGTCTTGAGTTTAAAACTCAGGGTGGCAAGCATGTCTGTATCCCAATGTCAAGGTGACGTTTTTATGGGCAGGATGCCATGGACTACCACAGCTTCTCTTATCTCCCAGGTAGATGGTGTGTACTGTGGGGGCTCACCCCCCCCAGTACAGAGCTCTTCTTTCAGATGCCTGTCTTTCCCTGGTGGGGGCTTCTCCCCCAGGATCCTCTATCATCTGGAAAATTGGGATTTGGAAGGAGAGCCCCAGCCAGGCCTGGAACAGAATTGAACCTATAAAAATTACATCTATGAAATTTTATAGCCAAACATATTTATTTGCAATGTCTAAGTTGAACCATATGAAATGTCTATTTTGAGGAGATCAAAAATGGTTGAATTGTGGCAATTTCACATGTTGGGTCTAATAGTACATGAACCATAATCCTACTTGGAATGCTTATTAAATGGGAAAGTTGGACCAACTTCGCTCACCCCCATTAAACCTTATGATCTTAAAAATCATAGCATTTTTCCACATATCTCTTTTCTCATTTTTAGATCCAAGATAGCCATTAGCTCTGTAATAACCACTAGAATACAAGCAGAAGTGTTTATATTGAATCAGGTATGGTCATTCTTTACTTTTACACAAGCAACCTTTCATTTTGGCTCTCATCTTTGTAAAATTCGAAGACATACACCTATTTTTTTTTCTTTCAAAATTGCTTTTACTCTAATAGATTAAATAGACTCAAGAGAAGTCTACTAAACTGTGCCTGAATGGTATTTCAAGAAACATGGAGTCATAGGATGAAAATTTGTGGCAATGGAGAGTGTCTCACCTGCTATTATGCAAGAGGAGACAGATTGGAGTCCCGGCCTCCCTGTCCACTCTGTGCCCAGCTGATTTCCACCACCAGCCCCCCTGGCCCTCCCTGTTCCTGCCACCGCCCCTGCTCTTGGCTCTCTCTTCTCTCTGTTGAAATCCCACTCCTCGCATGCCAGATCTTTTCACGAAGTATTCTCGTGTTACCCTAACTGAAATGCCCTATCTTCCTCAAAGTCTCTACGCACCGTTTAAACCCAGTTTCTCTCTAACTAATTCCATTTCTTCATAACTAACAAATTCCTGCATTTTATGACTTCTGATGCTCTCTGCACATTTTGATTTTCCTTTTTGCTTTTGGGTAACTCCAATCACACTAGGCCAGTAGAGGGGCCTGTGGACCTATGTAATGAATACCTATTATTAAGATGTAACAGGTATAATCTCTGTACTTTAAAAATTTACATAATACAAGTCAACATGAATATTCAAATCTATTGGTACCAAAACATAGAGGTATTAAAAAACAAGAGATCCTAGACAGATTACATGAATATTGTATAAATTTCTATTTATATATAATTCTCTGTAGAGAAACAAGTCTTTCATCAGAATAGATGGGGGTAAAATGTTAGATCCTTTCCATTGAGTCAGGTAGAACTTGGACTTTGGTAGGTTTGTGAAAAAAAAAAGGAGAATTTATCATTAGACGTGGGATAGTCAAATGGCCCCAGAGTGACAGAGCAAGAGTGGGGAATTCACAAGCCTCCAAAGGACAGAGAAGAAAACAGTGAGAAAAAGTAGCAAGTGCTTGGCCAGCTCCTTGGAGGCTAGGACGGTGTAATATTATATTATTATCAGGGTGGGGACTATTCTGGGCGGCTGACAGATGCCCACGGGCTGGAGAAGATGAGGGGTGATGAGTTGAGCCAGGAGCTGCGCTCCATCTGTTTTCATTAGGTGCTGAATAGCGGTGAGACATCCACTTTGTAAAAGGAGGTGCAGGCCAGAGAAGCCATAGGCTGGAATCGAATTTGAGGTGGGCGAGGGGAAGTGGCTGGCTGCCTAGGAGAAGCAGATCACCCCCACACAGAGCCTGAATTTGGGGGAGATCAATATAGCCCTGTGGATGTCGATAAGGGAAGGGGCCGGGCTGAAGTCCATAATAAAGGCCGGTGGGAGCAGAAGAGAAGACAATATGAAAGGAAGACGCTGGCTCTCGGAGAAGTAATAGGAAAACAGTCAGAGATGATTTCGGAGGAGGGAATGGCAGAAACGATTAAGCAGAATGAAATCTACTGCGCCAAAAGACCACGTTGGGCAAGAGCTCATAGCTGCTGTGATTTTTATTTTTATTTTTTTAATGCAAAAACATGGGTCAGAGAAAAGCTTTCCAAAAATAAACCTGATCTCTGAGATGGGGGAAAACATTCTTAGTCTGTGCGCTCTTCCGAGGGAAGGTGCATGGCTGAAAATGATGGTAACTTTATTTTGAAGAATTTTAAAGAATACCTCCTTTTACAAAGAATGATTAGACACCAGCTCCTTCCATTCAGTCAGATGCTCTCCCTGAGAGTAACTTAGGCACTTCCAGAGCTACATTAATCTTTTTCGGTCCCTGGAGCACTATTAAGTACAGGCAGCAGTAATTTACTAAATTGCATACCCGAAGCCTGAAAGAGTTAATGCGGCTCCAAAAGTGCCTAACATTTACCCAGGGAGTAATTTACACACTGGAAGCATCTGGCTGAATATGGATTCAATTGTTTACTGTACTGTGGGTCTCACAGAAAGGAGGTCACATGCTTTCTCTTATTGAAAAGTTCTGGGGAACGATTTCTTTCATTTAAAAAATATGCACCTTCCGCCACATTTTCCTTTGGTAATCTGTTTTCATAGCGCTATGAAGAAAAAACATGTCACAAGAAATAAGCTTGGATCCTTTGATTGGCCGAAGCAAACGACTTGATTTTAATTTTACCTTTGTTACTTGCAGGTCGGGGGGTGTTCTAAGGTTGAAGGGATACTCAGAAACTGGTTGATGTGGGAGCGGTTTTTATTCCGGCCTGGAAGAGGTCATTCTGTAGATTTGTACAAGTGTTTGTATTTTACCTCTCAGTGTGCCAGAGCACTTTAACACAATGCTGTTTAATAAAGAGTAGAAGAATAGGAAGACATTCACGCATGAATCAGTGCCAAGTTATTCTCAGCCAGGGAGCGTCAAGATTGCTCCAATGTCAGGAGAAGCCGCAGAGTAGGTATTCAATTTTTTTAAAAATTCCTTCTGCATCGTATATGCTTAGCACCATGGGCAGTATATTATAGGAAGAGAAGGCATTCTCACATGAGAACTTAGGACCTAAGGGAGAAGATACAACTCAATAAACAAGAACACACAGAATTTCAGACTTTATAGGATACACTTCCAAGGAAGCTTTTAACTGCCATTATAATCATATCTTCTCCCAGGATGAATGAAATCCAAAGCTTAGTATATAATTGCTTATACATCTCAACTGATTATATTTGCAATCAGCATCTTCTATCTCAGCAACAGAAATGTGTGATCATTTTTATTAATATTTTATTCATTTGCGTAGCACCTCTGGGGTTGCTAAATCATAGAGTTACTTATTACATTTTGGTTCCCTCTTTAGGTCAAAGTGCATCTTACCTTTTCAAGAGACTTACAAAGTACAGTTACCAATATAAGTAGGTAAATATAGAGGAGTCAATTTTTTTTTAACCATTTTCTATTTATCAGCCATATTTCTTACATCTTATTCTGTTTCCACTAGGATTGATTATTTTTCAGATACAGTAAGGTTTATTCCTTATATTTACCTGAAAAAAAATGTTATACAGAAAAACAGCACACAGCTGAATTCAGTTTTAATATAAGGAACTGGTCTTGTAATCTCAGGTCTTTGTACTCTGGATCTGTTCAGTCAAAAAAAGACAATGAAGTGTTTTTAAAATGTGGGATTAGATGCCCCATTGACCTCCACTTCTTGAAAAGAGAAATAATTTTTTCCACTCTGATTATCCCAGTCTTTGTGAGTATAAATTCTTACATATCTTTTAGGTGTGAGTCTGCCTTTTGGGGTAGGGAATGATGCTCCCCATTGCTAAACTCATTCTTCCCGCCCCCACTCTGTCCCTTTATTCTGTGGTTCTCCTAAAGCTTCCTGGAGTTTCTTTAATCCTCCTTGGCTCTTTGCATTTCCTCTGATCTCACAACAGTTACACAGCAACACTTCATTCCTGACAGCCCTTGGGCCACCATTCTCTCTCTTTTTGACTCACTCTATTGCTCACATGTTGTGTTTAATACAAATCAAGTAAATAAAAGTCTGCATCAAAATTACTGGGGAGCACATAATATCTGCATGTTCCTTTAACCGTGAAATCCAAAGCGAGTCATAGAAAAGGTCTGCTGTAAACTGTCCTATAAAATAAATAAGCACAGAAATGGTGTTATTTTCTGTTTTATGGATTTTGAGAACTTGCACGAAGGAAGAAAAAGTCACTCCCTTTTTTCTCTCTCAAGTTCTCGAGAGTTATTCTAGTTTGCCGTGAATCATGCTTTCAGTGTTATTTACTCACTGCGTGTTGCTGTGTTCCATTTCGTGGTGGATTTGAAAAACTCTTTTGCAAAGGATTATAAACTATGTATTATTTGCCCATTAATCTAAAGCCAAGAGGGGCAGAGTTGCATATTGTAATGCCCAGTAATCTCTAGTAAATTATGGAGTAATGGTATTTGGAATTACTGTGACATAAATGCACTAAGCATGACTTTTAAGCCAAGCCAAAATTTCCTAGGCTACTGATGGCTTGCTTTTTGTCTAAAAAGGTGTCGTGTGTGATTTTAACAGAAAGAAGTGATTTTGACTGAGTGTGTACACTGCTGTGTGAAAGCAAAAAATAATTCATTAGAGATATGATTATGAAATAGCCTTATAAACAGAACAGAGAAATGGAATTATGCTGGGAGCGGGGAGGAATAATCAGTACCAAATTGCTACAGTAGCCAATAGTGGCTGTCACTTACAGGAAGACATGCACAAGATCCTTAAGAAAAGGGAAATGCTCATTCATTTATGCATCCCCTGAATTGTAGCTAATTTCTTTCACCATGGTACTACAGTCTGAAAACATAAAACAGGGACTTTGCTACTTTACAAAATATCATTAGTGAAAAAGATTGTTTATCCATGTATCATTTTGTAGGGTAACTTTTAAAAGCAAAAATCAAACACATTTTTAAACTCCATGACCCCCACCCCCACCCCCGAACATCACAAGCCCCTTGGAAACAAACCAAGTCTTTATTGGAGCAAATCACCTAAGGTTCCTACAGAGGAAAAACAACAGACTAATAGAGGAATCTCGGGACGCGTACTTTTTATCTGCAATAAGCTGAGACTGCTTTACAGTATCAGGTCATTAATCATCACTAGGTAAAATAATCCTCATCTCTGAAATAGGCAGAGATTATTCTCTTGGTTTTGTGAATTAGGAGAAATGGATCAGAGTTTAAAGGGCTCCCTGAAAACTACATCCGCAGAGTGAGCAAAGACGCAGACGATCTAAAACTATGCATGAACCCACCTAGCTTTAATTTCTGCATAAGCAGAACAATGGGAGTGAACCTTATCTAGAATAATTGGTGAGTCCCAGAAAGCACAGGCAAATTTGCTTTTTGTCAGGCAAATTATATTTTAAATAAACAGTGAACCAAGCAAAGAACCCAGAGTTGGATTTTGTGTTGTTGTTTGTAACATCCTTTTCTAATGTAACACTGCATCAGATGTCTGTCTTACAACTTTTGAGTGATATGTAATGATTGTTTTTAAAGCCAGTGCAGCCTGTAATTTGATATTTTCTATTGCTCTTCTATTTAGTTAAGGTCTCCTCTTCTTTTGCCTGCCTCAAATTACTGCACTCGTTTTATTCCTCTCTTTAGCATTTTTCACATGATTTTTTAGTGGAGAGCTGCTGGTAGTTCTGGCGTTATCAAAGTCAAAATGCACTGATTGGATAGATTACCAATTCATTGTCCTACTAAGACTCTAATTGGCTGCATGGCCATGGTTTGTGATTTCTATTGACAACCTAAAGCACTTTTCAGAGTGGCTCCTCCACTGGGCGTCTCTGCTAGGCTCTTATTTCCACCTCCCATGGTGCTGACATGATGAAGGCAGCAGATTTCCCTCTTCTGTACTTCAAAAATATTCATTTCAGCTGACTTCTCCTTCCTTTTTCTCTTGAAGAACAAAATGTCCCCACTGTGTTCAGAGACCAGCTTTTCTTTTTGTGTCCTTGACCCCACTCCATCCTGCATTCCTACTATTTTGCTTCATCTCCTGTGTGTTTCATTTCTTCCAAGTGCCCAGCTCCGTTCTGTTCTTGCCAACGTTTTTAGGAGCTCATTTGTTTATCACTCCAATTTCAACTGTTTTCTCAAGCCCAGTAATGAACAACCTCCTTTCCAGAGCTAGGGGAGCTTCTCCATAATGTCTCTCTCCATCACCCCTCTTTAATATTCCCTACACTTGTGCTATTCCTATCTCCACCATTCTGTTTACCCTCCATTTTGTTCCAACTGGGTCTTTTTCCCACCCTCCATCAAAGCCCACTCTCATTTCTCCTGTCACCTCTTCACCTCCATGTTCCCTCTCTGTGTTTTCTTGGAAATCATACCCACTATTTGAAAACCCCCACAGGCTTAAGAGTGAACATGGGAAATTATGCACAGCCATTAAATGCAATCACTGTACATACATAGATACAGAAAGGTCTGTGTTGCATAATATCTACTAGGAAAAATTGAATAAATGCTATGAAAAATTGGGCCAAAACATGAACAGTAGTTATAAGGCAAAGATGGGAGGACGATTGTATTTTGTTTTCTTCCAAATCTCCTATAATCCCCATAAAATTTACCGTTTTGAATTCCCAACAGGATTTCAAAACCAACTCAACCCCCCAAAAAATTCATCATCAAATTCTGGCTTAAATCAGAACCGTTTTGCCCTTGACCTCCATCTACTTTTACTGGCCATGTTGCCCTCTGTTCTCAAGGTCATAGGGTTAGTAAGTGGCAATGCCAAGATTTGAATCTAGGCCATCTGACTCCAAAGTCCCTGCCCTTCCCACCGTGTCAAGCCCCTGACAATCAGGAAATGTGAACAAAGCTTTCCTTGCAATTGTGCCAGAGAATCCTCTCTGAAGAAGGACCGGCAGAGCCCCTGAGAGAGCGATAAAAGGCTGTTCTCCCTCTTCATCCTACACCACACCTGACTGTAGGGCTAAACAATCTTTTTCTCAGTTTGATACAATTTCAGAGGAATTGTGCTTCCCAGTTGCTCTGGTTGACAATCCTTTTACACAGCCTTGACCATTATTCCCCTGGCCACAGGTGACTGTTGAAACCTGAACAAGTAGAAACCCACTCTCTAAATATGCATGCAGTACTGTCCTTCAACTTGCCATTTAAAATGCAGAACTCTGGCAGAATCACCTTTTGGTTTAGTTATTTTTCTAAATTTCTGTCAGACAACAGCATAAGGAAAATGTCATAGCTGAAGTTACACATTCCTAGTTTCCTTTGGCTTAACAGAACTGAGCCAAAAAAAAAAGGTCTTTTTTTCTGGATGAGTGACAATGTTCAAGCAAATGTAATAAGGGCAGAAGGAGATGCTGGCGGGGTAAGGCGTTGGTGTCTGGGGAAGGAACGTAGCATGATATGAGGGAGAGGAGAGAAGCATGTTGAGTCAAAGGCTCGACAGAGGGGCAAGGGAGAAATGGAAACAAGGTGGGAGAGTAATTAAATGGATTAGGGGGTTAAATGAGGAAATGGGATTTTTTTTAATGATAGTCAAAAGAAATTCAAACTCCCAGCCCAATTTCCAAAAGAAATAGGATCTCTCCCTTGCTTCTTGTCCTCATGCCCCCGGTATCTCTGCAGCCTCCCTATCTCATTACATCTAACTCCTTCCTTCACGGGCGTATCTTTTTACTTCTTGAACTTCCTAATGTTCGCTGATTCCTTTCGCTTTATTTTATTTTGCCTGCATCATATTTCCTGCTGTGCCATCATTATCATCGCCTCGTTCTCTCCACATAATGTATCATCTTCAATCCTTCCATCTTTAATCAGCATCCTCTCTTAGTAACCCCTTACCTCTCACTTTTGCTCCTCCTTCTCTGTGCTATGACACTTCACCCGTTCAGGACTCTTGTTTAGTCACTGCTCCTTCCATTTTCTCTGCCTTTGCCTGACGAAGTCTGTAAAATCTCATCGGTGAGAGTCAAAGCTTTGAAGCTTCCTATTGTGTTTATTGTCATCACTTCTCTTAGGAAGATGATGATGGAGATGGTGATAGTTATGATGATGATGAAATACTACTAATAATAATAATTATTCTTGTATTAAACCTAATTGAACACAGGCTATTCCCAGTCACTCTTCTAGATGTTTGGCATGAAATTATTCCCTGAAATTTCACAATCTTCTTCTAGAGGTGTTTTGTAATTACTCCCCGGTTGCAAATGAAGGAACCGAGCTATGACAGTATTGAGTAGCTGGCCCAAGGTCGTCCCTTTGCTCTTACTGCCTTCGGGTAACTTTCTATTGGCCTCTCTCGTTGTGGGGGTGCCTCTTCGAGAGGACATGGGGACAAGTGTATGCTGGGCTGACACCTCCTGACCAAACACTTTGAGTATCCTGGGACTGTGCATCTCAAGAGTTTTCTAAGTTGAGAGGTGTTTCCTGCACCATGGAGTCCCCTTTTAGTGATTAGGACAACTTTGCCTCTCCCTCTTATTTGAGGTTCTAGATCCTCCTGCTCTGGGCCTGGCCCTGAAGATGTCGGCACCCACTGATGTGTCATTAGTGAATGAGCACTTCTGGGACCCCATTGTATTTCTGAGACTGTGCTCTCTGGAGTAGGGCATGTCTGTGCCCTGGGAGGCCCAGAGTGAGTAGAATGTGGGGGTCAGGGCTTAGGGTAGCTGCACAAAGAAGTACAGTTTCCAGGGCCTCCCTGGTGGTGTAACGGGTTAAGTCTCAGCCTATGAAGCTATCAGCAGCCACTGCAGCATGAGTTCGATTCCCAGCCAGGGATCTGACCCACATGGCGCAGCAGACCTCTCCTGCCTTGCCCGCTGCTCTCCTCAGCAGTGTACTTTAGTCAATCTGCCTGTTCTGCTCCCCACTCTGTCTCTGGTGAATCCTCTCATGCCCACACCTCTGGCCTGCACCCCAGTTCTTGTATGCATAAATAAATAAAAATAAAAATAAATCTTAAAAAAGAAAAAAGAAGTACAGCTGGCAGGGACAGGCAAATAAATGTCCAGAGACACTGAGCAGGACCAGGGGAGCCTGAGGCATCAAGAGGGATGGATGAGAAATGGGAAGGTGTGTCCTTGTGTAGCATGTCTAGAGGAGAACTGGATTCAGCTGTTGGCAAAACAGGCATCTCTCTCAGATGCGGGATGCAGAGGGAGGCAGCAAGAAGGATAACGTATCCACCGGCAGGTGTGAATTGGATAGATACTGTTTTACAAGCTGCTGAACAGTCTTCAGACATTTTGTTTTGCATATCTGTAAAGCTGCTTAAACTTGCAGTTTTCAAAGGGATGGTTCCAGAGTCCCACAATAACCTGGGATCTCGAAACCACTTAGAACAGCTCCGTTTAATTGGGTGCTTTCCCCCGACCCCCACGAAGTTCTACGGGATTGTTGATGTCAAAAGATGAATGTCAAATCAACCTGCCTGCCTTGCACGCGCAATGAGAGGTCTGCACAGCGCCTCAGCTCGCGTGGCTGCCCTGCTCCTTCCTGAGTGCTGGTCCCCACACGCAGCTCCAGAGTGAAATTTCCACACTCTGTTCTGAATGAGCAGGTCTGCCCCAGCAATACTACCTTGTGATGTTTCCATCTGATAAGTCAACAAATAAGTGATAGGGATAGCTGAGGAGTGGGTAGCTATTATTCCGCTAGAATGTGCTACGTAGATAAATAATTTCACTAGAATTACAGCCCTATTAGTTTCGATAGAGTAATGCATTTGCCGAAAGTAGGCTAACGGAGTCATATGCGGGAGTAGCTCTGCTTTATTGTCTGTGTAAAAATGATTTGTTGCCAAATCAATATTTTCAGAGATGAGTCATTGTTAACCTCCGCTTAGCACACACGCAGATCTCTTACTTAGCATGCAAGGTACAAGAGCATTCCAGAAGGCAGTGTGGGGTTCCTCTGTGGAGGCAGGCACTCTGTGAATGATGGTCTCATTGGGTGCCGGGGAGGTCCTTCAACCTTCTGGGTTCCTCACAGGCTGGGTGAGTAATCAGAACAGTATCAGATGAGTGAGCGAAGGAAGGGTCCATCTAAAAACACGCACCTGGGAAATCAGCAGGAATATGCAGGTCCTGACTTTGGCCAGGAGGAAAAGAGTATCAATCCCTAGTTAAGGGGCATGGTTGCCAAGGAGAGAGACTCGTGAGGAGGAGGGGGCCCTCAGATGGTGAGGACAGGCTGTAGATAGAACCCCAGCTGCCTTCTTCTAGATCATCAACAGTGGGGACAGGGATGGCTTCTTTGATTCAGGCAGGGCAGAAGCTTGGGGGACAGGAAAGAGCGCCTTCTCTAGCTCTAGGGCCCTGCTGAACTTAGTTCCATAGTCCAAGGTGAAATGTTGGCCAAGGTCTGCTCTGTACATCTTGGGAAAAGCCTTTTGGGGAGATGGACCCCACACACTTCATCCAGCCTCCACATTAAACATAGTTAATGAAGAAACTGAAGTATTCTTGCAGATACATCCATGGAACAACAAAATAATGCAGACGCCACTGGACATGTCTATACTCTAAGGGAAGCAAGTTCAATGTGGCCCCAAACAGACCACAGGCAGGCCATGGTGCTGTGCAGATGGCTCTTGGAATGGACACCTCCTCGAGTTTCCCTGCTCGTGTTACCTTCCTAGTTCCCGAACAGAACCCAGAGTCCCTCAATCAGATCTAGCAGCACTTGCCAACCAAAGGATAAACCACATCAAGACCATATGACCTTGAACCTGAGAAAATGACTTCCCTAAAGCCCAGGTAGTCCATTCTGCAGGAGTGACATGGAGCTCCTCTAAAGCTATAGGGGAATTACATCTCAGAGGCCACTTAACTGTTTTTTCCCCCTTTGGGTTAAATATCTAATGTGGTTTGGTAGTAAGCAGCATGCACTATTGATCAGGCTCGATCAATAGTTTCCTAGTGAGAACAGAACCCACCCCTAAGCCTACTGTCTGAAGTTTGCAACTAAAGGAACCTGAGGTTAAAAACTAGTAATATAGATAAATATTAATATCAAACAACAACACTCCTTGCCTCTTTGCTCCAGAGAGCCAAGCAGGTAATTTGAAAGAGAAAAAGAAAAAGAACAAATTCCCTGTATTATTGAATTGCATCATTGATAAGGAACAGTTTTGCAGAATAGAAAGGACATCAGCCCACAAGAAAGTCTTCAAAAGTACGTGGCTCCATGATAAAAGGCTATAAGAATAAAAATGGGCCTCCCTGGTGGCGCAGCGGTTGAGCGCTGTGCTGTGGAGCTGTCGGCAGCGGCGACGCGAGTTCGACACCCAGCTGGGGAGAATCCCACATGGCGCGGCAGACCTCTCCTGCCTCGCCCGCTGCTCCCCTCAGCAGTGTATTTCTGATCTGCCTGTTCTGCTACCCACTCTGTCTCTGGTGAACCCTCCCGCCGCCCCACGCCTCTGGCCTGTACCCAAGCTTGTATGTATAAATAAAAAAATTAAAAATTTTTTCAAAAGGCTATAAGAATAAAAGGATTTAGAGGGATATTCAGCCAATAGTTAGCAATAGCTTGTTTCCTCCAGATTTTAAGTGATTGGGGGAGACTTCTCTGTGTCTTCAATGAATGTAGCTTTAAGCATGGATTGCTTTTATAATTAGGAAATAATTTTAAGGTAAAAATACAAGCAAATTAAAAAACTATTCCCTGAATATTTCACCTAAACAGAAAAATAAAGGCTTCTCTAAATTAATTCAATTTCTTTTTTTTTAAAGATTTATTTATTTATGCATACAAGCTGGGGTGTAGGCCAGAGGTGTCGGGTGATGAGAGGATTCAGCAGACACAGAGCGGGGAGCAGAACAGGCAGATCAACTGAAATCCACTGCTGAGGGGAGCAGCGGGGAGACAGGAGAGGTCTGCTGTGCCATGTGGGAAGCTCCCTGGCCGGGGATCAAACTCATGCTGTTGTGGCTGCTGATAGCTTTATGGTGCTGTGCTTAACGTGTTGCGCCACCAGGGAGGCCCTAGTTCAATTTCTTAATGGAAAAAGAAATGAGAAGATGCTTTCTAGCCTGTTTTCTGGTTTCTGCTGGTTCTTTGCCTCTTCTGATGAAGCAGGTCTTCCGCTCAGCTGCAATATTGATTCCCGCTCACTTGTCTTTTCCTTCTCAGTGACCATAGCGTGCAGAGCAGTGGAAATGTGTTATGTAAAAGGTTTCCTGCCTAGTTGTTGTTTTAATTAATCTGGGTCCCTGAACGACACTCCAGCTTCATCAGGCAGGATAGAACCTGTCACTGTTAAGTAATTGGTTTGAACCTGAACACTTTGTGATCAAAAGTTGTCACCATCCAGTGGTGACTCGCTGGCCCATATGAAATGGATTGGTGGTCTCAGTGTAGTTCCTTGGGCTGTGTCAGCCTCGTGAAAAGCATGACGTAAAGTGGAGCTAATTGGTTGACATTGTCAGTAGGAAAGAGAGAATAAAGAGGTTGAAATCCAAAATAGCCTTCGAAGTTAGGCTGAGGGTGAAATGGGCAGGCCAGCATTGAAGGAGGGACTTCAGCTGCCCGCCAGTAATCTAACCAGAGACCTCTGCCCAAACCCTGCTTCCACAGTCAGTGAAAGCTGAAGCCAGGGACATGGAAACTTCTACAGATACCTAAACTCCTCTGCCTTCCCCCTCACAATCTTGCCTTTTACTCAGATGTCCCGAGGGAAATTTGAGCAAAGATATTTTACCAAAAGGCAACAGGCTGAAACTGACTTAGCGAAACCTTTAAAAAATTCTCAAAAGAAGATCTAGCTTCATTATTACCAAACAGTGTGTGTTCATCACTTTAATTATAGGAAAAATCGATAGGGCATATAAAAGTACATGGCATATTTTACCTGACATTTGTGCTTGTTCGCTTTATTAAGCATGCCTTTCTGAGCAGAAATAACAGGCTAGAATTTACCGAAAGTCTCAGTACCTGGAGCAAAGATTTCTCTTGCTCTCAATTTAGCTCATGGATGATGTCTTTACCATTTCAAATCGTATGTTTTTAGTAAATGAACATGAAAACAAATTGAAAAGGCAATAATGAATGCATTCTCCCATTAGTGCAACCAGGCAGATTACTAATTCACAAATATTGAAACTAGCACTGATTGAGATGAATGAATTTCTCATAATTTAATAATGCAAATTACAGAAGCAGCAGAGACCTCCAGTAACTAGTGGCATGAGAAGAATTGCTAGAGATGCTAACAGGTAGATGCCATTCACGAGAGCTGTTTATCTTGCTGCTTTATACAAAACCTTGTCTGCCTTTTATGATATTTATTATTTACTTTGGGTCTCTTTACCTTCTATGTGCTATAAATGACTACTTACTTGAGAATCTGATGGCTGGAATGATCATAGTTAAATTTTGCAAGTTAATAGTTTTAGTATTGTTATTATCATGTGTATTTCAATTCCTGACACACTGGAAAGCCAGCGGGTGCTTTAAACGCATAGTAAACATCCCTACAAGCATCTTTCAAAAATTATCTTACAAAAAATCAGCAACATTACTTGATCACATACAAAAAAGCAGGGGGAAGGCAAACCTGCTTTCAAGAAAAAAAATATTCAATAAAATGCCTTTATATCTAGCACTTCTTGACAGATAAAATGTACTATTTAAGACATAGTTTAAGTGGCTTATAATTCCAAACTTCTACCATGAAGCTTCATTAAAGTATATAAATTAGTACCACTGTCAGAGATGGCATTAAGTATTCAATAAGAATAGACTTAATGCAATTAATAGCAATTAAAATTATACTTTTATGATGTCAGCCACCAGCATTGTAAAGACATAATTGCCTGTAAGGACTTTTGTACCATATTTATCCTCTAAAACTGTCCAATTTATATGAAAAATGCCAAAAACATATCCCATATGGGTACCATTATCTTCTCGGATTTTTAGAAGTAATCTGTCTTATCCAGCATGTGCACATTAGGCTAATTTGCTTTAATTAGTTTTTTTCTCATTTTGTTAATAGGCATGTTGATGTTAAGTTTTTATTTCGGAGGTACAGATGCTAACTTCACTTATTATGTTCCTATTAAGGGGTCAGTATACTTTGTGATAAGCTGGACTTACCCACTTAAACAGCATCTTTCTGGAAAATACTAGATGATGTTGCTTATTGAACATAAAAACTATAGTGATGTTATAGTAATAGTTAGCAACTCAAATTCTTGCTAATTAATAAGTCGTTAAATATGAAAGAACAGTTTTACTGTTTCTGCTGTGGCAAGGCATTTTTGTATGGACATAATAAATTAAATAAACTAATGAACTGATTTCAGAAGCACAGTCATTTGTGACTCCTCAAAGCAGTTGTAAGAATCGCCGTGAATCTCTGCTAGTGTTTTGCATTCCAGCCAGGAGGTACACAAAATAAAAGACTCTTTTATTTCCCCAAGACTCTCTTATTTCCCCTACCCAATCACATGCCATGCCTTAAACTTTAAAGACATCATTTAAAGTTGATGTCTTAAAATATACTTAGTAATATTTTGCTGGTTATATGTAAAATTTTCTAACACATAACTCCTATAAAGAAAAATAATTACATATATGCAAAGAGCAAAGCGTATAATTAAAAATTTTGCCTGTTGGCTCTCCAGGGAACAGCAGTTTTTTTATACAAGTAATTTAAAGGTTCAGCAGAGGACACGCCCCCAAAACTTGGAGGCAAACAGACGCTAGGATTAGGCTCTCCCACAAAATATAGATTTATGGACAGAAAAATCCCTAATTTTGAGAGCCGATCTCAGGATAACTGAATGCCCTACACAATACAATCATCCCTGTGGGTGCTTTAGACTTAAAGATAAACCGAAAAGTCGGAGTAAAAAGAAGAGAAAAGACACCGAACCCCACATGGAGGAACAAAAGAAAGGAGAGGCAGACAAACCAGCTTTATGGAGCACCACTGAATACAAGGTTAGAAACCACGGTGGGGTTGGAGGGCTCTGGCCAACTAACGGTAGTGTGACCCCCACACCCCCACCCCAGGAGCCTCCTCTCTTCCCTGCGTGGCAGCTCTGAAGTGCAGGAAAGCTCGAGGGTCACCGCTTTCCATCCGCAACCTGGGGCGAGGTAACATCTTAGTGGGGAAGACAAACTGCCAGCACCCTGTGGGGTCCTAATCCCTCACTGGTTGCTAGGTGATATATTGGCCTGAGAAACTTGTCTAGCCGGAAAAACTGCAAAAACCACCTCAAACAATCTCCTCCCTACTCTGTAACCTGACACCAAGAGCTGATGTTAGAGAACTCTACTTTTCTCTAACCTGATTGGAGGTAACCTGACCCGGAATACAGGCTCCTGCTGGAACTGTCTCCAACCACACCCTCCTCCACAAAGTGTCTGCATCTTGGCACACAGGAGGGCTACAGAAAGGAAAATGGAGCTCCCCCCCACCCCCTGCCGTGGCCCCACACCCAACTTCTAGGAGGTTGCAGAGTGGTCCCCCAGAACCTAGGTGGGCACCAACAGCTGCGCACAACCTCCACCCCTGCACGCCCTTGTGGAGAAGTGGGGTACAAGCAGCAGAAAAGAAACTTAAGATTAGGAACTCTCAACCTCTCCCCACCAGACATAACCACAGGGGCAGGATAACCCCCAGGCAAACACTGAGGGGAAGAAGAAAAATAAAAAGGGGGGCGGAGAAAGAACAGAAAGACTACTAGCAACTATAAAGCAACAGCAGTGACAGTCGGACAACAGCAACATCTGACACTGGAAAGGGGGGTTGAACCCTAGCAGGGGGCCTACCCGGAAACTCCAAAACCTAAAAGCAAAAGGACTACAAAACTCTCCCCAAGCTTACATCTACCCAATACCTTTTTTATTTTTTTTAACTTTAATTTTTTATTATTACCATATATATATATATATATATATATGGTAATAATAAATATATGTATATTTATATTATATATATATATTTATTATATTTATTATATTATATATATGGTAATAATAAATATATGTATATTTATATATATTTATTATATTTATTATATTATATATATATATATATATATATATATATATATATACACATTTTTTTTTTTTAAACTACAAACCACCAACCCTTTTTCTACCCTAATTCCACCCGGAACCGGAAACACATTGGAGACACACCACAAAAACACAGAAATTCAAAAGAGCAAAAAGAAAATCTGGGAGATATCCAGCCACAGCCAAGGCAACTCAGACACTAGGAAATAATAAACACTCCTCAGCAAGTAGAACCAAGAACCATGCCTGCCGGCACCAACAGCACAGGAATGCAACTATCAGAGCAAAGCAGAAGGCCAACAACAGGAAGAAAAAAAATTACAAATGACCCTCAAAACAATACACCACAGATAAAAAAATCCCTCTTCAGAACCCAATAATATGGACATAGAAGATTACATCTGCCTAACAGATAAAGAATTCAGAATTGCCATAATAAAAAAAAATAATAGAATTAAATGAAAAGAACAAAGAACTGAGGAATATAAATGAATAACTGAAAAATAAGAATGAATCCATAAAGAAGAAAATGAAGGAAATGGAGGATTTACAAACAACAAACATTAGTAGAGAGCCATAAAAGTAGATTATAACACATGGAGGAAGGAATAAGCACTCTGCAAAATAAAGATACTGAAAGAACCAAGACAGAAAAGGAAAAAGAAAAACAAAGGAAGAAGAATGAGGAAAAGCTTCAGGAACTATCTGATACCATGAGAAAAGGAAACATCAGAATCATAGGAATCCCGGAAGGAGAGGAGAGAGACAAAGGAACAGAGAAACTTCTCAAGGAGATAATTGAAGAGAACTTTCCAAACATGAAAAAGGAAACAAAAATCGACTTACAGGAAACCAGAAGATCTTCAAATTATTACAATGAAAGGAAAAAAAACAGCAAGACATATGATAGTAAAACTATTGCGAATTCAAGACAAGGAAAATATATTGAAAATGGCGAGGAAAAAGAAACAAATAACCTACAAAGGAAAGCCAATCAGGCTGACATCAGATTTCTCTGAAGAAACATTAAAGGCAAGAAGAGAATGGAGAGACATATGTAATATACTACATGCCAACAAATGTCAACCAAAAATACTCTATCATGCAAAGCTCTCCTTCCTCTACAAAGAAAGAATATGGACTTTCTCTGACAAACAGAAACTACAGAAATTCATCACTATCAAACCCCCACTCCAAAACTTACTACAAGAAACCATGAAGACAAAACCAACAGAGGAAAGACCAGGAAATAAGGAATTTGGTAAGGACTAGAATCACCAAAAGGTAAAAAAAATAAAAATAAAAAGACAAATATGGATGACAGTATATCAATATTAACTCTAAATGTAAGTGGACTAAACACACCAATTAAAAGACACACCATAGCAGGATGGATCAAAAAACAGAACCCAACCTTTTGCTGTCTGCAAGAAACACACTTAATTGCGAAATTTAAACAGAGATTAATAGTTAAAGGATGGAAAACAATCCTACAAGCAAATGGACCAAGAAAGAAGGCAGGAACAGCTATACTTATATCAGATAAAATATACTTCAAACTTAAAAAGATAAAAAAAGACAAAGATGGTCACTACATCATGATAAAGGGGACAATAAAACAGGAGGATATAGCAATAATCAACATATACTCCCCAAATGGGGGCCTCCCCGGTGGCGCAGCGGTTAAGTGCTGCACTGTGGAGCTGTCAGCAGCGGCGACGCGAGTTCGACGCCCGGCCAGGGAGAATCACACATGGCATGGCAGACCTCTCCTGCCTTGCCCACTGCTCCCCTCAGCAGTGTATTTCTGATCTGCCTGTTCTGCTACCCGCTCTGTCTCTGGTGAACCCTCTCGCCGCCCCGTGCCTCTGGCCTGTACCCCAGCTTGTATGTATAAATGAAAAATAAATCTTAAAAAAAAAAAAACAACATATACTCCCCAAATGAAGGAGCACCAAAATATATCAGACAATTATTATCATCCCTGAAAACAGACATTAAAGAAAATACATACATAGTAGGAGACTTCAACACCCCACTTTCTCTATTGGACAGCTCAAGAAGACAAAAAGTAACCAAGGACATTAAAGCTCTAAATAAGGACCTGGACCACATGGGATTAACAGATATTTATCAATCACTTCACCCCTGAAAAATTGAATACACATTTTTCTCAAGTGCGCACGGAACATACTCCAGGATCGATCACATATTAGGCCACAAAACAAACCTCAACAGATACACTAAGATCAAAATCGTACTAGCCTTCTTCTCCGATCATAAAGGAGTCAAACTGGAAATAAATCATAAAAAGGAAAAAAGAAACCTCCTTACCTCATGGAGACTGAAATCCACATTACTGGAAAACCAATGGATCAATGAAGAGATCAAAGAAGAAATTCAAAAATATCTAGAACTGTAAGACAATGAGGACACAACTTTCCAGAACGTCTGGGACACAGCAAAAGCAGTAATAAGAGGAAAATATATAGCATTACAAGCTCACATCAAGAAACAAGAAACAACCCAAAGAAACAATTTAATATCACATCTCAAAGAACTAGAAAATGAACAACAAAAAACCCCAAAAGACAGTTTAAGAAAGGAAATAATAAAAATCAAAGCAGAACTAAATGAAATGGAAATGAAAAAAAAACAATCCAAAAGATTAACGAAACCAAAAGCTGGTTCTTTGAAAAAATAAAAAAAATAGACAAACCACTAGCCAGGCTTACAAAGAAAAAACGAGAGAAATCACAAATAAATAGGATCATAAATGAAAAAGGAGAAATCACAATGGACACAGCAAAAATAAAATAAATAATCAGGAATTACTATAAACAGCTATACGGAAACAAGTGTAACAACCTAGAGGATATGGACAAATTCCTGAAACTATACAATCACCCAAAACTAGACAAAGAAGATATAGAACACCTAAACAGACCAATCACAAGTAGTGAAATTGAAACAATTAAAAACCTCCCCCAAAACAAAAGCCCAGGACCAGATGGTTTCACAAATGAATTCTACCAAACATTCGAAAACGAAGTAGTCCTTATATTACACAAACTCTCAAAAAATCGAGAAGGAAGGAGTACTACCAAACACATTCTATGAAGCAAATATTACTCTAATACCATAACCAGACAAAGACAACACAAAAAAAGAAAACTACAGACCAATCTCCCTAATGAATACTGAGGCAAAAATATTGAATAAAATCTTGGCCAATAGGATCCAACAATGCATCCATAAGATAATACACCACGACCAAGTGGGATTTATTTCAGGGACACAAGGATGGTTCAACATCTGAAAATCAATCAGTGTAAACCAACACATCAACAACAACAACAAAAAAAATAAAGACCATATGATCATATCAATAGATGCTGAGAAAGCATTTGACAAAGTACAACACCCATTTAAGATAAAAGCCCTTGAAATCCTTGGGATAGAAGGAACATACCTCAACATAATAAAAGCCATATACAACAAACAATATTATCCTCAACAGTGAGAAGCTGAAGGCCTTTCCCCTAAGATCAGGCACAAGGCAAGGATGTCCACTCTCACCATTACTTTTCAATACAATACTGGAAGTCCTAGCCAGAGCAATTAGACAAGAGAAAGACATTCAAGGGATCCAAATAGGAAAGGAAGAAACTAAACTGTCTTTATTTGCAGACATATGATAATATATATACAAAACCCTAAAAACTCCATAGAAAAACTATTCAAAATAATAGACCAGTTCAGTAAAGTAGCAGGATAAAAAATCAACACACAAAAGTCAGTAGCATTCCTCTATGCAAACACCCAATCTGAAGAAGAAATTAAGAAATCCATCCCCTTCAAAATTGAAACCAAAAAAATCAAATATCTGGGAATAAATCTAACAAAAGACATAAAGGACTTATACAAAGAAAACTACAAAACTCTGTTGAAAGCAATAGAAGAAGACACAAGAAGATGGAAAGGCATCCCTTGTTCATGGATTGGAAGGATTAACATTATCAAAATGGCAATCCTACCAAAAGCAATTTACAGATTCAATGCTATTCCAATAAAAGTCTCAATGACATTCTTCAAAGAAATAGATCGACTACTGATGAAATTCATATGGAACCACAGAAAACCTTGCATAGCTAAAGCCCTTCTAACTAAAAAGAAAGAAAATGGAGGAATTTCACTCCCTGATTTCAAACTATACTATAGAGCCATAATAATTAAAACAGCATGGTACTGGAACAAAAACAGACAGAAAGACCAATGGAACCGAATAGAATACCCAGAATTAAAGCCGCATATCTATGAACAACTAATCTTTGACAAAGGAGCAAAGAAAATGCAGTGGAACAAGGACAGGCTATTCAATAAATGGTTCTGGGAAAACTGGACAGCCACATGCAAAAAAATGAAGCTAGACTCCTGCCTCACACCCTGCACAAAAGTCAACTCAAAATGGATAAAAGACCGGGATGTAAGACCTGAAACCATAAAATGTATAGAAGAAAATACAGGCTGATGAAATTCATATGTGTGTAGGCAAACTCTACACGACATACGTCTCAGTAAAATCTTGAAAGACACATCCCTCAAAGTGAAGGAAGTGAAAGACAAGATAAAAAGATGGGATTACATCAAAATAAAAACTTCTGTACAGCAAAAGAGACATTAACCAAAACTAACAGACACCCTACCAACTGGGAAAAGATTTTTGCACACAATACATCTGATAAAGGACTGATAACAAAAATTTACAAGGAACTCACACAACTCAACAAAAACAAAGCCAATAACTCAGTCAAAAATGGGCAGAAGAGCTCAAAAGGCACTTCTCCAAAGAAGAAAAGCAAATGGCCAACAGATACATGAAAAAATGCTCAACATCACTTGTAATCAAGGAAATGCAAATCAAAACCACTATGAGATACCACCTCACACCTGAGAGGATGGCACACATTAAAAATATAGGCAACAACAAATGCTGGAAAGGATGTGGAGAAAAAGGAACTCTTCTACACTGCTGGTGGGAATGTGAACTGGTTCAACCACTATGGAAAGCTGTATGGCGATTCCTCAAACTGCTAAACATGGATCTCCCATATGACCTAGCAATCCCACTTTTGGGAATTTACCCAAAGGACACAAAAATACTAATCCAAAAGGATACATGCACCCGTATGTTCATTGCGGCACTGTTCACAATAGCAAAGGTATGGAAGCAACCCAGATGTCCAAAAATAGATGGTTGGATCAAGAAGATGTGGTACATATACACAATGGAATACTATTCAGCATGGAAAGAAGATAAACACATGCAATTTGCAGCGACATGGATAGAATTAGAGGGTATCATACTCAGTGAAATAAGCCAGAAAGAAAAAGAAAAATATCGAATGGTTTCACTTATAACAGGACTATAGGGAAACCAAATAGGGGAGAGACACTCAGCGGGGGCGGGGAATAAGGGCACAAAATGGAATAGAAAAGAACACAAGGGACCATGGAGATGGATCACGGGTGAATTGGTGGTGGGCTACCCAAGGGGAATACAAAATGTAAAAGACATAAATAACAATAAAAATATAAAAAATAAAAATAAATAAATAAATAAAGGTTCAGCAGAGTCCCAGATAAAACTTAGAGGGCTTAGGGGAAATATGAAGAATGGGTTTGCTTTTTTCTCCATTTGATGAATATATTTAGCTCTGTTTATAAAGTGTATTTATATATATGTATATTTAAGTATATTTATATATAAGTATATTTATACACACACACACACACACACACACACATATCCTTTCATCATGAAAACTATTCATTCTATTCATTCCATTCTTTTCTGTTCCTAGGTTGTTTTTGATTTTTAGTGTAGTTGTGTTATCATGAAATCAGCTATGTAATACCATGTGATTTCATGGTTTTAAGATTATAATAAAATCACAGGACTTATTTAAAATTAGAAGTGCATTGTTTGGCAATAAGCAATAAAATAGTAACTAGTTTAGTTCGGGTTGGTTTCCTTCGGGAAATTTCCCATGTACAGAGTATAAATTGGTGCTTAAAGAGATAATCAAAGATGTAAGGATTAAAGTTTTCAGATGCTTTGTATAGGAAGAAAATGCAATAAGAAATTGTTAAAATGTGTAATTATTTTAAATAGTCATCATGTATTTTTTTATTCTTAATATAAAAAGGCATATTTCTCCGAATACCTGCCTATCATAAGACTCTCCAGATAATATTACAAAATAGTTCAGTAGCTTCCTGGAATCTGCACTTCTGCTCTTTTTTCTGTTTTTGCTTTGTTTGGTAAACTCGATTTGTACTCTATAAGACTGAAGTTGTTTTCCTGAGGCAGTCAATAGTTGTATTGATAAGATCTATAAATTAAACATTTTATGTCACTAGAAGAAATAATTAAGAAATCAACAAAATTGAAAGAAGCAAAAACTCAATTGTATGCTTCACCCTTTTTAACTCTTAGTCTCCGCGATTAAAGTGACTTTCACCAGCAAGAATGTTCAGCTAACAAAAAGCAAAGTAAATAACAGAAAGTAGAATAAATTAGGATGTAATGGTTCTTCACAGACTATCCCATAAGCCTTTCAGATACCATTTGAATGTAACAAGTTTTTCTGTATTCCTTTTGTCTCAGTTGTATTATAAAGCATAGTGATTACTATTCATTGGAATTGAATTACTCTTGTTTATATTTAGTTTCTTGTTTCTAAGAAAAATAGAATGAATTACACATCTTCCTTTGTCCCATTTGTACAGCGAACATACCCTCTAAGTCAATTGTTCAATAACAATGGGATAAGTGCTGGAAAAAGAGGACTATGTAAGAATATATACATGGAAGTAGCTTAGGGACAAATACAAGCACAAATTCTTTTCTTTACAAGTCATTCTCAAATTGCAACCACGTCATATTTCCAGAATCATTTCTATGGGAATTGGTTGTTTAGGTATATAATTTTCCATAGAAACTATTTTAAATGGCTGTCCCAAACTTAATTAACCCTGAATATAATTGAATTCTGAAAGCAATCATCCATATTTTGGATAAGGGTGGAGGGACTGTGGGAGAGAGTTTTTTTTTTAATTGAGCATTTGCTATAGATTAACCACTGCCCAGTACTTTTTACCCATTTGCAAATCATTGAGAAGACATCTGCCATTAATTGTGTCCCTTCACAAATGACAAAATTGTCATCTATTTCAGGGTTCAAAGCTACATCTTCATCATGAACTCGAAAGTGGTTCAGATTTCAAAATAAGAGGGATTTATAGGAAAAAGATTCTATCTCTTCTTACAGGTTCCAAATGTCTCTGTAGATTAAGATAGCATTTGATTCCCACAGGATGCCTCACTGGAAGCTTCCTTTCCTCTCCAAAGTGTTCTAGACTAAAACATAGTCTCTGTCTTCCTTAGGTAAAACAAGTAGCCCAGAGTAACTGATCAAAACTGGGTGCTAAGAGGTAAACATTGTGATGCTTATTGACCACTAATGGACCACTAGTTGACTACTCACTGACCACTGGTTGACCACCACCACCATGTAGGTAGTTGAGCACCTATAATATGCCAGGCTCATTTGAGAAACCAGGAACACTGAGCTAAAAACACAAAATTCCCGTCTTTGAGATTACCTTCTCCTGTCGGAAGAAAGACAAACATAGAGTCCAGTAAGCAAAGAGCAAGTTGTCAGAATTATGCAGCAAATAAAAGGGTGATGTCATCAGTGAGGATGGGAAGAGTAGGGACAGGAAGAAATCCACTTTCACTGGTGCTGGCTTTGAGCTGAGACTGAATGATGGAGAGAGACAGCTATTCTCAGACCTAGGAGGAGGGGCTTGCAAGGTGAAAACATCAACCACAGAGACTTGAGGTGAAAGAAGTTATATTTAAGAAACAAAAAGAGGGCTTCCCTGGTGGCACAATGGGTTAAGCGCAGTGCAGCACTGTGGAGCTGTCGGCAGCAGCGACGCGAGTTCAACGCCCAGCCGGGGAGATTCCCACATGGCGCAGCAGACCTCGCCTGCCTCACCCACTGCTACCCTCAGCAATGTGTTTCAGTCCATCTGCCTGTTCTGCTCCCCATTCTGTCTCTGGTGATCCCTCTCACTGCCCCACACCTCTGGCCTGCACCCTAGCTTGTATGCATAAAAATAAATATTTTTTTTTTAAAAAGGCAGTATACGTGAAGCAAAGTGTGAAAGTGCAGGGACCTGAGGGTGGGCAGGAGTATTGGTTGCCTTGAGTGTGCTTTTATGATGCTGGTTTGATGTCAGTGGACTCTAGGACGATGGAAAGGAATAGAAAAGTAAGGCTGAGTGACAACTGTGACTTAGATCAAGGATGTTGCAGCGACACTTAAGAGAAGTGTTCAACTTTGGGTGTATTTGGAAGAAGAATAAACAGGAATCAGCGGGACTTGGTGGTCCATTGGGTATGGGGCCAAGAATGAACACTAGGTTTGTGGTCTGAGAATGGGTTTTATTGGAGGTATTGACGAAGAGAGCAGAGAGGGAAAAGACTGGCTCTTCTGAAGACTGATTATGACAGGGTAACACACAGGAGTGGATGGCTGATGGTTCTCTAAGTCTCCTTTGTAATCAGAAAGTCTTGATGCATAGAAATCATTATCTGATAAATTTTTAGACAATCACAGTTATCATTTTCACTTTTATCATTATATGTACGGTAAAAAAATATATGATAGGGTAGGACATATATTGGGGGGAGAAACTGAGGATCATGTTAGAGACAAGTCACACTTATGTACATCAACCTTATATTTTGCAAATGATGTTCACTTATTAAACTGCAAATATTGGAAATAATCTCTCCAGTAGATCGCAGTAAGTGGTGGACCTTTATTGGTTTCACATGGAGCAGAAGTGACAGTGACCGTTTTATCTTGGTGGGTTATTTTGTCATTCAGTCCTCGGTGGGCACATCCAAGGCTGCTTGTGAAAGTGTGATGCCTTTAAAAGAAGAAAACCAGGGGCCACCCAAATGGGGTGGGTGAGTTTGTGGGTTCATGTACTTGTTCGGTGTTCTGAAAGTGATGTCAGGGGGAGATTTATGTTGAAGAGCATGAGCTCATTCTTGGTCTGGAGTTTTCCCAAGAGGAACACAGCTCTGGTTGTAGAACTCCTTGTTGAAGGTCTATTCCATTTTATGAATGGTCCTAACAAAACACCAGGCAGGAGAGAAATAGGATAGATGCAACAATATGGAGAAATAAAGTAAACAGGAGTATCTCACCAAGATATTGTATGACCCAAAGGAAACCTGGCTGGGAATTTTTTTTAAGATTTATTTATTTACGCATACAAGCTGGGGTGTAGACCAGAGATGTGGGGTGGTGAGAGGAATCACCAGAGACAGAGTGGGGAGCAGAACAGGCAGATCCACTGAAGTACACTGGTGAGGGGAGCAGCAGGCGAGGCAGGAGAGGTCTGCTGTGCCATGTGGGAATCTCCCTGGCCGGGGATTGAACCAGTGCAGCAGTGACGTGGACAGCTCCATAGGCCAAGACTCAACCCGTTGCACCACGAGGGGGCCCCTGGCTGAGAATTTTGGTACAACCTGTGGCCAAGATGTATTGTATGATGAAGTCATGATTCTCTGATCCTCCCTGGGCTCATCTGTAAAACGGAGGCAGTAACACACATACTGTATAGGAATTTATTTTAAAGACTAATAACAAGGACAAAGGCATTACAAGGGCACAAAAAGGATGAAAGCCACTTTTATTCCTGCAAGAATAAGGTCTGTGTTCTCGATTAATTAATTCGTTAGATTTATTTACATAGGAAGTCTGCTTCGCATTTTAGTTGAAGATTTATGTTAGGATTTCACAACCTCATTAGGGCAAGAAGATCCTGACAGAGTCTCCTGGTGAAATGAATGGTAACCAAAATAATAGACAACTGATCTCCCCGGTCGTTCTTTAAGCGGTATTGCTGTTTGCCTCTTAAAGCCTTTAAGTTGCTGAAGAACCGTGGAATATTTAGTGGATTTTCTTTTCTCGTGAACATCTGATATGAGTCATTGTTGTTTCCTTTTCAAAAATCATGCACGGAATGCAGTTGTCTTTATTAGCTGATGATTGCCTGCTGACCCGTGTGTTAATTAGGGGTGATTTATGCTCCACGAGTAATGACTTTGCCAACCTAAGAGGGATAACTCTTACAAGTAGTATTTATGAACATCATCTGCAGAGACGATATTGAACACAGAACAAGGCTAGGAACTCAAAAAACTCAGCCACGAGGCTTTCTTCTCTCCTGAACCTAAATCCATTCCGAACTGCAATTTATCCCCTAGACCCTAGCGAGGCATCAAGACCAAATGGTACCCAAATAGCCTGACTCGGTAGCCCTTCTCCTGTTTATGATGTGTAATTAACTGCCTGGCTCCCTACTCAGTGATTCTTCAAGTGCCAAATTTAAACCAGTCTTGCCAACAAAACCCCACCCCAAATTAACATCAATTCCCTCAGGTTATCTCAGTGGAATAGCTCAGAACTCACAGCCTCTCAATCATCATTAACCTACTCTTGTTACAACTTTGCACCCTACTTCCAATAACCGTATATTTGCCTTCTTTCTTGTGAAAAAATCCTGGGCCCTCTAGAGGTATCTTGAAGCAGCATAACATACAACATGGAATGTAGCTTTTTATCAGACTGACCTGCTTCGAGTACCAGCTTCCACAAACATTAGTTCTGTGAGCTTAGGAAGATATTTAGTCTTTTTGAACTTCAGTTTCTTCAACCATGAGATGGTCATAATAGAGCGTCTTTCGTCTACTTCTGGATAAATGGAAAATATTTTAGGGGGCCTCCCTGGTGGTGCAAGGGGTTTTAAGCACTGCACTGTGGAGCTGTCAGCAGCTGCGATGCCAGTTCGATGCCTGGCCAGGGAGCTTCCGACATGGCACAGCAGACCTCTCCTGCCTCGCCCGCTGCTCCCCTCAACAGTGTGTTTCTGTCGATCTGCCTGTTCTGCTCCCCACTCTGTCTCTGGTGAACCCTCTCGCCGCCCCACACCTCTGGCCTGCACCCCAGCTTGTATGCATAAATAAATAAATCTTTTTAAAAAAAAGAAAATATTTTAGGTAGTTCTACATCACCAGGGCCGGTCACTATTCCAGCTTTATGGGCTGGTTTCAATTTCCTGAGTCCTTTGATTCCAGATTGTGAGCCCACATAACAATTGCCAGGTTTTCCTTGTACCAACATCTTGCCTCTCATCCTCCTGTGACCTATGTTTGATTTCATTTAATGTTCCATTTTTTCTTTCTCCTAAAAAGAGACTTTGTAAAAGGTGAGATGAGGAGGCAAAGAAAAAGTCAGAACTAGAAGACTAGATAGGTGCCCCAGAGCCTGGCCCGCTGTCCCCGGCTGTGAGCCACAGAGCAGGTGCAGGGGAACCAGGACAGATGGGGGACATGCTGAGGGCGGCCTCAGCAACTGCCTGTGCTAAATCATTGGCACCATCCATTTCACCAGACGTTCAGCCTGCACTGCCACTGAGTCTTTAGGTGACTTTGTGAGGAAGAGAAACAAAATTACATGTGTACAATGCTTGGGAAGCTCTGAGAAAGCAAGTAAGTGCTTCCATGGAGTCCAGCCAGGGTTAGAACATTCCTGAAAGGACTTTGTGTTACTAGCATGGCGTGAGCTCCGCGGTGTCATGCAATCTATCAGTGGTAGGATGAGGAAAAGACCTCCGGCGCTCTTCCATACTCAAATAGCTTCTATCCCGCCTCAAAATAGACCCAGTCCATGTGTCTACATGACAACACAATCTAATAAAGATGTGTTGTTATTATGGAAATGCTAAGAGAGCAATGCTTTATCCAAGATAGGACATAAAGGGGAACTCATTTCAACCTCAAACTGAGTCCTCCAATTTTGATACAAATTCATTATGGAAAAGAGCAGCAGTTCATTAACTCCTAGAAACTTGATGCTTATTAAGTATTTAATGAGTTTAACCTTTATGTTAAATATAAAATAAGAAGAAACTTCATACCTTCCCAACCTGCAAAACTTTTAATCCATAGTTATTTTAATCCATTTGAATGAAATTATCATCTCCAGACTTCAGAGATGTTAATTTGGTGGAAATTTCATCCGTGCTTTAGCTTTTGGATTGTCTACCTCACACCAACTGGTTTTATTGTTTCTCTTTCACTGCGGTCAATTAGATGGGATTATTTCATTTCCAAAGACTGTTTTTACACAAGCTGTGTAGCTGTTCAGTGAAATATAATCCAACTCAGCCCCTTCTGCATCCAATAAAATCGTCAGTCAGTGCTGGGGGAGCAATCACTGAAATGATGAAATAGCAGTAGTGCTGAAAATAAGCAATGGAAAATTCTGCAAAAGCTAAAATTATACCACCGGGACTTCCTCGATCACTACAGCCCTTCTCTGGCCGAAAAATCAGTTCTCCCAAAGAATTGAGAACGTGTCTTTAGAAAGGAGACTTCTCCTGTGATACAGTCACCTTCCAGGGGAGGCATTCTCCTTTCAGGGACTGTATCCGATCTGTAGAAGGTGGTGTCCACTTATCTCTTCCATGTTACCAAGCGGTTTTCTATTGCTCGGTGGTCTATTGCTATCAGGCATATTTGACTCAATGACTTATTTGCTATGAACACACAACGTCCAGGCATTAGTACACGTGTGGTCGTGGGTGACCCTTAAAATAAATGCAGGCATTAAACTAAATATATTAGAAACAATATATTTGAGCAATCTAAAGTTTTTCTGGCTTTATCTAAGGAAACAAGAATTGACAGCAGCGTGATGAGGATAGAAAAGTTATCGTTTGCTTCCCTGGAGAAAAGCATCAAGGAAACTCTGTTAGCAGCCCCTCATCAGTTACAAAGACCTTTATTTTGAGTTGATTAGGGAGAAAAAGTTGAAGGGTGACTGTATAAGAAAGGCTTAATATAATGTTGACCGTGAAAGGCAAAAATAAGAGCGAGCTCAGGAACGGGTTAGGAATTCATCAGTGACCCAAGAACTGATCAAAGCAGAAAAAAGTCATTGTCTTTCTTTTTATTTTGTTTAAGAATACGTGCCCTAGAATGAACAAGAAAACCTCACTTGTTCTAATCAGGACTACCATCACCATCACCTCCAACCGAGTTATTTGTATTTAAATCTCAGACTTTCATCCTGTTATATAAGCTGTTTGTGGTCAACCAGCTCAAAATTAGTAGTTCAAATGTAAAATGGTTTCCCTCATGAATGGGACTTGGTGTCTAAGGCGTATGTGTGAGTGTGTGTTTAAAATATGTGTGTGTGTGTATACATAGAGAGAGAGACAGAGACAAATTGTCTGCATGTAGAAAAATGACATAGTTAGCAAGTTTGGGTGGTCTTTTTTTTTTTATTTATGCATACAAGCCGGGGTATAGGCCAGAGGCACAGGGCAGCGAGAGGGTTCACCAGAAACACAGTGGGGAGCAGAACAGGCAGTTCAACTGAAATGCACTGCTGAGGGGAGCAGCAGGGGAGGCAGGAGAGGTCTGCCGCGCCATGTGGGAAGCTCCCTGGCCAGGCGACGAACTCCCGTCCGCTACTGCGGACATTTCCACAGCACAGCGCTTAACTGCTGCGCCACCAGGGAGGCCCATAGGTGGTCCTTTGAAATGACCACTTGTCTCAGCATAAAAAGAAGTGCCCGCTGCCTCTTGCTCCTCTCCAGACCTAGGTGCTGACTGGGAGTAACCTCCTCTGAACTTCACTTTGTCCATCTATTACTCCAACCCTGCCTGGTCTTGAATGTCATAAACCACATAATCAAATAAGACAGGAAACCAAATGTCCCAAGGAAGGGGGTTTCTTTGAAGGGCTTGTAATGACTTTTCAGACCAATGAGGAACCACTCTGTAAATTACAGCTTTCATCAATGACTACTTTTGCTATTTCCCTTTTCTGAAAAAAAATAATCCTACAATTGTCATGGCAAGCACATGAGGAATAAGTTGTGCACTTAGAAGTCAGTGGTGTGTCTAAAATGCATTTAGTTCCTTTAGAAAATATTAGCCTGTGCGTTTATACTTGTTAAAAATCTCGGGAGATAGGCCACATAGAACACGAGACACAACCTTTGTCGAAGACTATTTAGGTGGCTTTAATTCTGCATGCAAGACCTAGAGTGCTTCTAAAGTAAAGAAAAATAAAGATAATAGTTACTTTATTTAGATCAAGCCAACTGGTTCAGTGATTGTCATTTTATAACTGCCATAGATCATCAGACAGGAACCTTTATTAAGTTTATAATCCTATAAACTTCACATACCAATAAGGCAGCTTTTTGAAAAGGCTTTAAATGTCAGTAATGTTTTTCCAAATTCCAGCTGAACTTCATTTCTTGCTGGTCTTGTCTGGGGCTTACTAAGGAGAAAAGTTTATCATCTTCCCTTTGATATTATCAAAATTACATAAATGTCTACAAAAGCAACTATAAATCTTCAGATCTCTGTCACAAACAAACTCTTTCAAAATAGACACAAGTTTTCTACAGAGAAAGACAGCGTGTTTATGTCAGCTCACTCTGTGGTGTTTCACTGGAGGTGAGAGGCAGGAAGTTGAGTGAAGGTAGATCAGAGGAGCAAATTATGGCCGGAGGTGGGGGAGAGACCTTGATGTGAAGATTGAGTCATGGATTGGTGCCTCCTTGCTCCTAGCCCCTACCCCTGATCTCCCCACTGAAGCAGACTTGGCTTCTCTTAGATTCTCTAGTATCTTAGGATGGAGTAATAAGTAGGCTCCCTTTGGTCAGAAACTCAACATAATTTTCAGTGGTTTCTTCTATAGTGTTAATATTGCTTTTCACTAGTAAGTTGGGCCGCTACATTTCTCTGATACGACCCAGTTCTTACATGTTTTTCCATTTTTATAATTCTGAACTTTAATTTTGTTTTTGTTTCACACCTGAGCACAAGAACCCTGATATTCATCTCAAAAGCAGCAAACTGTCCATTGGACCTTCAAAAATTGTTTTACGTGTCCTTGGTTAATAATGCTGAGATTACATCAGGCTTTTTGCTCCTCATACATGTAAATTATAGGCCTCCCATCCTTTCAGATGACTTAACCTCTCATCCTTGCCCCAGTATGCTTGTCTCTGAAGCAACCAACCCTTAGCTTTATGTCATATCCTAACACCCAGCTTTTGTATAAAAACTCACATTTGTTCAACTCTTGACTTTGCCTTTTTACTCTCAAACGGTAGACCGTTATATGGAGTCTGACCTCCATGTCAACAGACTTCATTTTTTAAAACTTTGTCACTGGCTCAATTGACATACTTGTTCAAGTGAGATATATTGCTTAGATTTTTAATTGGATGGCCACTAGTGCTTTGAATAATGGTTATTTTCAGAAATACAAATAGTTAGTAGATGCACAGCATGCCGGTAAGTTAAGTACCAACTCTACCTGGGAATCAGCAGGTATTCTTGATGACTAAGTACCCACATTTACTTTCTGGTAGTTCAGCATCTCCCTAATTACAAGTATATTTCATGTCCATCTTATCAGGGATCTTGGACAAGAAAACTATATACAAATTAGTGTAAGCAGGTGGTATACCAACCTTTTTTTTTGTAGTTTAAGATACTGTTATCTAAGCAGGCAATCAGTGTTTCCTTCCAAATCACCTGATGTTAGGTAACTCAATATAAAGTTCTGGAAACTAAATCAGACCTAATATTTTTATACCCATGGGTCACCAGCTAAAAATGAGCTAAATATACAGACACATCAATCATATTACTCATATCAACAGCCAAAATATATTTTAAATGGAGTAAAATCTGGACAAGGTTGTAGGTTTTTCCGTAATGATTTGATTTTTGACTTTTCTTTAGGAGTAGACAGTTTACTGTTATGTGCAAAATGGACGTATTGACTCTGTTTTCTTGTTGCTTAGTTGTTGTGTACCTGAGGTTGACAGGGGCAATTATATCCTACTAATGTTTATCAGTCACTACATAAGGCAGCTCCGCTAGCTTCATATCAAGCAATAATTAGATTTGCAGATCTACACTCTTTTACTGCCGTGTGCAATTCTCTAGAAACTCCTTTCAACCTTATAGGTCTTTGAGTTTGAAAAATATTTCCCAAAGCATTTATTTGCTGTTCCAATAAGCATTTTAAACATAACATGTGGTTTTATTTCATTAATCCATTCATGGATACTGAAAAAGAAATCAGACCTTGTAAGATTAAACCTGTTTCCTTATTCTCATCATTTTAATGCCAGTGCAAAAGAACATTCATTTTTGTAAGTAAAGAGATATGAGGAATATTGGATCTGAAACCATGTTGTGGATGGCTTATGTTAAAAATATTCATCTTGATAAAATATGCTCTTCATAAAAATATAACGAAGTATGACTTTGTTCTCTTCACTTTAAGATCAGTGACTTGAATTTCATTTTGAAAAAGAAAGCACTCACATTATGCTTAATAGTCCCTTTGCATGCATACAAAAATACATACATTCCTATATATGTAAATCTATTAAAAATTGATCAATTGGAAATGAAAATGTGCTTTAGAGAAATTATCAAAATACAATGGAGGGATACTTTGTATTTTCATATATGTTATATACTCGATTACATATATTCCAGTTATACAGGAATTTCTACCTTCAAAATAAACAATTATCAATTCACGCTGAGGAGGGCTTTCATATAAAATACAGAGTAAAATAGTTTAAATATAATTTAAATTCAGTTCAAAATAAAGTAATTAAAACCTATCTTTCCCCAAAAAGTGTATTAATGTGGATTGTGTTCCTGAGTACATCATGATTTTCAACTCTATACTGAGATGTTCTCTCCTACTTTCTTGTGTCTATAGTGGAATAAATCATAGTTGGCTTCATATGGCACAATTTTATTTTATGCCTTATGAAACTTATACCTTTTTCACTGTTCCTATTTAACAAATGTTTAGTTTCAAAGATCAGAAAATTAAAAACAGTGACAAAACAATTTAGTTCATTAAGCAAATTCCTGTACACGATGCTAAGAAGTTGAGGCTTTATTCTGGAAGTTACTAAATCCAGTGACCGCGGTTAAACCTCACCTGAGGTGAACTCTTAGCCACATTCTCTGTGATCAGCAGTTCCCTTCCTCTAGCACCTCTTCCCTGGCTTCTAGGAGACCACTCTCTTCAGTTTTCCTCTGATTTCTCTGTTGCATCTTCTCCAATCACCTCATGACAGTGTCTTCCTATATCAGCTAACAGTTTATATTGAGTACTTGCACTCCCCTGAGAGTATTCTCCTACTCATGCTCATGCTACAGTTATCTCCCATATTTAGATGACTCAAATGCTTCACTGAACCCTGACCTCTCACTGGAAGTCCAGCCCCACAAAGATAAGTGCACGCTTAAATGTGCCGACTCCGCTCTCCAAATCTGAAAGCTGAGCTCATGATATCTCTTGTCAAAACCTGATATTCTTCCAGTTTTCCCTGTCTTGGTAATAGACTCCATCCTCGTAATGGCCCGACCCAGACCCTGGGAATCATTCTGGAAGCCTCCTTTTCCCACTTCCCAGATCCGCTTGATTCCCCTCCTATATTTCTTAAATACATTCATCCAGCTCCCCTCTGTCCTACCTCGTTTATCAGCCTAGTTTCCTGACTGGATTCCTTACATCCAATTGTGCCTTTCTGTCCATTCTCTGAGCTGCAGCAAACTTCATGGGATACTCCCGTGCTTAAACTTTATCACGACTTTCCACGTGCTTTAGAAAAAAAAGATTAATATTCTTAAAATAATGTGCAATTTTCTGCATCAGCTGATCCCTGAACCCTCTCCAGCTTCATTAGGAGCCACTTTGCCAACATCACCTGCACGTCGATGATGGCTGCATTGTATTTTCCATAAAAATAGCCACAGTGCTAACTCCAGGCCCATCCTAGAATCTTCCCTTCTCCATCAAGAGCTGGAATCTCTTCACTTGCCCTTTGACTCTCAGCGGGCTGTTGCAAGCCTAAGATTAAGGCACAGTGAGTCTGCCTGACTGTCGAGGTTAGGTCATAGGAAAGGACTATAGCTTCTGCCTGGGCCCACCGGTGAGGAAGTCTGCTTTGAGAATGAACCACTAAGTGGTAAGGAAGCCAGTCCTAGCCAATGCAGAGAGACCTCATGGACACATGCAGAGAAGAACCAAGGGCCAGAACCCTCAGTCATTAGCAACTCCCAAACGTGAACATCAAGGCTTTAGATTATTCTACTCTCCAACCTTCAGGTCTTCCAGTGAAGGCCCCAACATTCATGGGGCAGAGACAAGTCATTGCCGCAGTGACTTGGCCCTTAGAATCTGACCACATCAAATAGTTGTTTGATGCCATTGACTGATGGGATGATTTGTTCAGCAGCATTCGATACTCAGAACAATCATCCTGCCTTTTTCTAGTCCTGTGCTCTTAGAATATCATGCCCTACTTTAGCTCTTTCCCTCTCCTGGACTTTCAACACCAGCGCTTGCTAACTAGTCAACAATTAATATTTCCAGATCCTCCAGAAATTCAGACTTCAGCCAAGGGCATTACAAGTTCGGAGGATAGAAGACTACATTGTCAGAAGACCAGGCATCGCGTACCAAAGGGTGGATGTAAAGAATGGTGCAGCTGTCTAACAGGCCGTGCACAACAGAAGCTTTGCCTGCAGGCATCCTGGAAGCTAGAAACCTTACTAAAATCTAAGAAAAACTGGAGGGAAATAAACCCAAATTTCTTGGGCCCTGTCCAGGAATATGTGCTAGATAACCCTTTGGGGATGACTTCTAAGTTTTTAATAATGTCTTTCCCTCTGTGACACATTCGTGTTCACTTGAGGTCAAGGTTAGAAAATCCAATGCCAGAGCGCTGCAGCTGTGGCTCTCGCTGTAGGAGAGGATTCTGGAATACAGACTAGCTCCTAGGCTAAGGGATTATTGACAGTAACTGCAAGGAAGCAGAGGAGCACTTCAGTGAGGTTTTATAACACATCCAGAAATAGGTCTTATTTTTGTTTGTATTCTGTTTTCTCAAATCCCCTGTAGCAAGCATGCAGGAGCTTCATCACAGCAGCTGCATCTTGTACCTTCCTAGTACCAGTTTACTGGGTCATGGTGTCAAAACGCTCCTCTTTCTTTCAAGATAACAGGTAGGCATGCAAAGAGGCAAATGGCTATGTCTAGAATTCTGAAACTGCTTCCAAAGCTTCCAAAGACCTTCTACCTTATCCTTAATCCCAGGACTCTGCCTTATGTTGGGTTGCTGTGGGTACTAAGATGAAGTCTGTGTTTCTCTTTTCTTCTCTTTCTTCTTTTCTTTCTTTTTTTTTTTTGAAGGAAAGTACAAGGATCCAATTCATGACTACAACAATAGCACTGACCTTTTCTTCCTAGCAGATATGCTAGAGATTATAATTCAAGTAAATGCCACTCTGAACTCACTCCCTCAGGAATTTCCAGTCACTGAAGAATGTCAGTTCCATTACTGTGGATTCATTGAACATTTCTCTTTATTCCACTGAGTTTTTCTTTCCTACTCTTGTCCCATGTTCCTTCAGGTTTACTTTACTCCTGGCCTCCCTTTCTTCTCTACTAAAGTCAGCAGCTCAGGAACTCAAAGGGAACATTCTAGAACTGAGAGAAACTCCTCTGGGAAGAGAAGCCATGCAGCTAAGAGAAACACTGTAGGTCAGCCACTAACAAGCACATGCATCCAATAGAGCATTCTGAATTCCACCTGAATAAATCAGATGTTGTCTACAATTCTATTTTCATTTTCATGAAAGACCGAATCTTTCCCTTTAAGCATTTTTATATGTACTTTTGAAAAATTTAGTTACCCTAAAATTAGCAAAGTAAGGAGCTAATGTGCTGAAATAGTAAATAGCTACTTATTATTCACTATTCAATAGAACAGGGTCAGCAAATAATTGACCTCCATTCTTGACCTGGGGACAGGTATCCCTCATCAATCATGAAGACCTTTGCCCCCAAGCCTAGACTAGACTTTATCATCCTCGCTATCAAGGCACGTACCACCTGCCAGTCTCCGCAGGGTCAGGACACAGGATTGATTTGCCATTTTGGAAATAGAGGTGAGCCCATTTTCTCCAGAAATCCGTGATGAAACTTGTGGTTTTATGAGGAAAATGGACTCCTAGGAGGGAAAGAAAGAACCTAGCAGCAATGATAGGGCCCCTCGCCGTTCCCTCACAGCAGCACATTAGACTAAATTAGATTTATTAAATGAGCTAATTGTCGCGTTGGAAGGCATGGGCAAGCTGGTCCTGAGATGAGAAACAAACAAATAGGTTGCAGCAATAGGGATGGGGCACTGGGGAAGCGTTTAGCCTCACTAAACTCCAGGCAGCCCTTCCTAATGAGGTGTGCCCGGCGGTCTTCTTTGCAGGGGCTGCCCAGCTCCAGAGAGAGGGCCCAGGGACAGAAGACCCTTCTGGAAGAGGTCAGCCTCCCCGACAGACACACAGAGAGATTAACAAAATGTTTAATTAATGGTAAAGTTCTTGAACCCAACAAGCGAATTCCGACTATATTTGCTCTCAAAGCAAAGGCCAATATTCGAGAAAGTACACTTAGAAATCAAACAAATGAGATTCAGGATTTTAAATTAAGAAACACAAGCTATCCCTCTCTTTGAAAAAGGAATTTATGCTAAATGAAACACGTCGGGAGAAAGACAAATACTGATTCCGCTTCTATGTGGAGTATACCTAAAGAAACAAAACAAAGGAACAGACAAAACTAAATGAAAACACCCCCTAGAAATCTGACTGTAGAATTGAGGTTGCTAGAGGGGAAGGGGGGAGGTACTCCCGTGGAGGAGGGGGGACAATGGAGTGTGGTGGAAGACTACAGGTGCCTTGTGGTGGGTGTGGTGTGGCTACAGACATTTGAGGAGGTGTGAACCTATTCCCCTCAGTCACACACAGTGTTGCAGCCAACATTACCTCAATGAAAGGGATTTTAAATGAAAAGAAAATTACTGAAAGTAAAACTGGCACTGGAGGAAAGAATTCAAATTTATTCTTCAGAGTAAAATAGAAATATGATTAATTTCTCTGACTTTCTACCCAGCAAAGGAATAAAATGGGGGAGGTACGGGAAGTTCAGGGAAGAATTTCCCCAGTCTGTTTTCCTTTCTACTTTGTCACGACAGCAGTGTTCATTTCACAGCAGCCTTTATTTACAGTGCTAGCGGACGCCAGGAACGCTGGGGTGCTTGTGTGTGAGCCCAAACCCCCCACCTCCCCACCCCCGGGACCAGCACTAGCTGCCCCCACCCTCCTGCGAAGGCCATTTACTTGTCGTCGATGACTGAGGGCTCTTCCAATGCATAATGGCAGACAGGTGGTCTGATAGTTCCTCAAATCCCCTTCAGTCTTGTTAGAATGTTAATAGCAGGGGAGAAACGAAAAGTCACACTTAAAAATAGCGTCCTGAACATCTTTGTTTTCCTCCATTTGGACTTGCAACTAGATTTCACAAAATGGCAGCCATCACAGACACAGTCATTTCTTTTGCAGGTGTTCACCGACCCTAGGAGTTTGATTGTTTCACATTTCTTAATTCACAACTATAACATGTTAAGATTACCATTTTCATCATACACTTCCTCTAGTATGTTAAAGAAAACCTGCCTTGTCTTAACAACATACAATTTGTTCTTTAAAATCTTAAATCTTGAATGTTTTTGGCTTTCTGTCAGTAGTTTCAAACCTCAGTCTTTATTGATTAGTTTAAGGACTTGATATTTTCAGTCACTTAAAATACCCGGATGGTTAAAGATCCCTCTGTAATGATTCAATGTTTGTGTCGGGGAAGGGGGTGTCCCTGTTTTAGAAATATATATCCTTCAAGTGTGGTATTAGATAGGACTGAGATAAAGTTCTGTGTAGACTTTAAAGCCAAATATTATTATATCCATTTTTCTGTGTTTATTTTTTTATAAACTTGACTTTCTCAAGCATTTGCTCCTACAGTCAAGGCATTTGAGATTCTCTGATCCACAGATGTTTTACAAACAGTGAAACTTTTTTTTTAATTTTTTTTTATTTATACATACAAGCTGGGGTACAGGCCAGAGGTGTGGGGTGGTGAGAGGGTTCACCAGAGACAGAGCGGGGAGCAGAACAGGCATATCAGAAATACACTGCTGAGGGGAGCAGCGGGCGAGGCAGGAGAGGTCTGCCGCGCCATGTGGGATTCTCCCCAGCCGGGCGTCGAATTCGTGTCGCCGCTGCCGACAACTCCACAGAGCAGCGCTTAACCGCTGCGCCATCGGGGAGGCCCAAACAGTGAAACTTTTAAAAACTTGTGTTTACCAAAAAATATTAATTCTAAATTCTCTCATGGGAACACAGTTCTGCTTTTATTTCCTTGTTAGCGGGACATGTGGGACATGGCTTTATATTTTGTATTTCACCTAACAACCTGTTTGTCAAATGCAGTTTTTTAAGTGTTTTGTATTCACCATCTGCATATGGTCTATGGGAAACCCTTTAGCCAATTTCCCTCATGGCCAATTCTGCTCCCACAGTTCCTCTCTCCCTCCCAGTGTTCTCCATCCCCATCCTTACCAGCTGTGATTCTTTTGCCTCATCAAGCTCTACTTCCCCCTGAACTGCCAAAACTCAGGTATGAGAAAAACAAGTTAGGTGGATTGTGAACAGAGGTTCATTGGGAGTTCTGTTGGTTGGTTGGTTGGTTGGTTGGTTGGTTGGTTGGTTGGTTAATCTTCTACCACCCCTACTGAAAATTAGGCATAATGAAGTGGATTTCTTCCTGGACTGAGTTTTATAGTCATTCAGTTTACTGTTGTAGTAGAACTGTCTTGTATGCAATATTTAGCCTTTTCTGTATTGTAAGGAGAATATAATTTCTGAGAATCATTTCTTCAAAAAGACATTTTTATAATGTCTTTGTTAATAAGTTTATTTGTAGCAACATTATAAAACACACTCACAAAAACACGCACGTTACTTAGAAAAGAACCTAACAAGCATATAAGATGTAGTTCCATGGAGTAAAATAACAATGCAGGCTTTCAAAGGAATTTTTCTTCTACTTATTACAGGCTTGCATGAGGACCCTATAAGGGTAGTGATGGAGTCCTAGTCATTGCCACAGTGTTACTTTATATAACAAACTTGCTCCAGCACTCCACCTAGAACTATTCATGAACCTCTGAACGCTTTTAGAGAGATTAACAAAGATGATTTCCTTTTGCTCTTTTACACGCTTATGATTTATTTGTGATGTGTTTAGAGGAAGAGTACAATACAGGTCTCAAAATTTCTGAGTAACGTAAGGAGCTTATGCTATTCTGTCAAATGGTAACGCCAACCACAAGAAATGTATGGTGAAGCAAGAACGAACATACGTTGTCTACTTCCCAGGAGCTGGAACTGATATTGTGAATGTTCGGGATGAGAGAACATCTAATACTGAATGAGTAGTGATTTGGTTTATACATTCAGATAAATCAGTGTTTCTTTTTATTCTCTCATGCGATGATTCTTTTGGCTATCAATATGAATTAATTTATGTGATCTGAGATTGACTTACTGGCTTTTTCGTGATCATCTTGTAAATTTACACAAATAGGAGTTGGAACCTTCCCTCCTCAGCCATCAACCACTCTCATCAGCCAATGCCACTATCACGCAAATGTGCAGTATTTTTTTCTTGACTATTTGCTTAATTCAGAGATAGGCGCTGAATGAAGGGGGAAGAAAAGGACTGGTTGAGTTGTGGGCACTGGAATGTTTGAAATGATTCAAGTGGATGGGGATTTTTTTGCTTCAGAGAGCCTTTGTTCAAGTGTTTCTGGGCCCCAGGACAGTCGCCGTTCTCAGCTCAAACTCCGACATTCTTTGACAAGTCACTTTCGTTCCCTGCATCCCTCTGACCTTTATATAATGAGGATAATAATATTTATCTAGCTTAGATGAAATCCTTCATTGTATTTTTCAGAATACTTCACACTGACAAAGTGCTGTTCCCTTTAAGACCCCTTACATGCTTTACAAATAAATCGCTTTGTTAGCTGCTTCCTATCTTCTAGTTGTGTAAACCAGAAAGCAGAGAAATCCATTTACCACCGATTCTGATAATAATACTAGCTAGTATTCGCTAAGAAATCACCTTAGGCCAGATAGTGTACATTCTGTCATGTAATGCTACAGCAGTCCTGTGAGGATGTTATTTCTGTTGGAAAGGAAATAAGAGTCTTTGAAAGACTAAGAATGCTTCCAAGGATGGTCCAACGAGTAAGTGCCCTTGTCTAGACCATGGTCAACCCTCCTTAGCCCGTGCCTCCAATCTATGGCCCCCCGGGATTACCAGAGAAACCTACATTAAAGTGGAATCTCAGTGAGGTCCACATGGATCTGCCTAATTTACTTGGTTTTTCTTTCATGTGTGACTGAGATAACATTAGATACTATCTATTGAGCACTTTATGTTCTTCAAAACATTGTTCTATATATTTTGCATATTTTCTCACTTATGCCTCCACTTAAACCAAGAAGAGCATGAGAGAGCAAGAGAGAGAGACTAGCATTATCCCCATTCTTTTTTTTTTTTTTTTAATTTATGCTGTATTGAGGTCGAGTTGGCTTCCAACCCTGTATGTGATTTAGGGATATAGGCTCACACCTAATTTGGATCTAGTTGAACTGTCCCCTAAGCTGGCTCACTAGTTAATGGGAAGGAGGATATTCCCCTTTGTACTTCTCTATCTACTCTCACAGAGCAATGCTTCTGTGGATAGATGGAATTTCTTTGACTGCACAGAACACTGCTGTTCTACCGGGAGGAGCCCCACCCCCAGTTAGGAGATCTGCCCTCCCTCTCCAGATTCATGGAACTGAAGGTAAAAGCAGCAAGTCCCCTCATCATATTGGCCTTCCTACCGGTGGCACGTGGGCTGGTTTTCTCATTCCAGAGTCTCTGGCAAAAGCTCCCTCCTGTCCTCTGCTTCTCCATAGTAGTTAAATGATTAAATTTTTAATTCTCCATGTCCTCCATGGGGGAATTAGTTGAATGGTAAGGACTACCTACCACTCACCAGGTGGAAAGTTCCTCTTTTGCTACACATACGGTGACTTACCTCGCTGTCTGTTATTACAGATACTCCCAATTCAGCTACTTAGCTCATTTCCCACCATGCTTTACACTGAAATGTCTTACTTGTATGTACCAGGTCTATTATAAAAAGATGAAACCAAAAACTTATCCAAAAGACTAGACATCTTACCTCCCAGTCAGAATTGATCTACAGGCTTGACCTCATTTCTCTTGGGACAATTATAGTCGAAAAAGGATTTAGTTGGGTTTTCTACTTTGTTGAAAAGTAGAAGCTTGAAGGAAGCCAACAAACTCAGATTTTTTATCATTGCCCAGGGCCAAGAATCGCAGACCAGCTCTGTTACAGAAGCATCCATAGCTTCTACTTGCCATGAAACTTGTGTCTTATGAAATTTTAGAAATGGCTTTTATTTAGTTGAATCATAAAAGTAATCATTTAGTGTAATCATTTGAATTGAATCTGGTCTTCCTCCTAATTTAAAATCTGCCAGTGGTTTTCCATTGTTTGCAGGATAACAGACAAAACTCGTTTTAATGGTGGGTTCCTAGACCCTAGGAGAACAGGCTTCCACCCAGCTCTCTGGCCTCCCTGGCACCATGCCCTCCTTGCAGTCAGCCTTGCTCAGTCTTCACCAGCAGCTTCCCACCTCTAGGTCTTCACACATACCCACTCTTTCCCTTTCCCTTCACCTAAATCCGTCTACTCTTTTGTCATATCTCACTTAAACTTTCACAGAAAAGCTCTGAAAATAGACCAAAGATTAGAATCAACCCTCTATTTTATCCTTCCATAGAACATCCTTCTTTCCCTCGAAGACCCTATCAAAATATGTAACTATGTTTGTCCATTAATTTCTGGTCCTGCAGTAGAGTTTGTATTATTAACCACTGTGTCCCCATCACTTAGGAATATTCTGGCAGATGGTAGGTGAACGATGACTATCTGATGAATGATTGAATGAATAAATAAATGGATGCAACAAGACATAGTCTCAAAGTGTTGATTCACCCATCTCCTATATTCTCCTTGAAATATTTATTTATTGAAAAGAGAAGTACCATCTTTCTAACCAGGGGGAAAAAAAAAAACCGGTTCCAAAACAAAAGAACTATTTATTGAATTGTTAAACACTTAACTCTTCAGAAGACTAAGCATATCTAAAAGTATATTTAGGTTACCAAATTCATCTTTTAATAAATATGAATAAATATGCATATAATTGCTACCACCATTTTCCCAATTCATTTTTTCTATTTCAAAGCGTAGCTTGTTCACAAAGAATTCCAGAGAAAACAAAAAAATCCTATCACTTTCTAGCCATTTCTTAAATATCAAACATCATCATGAAATGTCAAAATTTGGGCTCAAAGTGTGAATCAGAAAATAATTTTAAGCTTACTTGAAACATTAATCCTGCAGTCAAACCAGTTTAAAAATTTTAATAGCATTGTTTCTGGTCTAAAGTGGATAGTGGCTAGGGGGATTAAAAGAAGAAAAGAAAGAAAAAAAAGAAAAAAACCCACACTTCTTCCAGATTTTTTTTTCCCCAAATATAAAAGCTTGCCCTCAGCAGATGCATTTTTCATCATGCTGTCAACGGCAGGCCTAATTGCTTTTCATGTAAATTAAGAATATGTACCTTTGTTTAAATAGTAATCTAGGTCAAAATGAGGGGGTGGTTTATTTATCTTTGAGTATTTGGAGCTTTGAAATGGCACTGAAAGCTTGGCTTACAACTTCTTGACTCCTGTGTATTTAAGAACAGGATCCTCCTTTTCAATACTTTCCCTCCAATTTCCACTTCCCAGTAACAGCATTCCCACCCCCACCCCGACCCCCACCCCCATCCCCAATCGTGAAGCCAGGGATAGTGCTGAACTGCTTTGTTAGAAAAAAAACAACTTGGGATTGGGGGGTTGCTGCTATTTCTTTTTAAATCTTTTACATTTGCTAAAGTTTGATGGATCTGAGAATTTGTGCCTAGGGTAAATGTGAATGTGAAGCCAATTGCTTTCTTTAGGTTTCCTTTCCCTCCCCTCCTAGACAGGGAGACATTTGGTTATTTTGTCAAAAAAGATGGAGAACGACCCTGATGATCAGACGCATTTGGGACATAGATTATATCACGGGGAGGAATTTCTGACTGGCCCCTCCGGTTTATGGTACCGGTGAGTTTAAGTGTGTGCGGCCAACCGTCCACCCACTGCGCATGCAAAATTGTATCTCAGCGGGTTCTACCTTGAATCCGGCGAGAAGGCTTTTTCATTTATGTGTGTTTGTTTCAAACATTTCATGAGAAGGGAGTACTTTGTGGGCAATATACCACAAAGGAAGCTTATTTTTAAATGCCAAAGAAATGTTTTTTCTCATTTCTATCATTTGTGGTTGTCTGAACAACCCTCTTCGCCAGAGTCCTCCGTGATTAGCATCTCTGGGTCTTCCTCTGCTCTTGAATGGGATGTGTTAGCAATAAAGGAACTTAGAAGCGATCGGGTTCTATGGAAACCCCGAAGTTTGGGTGTCTAAAATCTATGGAGGGGGGTCAATTTTTTCCTGCTGTGTTGTAACAGCACATTATTTTATTCCATTGTAAGAGACCATTATAATAATGCGCCCGTGACTATAATTTCCTTTTGAATGTGTTGCTGATAATGAAGAAAACCTATTAAATATGAACTATGGATTTGGAGGAACAAGCAGCATTCAAAACGTCAAGTGTTGGTCAGAAAGAAAAGACAGAATCAGCATTCTAAGAGAAATATTTTTCCTTTAGAAGCCAAAATACTTCTTTACCATAAAAAAGCCGTATATTGTCATATTTTGAATGTTTTGCTTATAAGAAGGTGACTTTCTTAAATGTCTCTGTTATATACATTCACCCAGCAAAAAATTAGTCATGGAGTAGAGGATAGGACAGCAGGGCTAAAACACTGTAGCAATTTAAGTGAATTATAAAAGTATAAAATATTTACTACCTGTTGGGCGAGTGGGATGGATCTCGCTGATTATTTGTTATATATTTATGTATGCAGTATTTATTTATACACAGCCTTCTTCAAATAAATGATGTATGGTATATTTACTTATACTCGAGCCTCTTTCAGAAATCATTTCAGGTAGCTAAATTCTCCTATAACTAATTTATAAAATGAACTGCCATATTATCTATAAAACTCTGAGATGCACATGGAACACTTAAAAAGTCTTTATCTTTTTATTTGTGTGTAAAGGAGATTGGTAAAAAGAAAAACATATTGGAATTGAATGTGTTTAACTTTTTAATATTTGAATAAACAAGTTTCAAAGATAAGTAGTAGAAAATTGAAATTTAGTTAAATTATTCATAATCTCCAACTGCTTGCATTCTTTCTACTGGATAAATATTCAGATTGAAGGGAGCTGGTTCACAGGTTCTACACACAGTTTAAATTTTAACTCCATCGTTCAGCAGACAACACATTTCAGATATGTCTTGGCACACAGTGAGATACTTTACAATGATACTTTTCAAAATCTCAAATATCATGAATCAGAAGATTTGTTTCTAATCAGAAATAACTGCAAGTATGGTTTGTTATTTAAATTATTTTGTTTTGCATGTTGAGCCTACTTAAATTTCCTTACTATTCCTTTATATGCAATTAAAAGCATAGTGACATAACCAATATGAGCAGATTGAGCTTGTTATTAAAAATGTCAGCAAGACCAACAAATTAGTTCAATAAAATTCGGATGGAGAAGTGTCATTTTAATCCCCAAAATCAATAGCATTTTTGGGGTCTCACCTGCTATTTTAATACTAGCCTGTGTCCTCAGGACAGACACTAGACCTTAGTTTTTGAAACTTTAGAATATATGAAAACATACATTCTGGAACTCATCAAGAGGGAAATTAACAGAACTCTCAAAATCTGCACCCAGTGTGTGTGTGCTATTACCTGTTGACTACTTTTGCTAATCTTCCGTCCATTGTGTGTTTCACCACAATCCTCTAACACACTTCATCCGCACACATGGGTGTCTGTTATTTTTATGGTTCTCTTGCTTCTGTTCTGGCTCCTAAACTAGTTCTCAGCAGGTCCCAAGCTATAGTAGGAATAGCACTTTGTAAACACAAATCCCACCAGAATATCACCTGTTGACGTCCCTTTGAGGTTTTCCATTGGTCTCAGGATGAAAATGACAACAGTGAAGATGCCCACCGTGGACCAGCCCATCTGGCAGCATTTTAATTCCCATCCTCCTGACACTGGGCAGCCCAGCTGACCTTGCCTCAGTTCTATAAGCTCGCCATTCTCCCGTCTATTGCAGGGCCCTTGTGCAAGCTGTTCTCTCAGTCTGGAAGGTTCTTCACTCCCGCTTCTCACTCTTGCTCCACTGAACCTCCCAACTTCCACAGAGAGCCTTCCTGGATCTCTCGGTGCTTTCTATTATGTGGTATCACAGCACTTGCCACTTTCATCTGTATGTAGCCATGTTGCTGTGGAAAATTAATTGCTATGTGTCTCAGCAACAAGAGGACAAAAGCTTCCTGTGCTCTTGCTCACCTTTCTATCCCTGAAACCTAAAACATTACCTGATAAATAATATGCACACGATCCAATTACTTGGACAAATGAGTAAATAAGAAACCAGCATTTCAATCAATAGTTTTGTCTCTCCCATGCAAAACCCATTTGAACAAGTTTTTGGAGTACTTTTTATAGGAGTCACCATTTTTGCTTTTTTCATGTGTTCCTAGTATTAAAACAGCAAGTGAGACCCAAAAATGCTATGAATTCCGTTGATTAAAAGAAAAATTGCTTAAGCACCTCTCAGTCACAGTTTTATTAAATGAATTTGTTTATCTTGCTAATATTTTTGATAAGAAGCTTGGTTGGCTTTTGTGATAGGGTTTTGACAGTAAACAGTCCTCACTGCATCTTTGCCAGTTTATTTCACATCATGTTAAAAAAAAAAAACTCTTCTAATCTCCTAGAATGTCTCCTCCTCTTGTATTATTTTCACCGTGTTTAGAATCTTCCTCATATTTATCCGCTATATAGAATAGGCATCACCAGATAGAACAAGACAAAAATAGGAATAATAGGGTTCTACATAGCTATACGCTGATTGATTCTGTTGAGTTGTAGATGGATTCAAACTGTCTTCCTCTCCAGACTTCTCTATAAAATGCCTTGTAAGTCATTTTCAATATTCTCCAGACTAGATTACCAAACTTTTATTTCAACTCTATTTCTTATTAGCTCACTGGCTGGTATCAGCAGAATGATGATTCATGAGTTTTCTGCAGGAGTGAGCTGCCACCTCAGAAGCAAGGCAACAACTTCCTTCCAATGGTTTTCTTTGCCTATTTTTATTGGTATATTTAAATTTTGTTTGCCTACAATTTTCCCTCTGGAGTAAGCTAATCAATTACACAGAAAGAACCTGTGTCTTCCTGTTCTGCTCGGTGTGTTTTTTCCAAGATAAAATTGAAACCTGGTGGGGAGGACAGGACATACACACTACATAAGGAGACTGAGGATTATAGAAATGTTAATCACCCTAAAAGATGAAACCAGTGACATAATTGTCATTGTACTTTCTCTACCTGACTTTTCATGAGCATTTTTAATACCTTTGTTCCATCCTGTTTTGTCATTTCAGGAAGGTATATTCTAACTGACAAGGTAGTTGGTTCTCGAAAAATATGACTCTCTTTATTTTGAATCCAATCAATCTCAAACATCCCCTGAAAAACTTCTATAAATTTTCCCTTACCAATTCAGATCCTGTTCCTTCTCTTAAAAACAGTTATTCAGCTGACTAGGGCCAAACTGTTTTGTTTTAGTTGATATGTGTATATGTAAAATAGAATTTAAAAGTATTTTTAGATTTTTTAAGTCAGTGTCTTTGAATTGATTTACAAGTATTAACTCATTTTATTCTTGTAACAAACCTCTGGGTAGATTTTGTTTTATCCCCTATTTTAAGGAAGAAGCAATTAAACATAGAGAAATTAAATGTGCTACTGAAGACTGTGTTACCAACCTAACCAGGTCCTATCACTTAGGCTCAAAAAAACCAAACTTTAAACCATGAGATTGTTTCCTCAAAGGAGGCATTTAATTAGGAAGTGGGGCCATATGGGGACAGTTATCAAGAAATGTCTGTCTCTCCCTGTGAAGATGGGGCAAGTGAAGGAAGATTCCATAGAAAAGAAAGTAATGTGGGGACATGCAGGAGTGGGGAGTTTCTTCATTCTCAGGTCTGAGGGGTGGGGTGGGGTGGTGCCAGGTAGTCTAGGGGAGTCAGTTCTAAGGTTATTTTTGTATTTCTGGAAGATTCTCTCTTTTGTGTTATCAATTAAAAAGACCTTTGGGAGCAGCACCCTCAGTAAAAAGAGACACATCATAAGCATTAGCCAGCCTATAACCATGGCCCTGAGGAATACAGTAAAGTTGCTTCTAAGTCCAGGGTCAGGCCGTTATTCTTGGCTCAGGCCCACTTGCACTGACATGGTCATTACATGGCAGAGCTGAGTTTAATTCATAGGCAGTTTAGTTTCAGAACCTGCAATTTAAGCATCAGTGAAAGTGAGTTAGACCAACAGCACCAGAGTAACAGTAGCCCCAGAGCTGCAGGCGCTATGGAGCCTCCTGAGTTCACATCAGACCTCAGGGGGACACTGCATTGAACAGGTTCCTCTCGCGCTGTTGTGGGGTCCACACATCAATTACCTTTGGAAAGATCTACACAGACTTGAGTTCAGGGCCAACACAGTGTGAACAACTTCTCAGTAGCCACAAGAAATGAAAAAAAATATCTTTTAAAAGATAAATCCAAATCCAACTTTCTAGAAGACCTCCACAGAAGCTGGGGTTTTCAGGAGCCACTGAGTTGCCTGTTCTGCAGGGTGCTAAGGAGTTCACTTCACTTCTCATTTGCTTTCCCAGGCCTAATGTCATGAACACGAAATCCGTAAGATGCTCGACTTCTATTTTCTTGGTTAAAAGAGGATTTTTTTTTCTTTCAATAAAAGAATTCTTATCCATGGGCATAGATTACCACATACCAGAGTTGAATTACTTTCCTGTGCTCAAGAAGCCTTTTCCAATTTCAGAATGACTTACCATTCTCCCCCTTCCCCAGTACTATGCAGAAAGCCCCCTTCATTTGGGTTCATCTTGAGTGCATGTTCGCTGTGCAAAGCAGCCCTGTTGCCAAACAGCATTCTCAGCTACACCAGACACACAACAGTCAGTGTGGAGGAGGAAAAAACTTTAAATGAACATACTGAGGAAGATACAGATACAGATATAGATATACGTGTGTATATATCAGATATAGAGATATCTCTACATATATCTGTATCTGTATCCTCCGAAGTGTGTGTGTATACACACACACACACACACACAGATAGATATAGCTATATCCATATAGAGATCTAGATCTATACATCTATAGATATATAGATACAGATATAGATCTATAGATCTCTATATGTCTCTAGATCTCTATACAGATATCTGTATATCTGTATATCTGTGTGTCGATGTGTGTATCTGTATCCGTCCCATAAAATGTACCCACTGTGAGTAAAGGCCAATGCAGAACAAGTTTGTTTTACTTATATTTATAATATAATAAAATGTATGAAATATATAATGTGTGTATATGTGCATATATAAAGACAATCATAATATACATGTATATTACATAGAGAGAAAGCCTGAGGTAGATGAGCGTTTCTGACATAATTATGGAGTAACAAATACTAGGACATAACCTTATGCTTTGCACAAATTCTTAATTTAAGAGCCACTGACCCCTCCCCACTGGGTGCCTATCGTGATGCCTGAAAGAAAGCAAATAGTAAATATCTGAGGAGCAATGGAAGGAATGGAGAGAGGGGAGGTTGGGGGGGGCTGGGAGTGGGCTTAGTCAGCTGAAACAGTCCCAGTCTCCAAAGTCATCCATAGCTTTATTCTTATCCATGTCTTCTGTGCCTCCTTCCTTTCCAGTTTTTCCAAGCAGATCCCCAACCTTGAGTTAGCTTAGTTGGTGGCTAATGTTCGGAAGACCTCACATTATTTGTACAAAACATTTGATCAAGTTTTCATCCAACTTATATATTTATTTTATTCTAGTATTCCTGCTCTTAAAAAGAAAGCAACTTAGAAATTCTGTGCAAGCAAAAGAACTGAAGACCTTCTTCAAGTAGAAGAGAAGAGAAGGTAAGTCCCAGAGACTAAAATAGCTCTGGTATTACTTACTGGATGAAACAAAAAGGTTCTTAACATTGCAATTTGTTTATACTGGCAAATTGAGACACTGTCATTAAACTGCAGTTTACTTTCTGGTATGTTGTTAACCTTCATGAATTAGCTGTAGGTAAACAACTCAAAATCTAAAATTCCAGTTATCTAATTTTCATACTTTCTATTAATATGAAAGTCTTGGCATCATTATAACCTCTTTTTTCCTAGAAAATTAGATGAATAAGGATATTCTAAAATAGAGAATGTCTGTCTTTTACTAGAGAGAATTTCCGTACCAAGATACTGGACCAAGCAGAATGGGTTATAGAGCATGTGTTTATGAGAGAGAGAGAGAGAAAGAGAGAATGTGTCCCACTTTGGAAGCGATTTGAGGGTCTCTTGTTCTCGGGAAGTCTTCATCCTTTCTGAGCAGCACATTCACGACAAGCTGAGAGAATTGAATGTGTACCTGGTTGTTTTTTTCCCTCACTGTGATATAGCTCAGTGCGTTTTCTCAATGGTCACCACGGTCTAGTTAATTTAAAGCTTTTGAACCTCATGAAAAGATTCATTTAAAGCTGTATTCTGAGGGGGCGCTATGAAAGCAAAGTGTCTGCCATCAAGAAACTAGAAAAGAATGTACAACAGAAAATCCCACAGTGTGGCCTGTTCGTGCTGGGTGTACAGGGTTATGTCCAGAAGGCCTACTTCCCGGGGTCGGGTACTCACAAGACTCTGTGGCCTGAATGGGTCCAACTCTGAGTTTCTTCACTTCTGATTGAGGGTGTGTTTCTTCCTGTCATACAAAATTCAGTCAGAATTTCCATGGAGTAAAGTGCCTTCCAAATGATGAAATGTTAATATTTTTCTATCTGAAAAACTGAGTCCCTAGACTGGATTTCTTCTCCATGCTCTTCATTAAAAGACAATAGTATTCTTTTTTAAGGTGAAGAAATACCTGTGAGGAGAGAGCAGATGGCCTTATCTTGAGGGTGTGTGACAATAGCTATGGTTTTGTCACTGGTAGAATCTTGTATTCAGCTTACTAGATAAGAATTAACTTTGTATGCAAAGTGCGTAATATTTCACTTTTTTCCCCACACTGAAGTTGACACAAATTTAGTACTTGCAAAAGAGTTTTGGATTTTGAGCTCACAATACGGCAAAGATAGGATTTTTTCAACAATAAAATGCTGGTTTAATTGTTGTATCAAAGAGCAGCAATTCCTTGTTCTCTACTCATGTTCCTCTGAGGCACTGAGTTTTTACTTTTCCCCTAAGAATCTAAAAAAAAAAGAGAGATTTCTTTAATAAAATGTTCATAGGCGCATATGTACTCTTTCTTACCTAGTTAGTGAGTAATGAATCGAGATTTAAGTAATCTCTATGAGGAAGGCTGGGTTAGCTGCCATCTCCAGCATACAAGGTCTCTTCTGCCCTCTATCTCAGCTCTAGTCTGGGTGGGACTTTTCTGTGAAGATAAAAAAACTAATACAAATTAGGCTTCCATAATTTACCATCATGCTTATCCTCAACTGCTGCTCTTTGAAGATCCCCTTTAAGAATTTTCTCAAGGCATTTCCCCCATAGCCTCTGGAAACAGAGGCCTGGAAATGCACTTATAAGATGAACAGCCTTGATGAGAAGTGAGTTCTTTACGTTGCTTTGCTGATATTTTTGACAATTCCTCCTTCTGACTATTCATTGCAATGTGAATCGTGACAAAAGCAAAGCCTGTGAATGCTCTTAACTGTATAGCTTTATAAAAGGCTTCAAATCAATTACATTTTTAGGATAAATTATCACTGAAGTATTCTGGGAATTAGATACAAAGCTCCTCTTAATACTAATGGGAGCCTCACTCCTAATGTCGGACCCTCGAAGCTAAAGTGTAATCACTTGTGTGTTTTCTCCTGTTAAAAATATAACTCAGTATTCAGCGCAAAAGCTCTGCTTGGTTCTCTGAAATGCTTGGTTAAGATTCCTTCAGATCTCCAGTGTCTCACCTTAGAAAAAGCTCTTTCTGTGAATTCCACTGTCACCAAACATATCAGCTTCCCCTTGTCTTGTAAGTACCCTCTCTTCAAGCTTTTCTCTTGTCAGTGCATGAAAAGCACTCTTCCCGTAGCAGGAGATTCTCTAGCCCAACCATTTAATAGCTAATATATAAACCTGAATGTTTTAGGGCTCCTCTGAGATACACATTGAATGATAACTTTTCATAGGAGGTAGTCGCTGCTGTGGAGGTAGGCTGCTTCCGTGAAACACACATAGAAGCATTTCTCTTTTTAAATGAAGTCACTTTACATAATAACATTATAAAGTTTCGGGTATTCATCATGGGGTTCATTCGGGGTATCACATGAGTAGACGCTACATCAAGTTCAGGGCTAAGAGTTCAAGTCCAGCCTTATCCACACCCTTGTTCTCCTCTTCCCCACGCAGCCCCCCCCTCCCTCTTCCTTTCTGGTAATGACGAATTGGTCTTATGTCAGAAATTTATTTTTGTTTTATTTAGTTCATCTGCTGTTTGTTTTCTCTATACCATATATGCATGAAATCATATAGTATTTGTCTCTCTCTGTCTGGCTTAATTCTAAGCCAGATTTTAGGTGTAATCCCCCCTGGATCCATCCATATTGTGGCCAGTGGTAAGTTTCATCTGATTTTTATAGGTGAATAGTGTTCCATTGTGTGTCTCTGCACCTTCTTTATTTGTCGGTTGATGGGGACATAAGGGCTTCTGGCTCTTGGCTATTGTTAATTGTTAATAACAATTAATTGTTATTGTTTCTTGATGAAGAAACAAAAGTTATCATCTTCCTAAGTCAAGCGAAACAGCTACACATTATCTGATCAAAGAAAAGCAAAATAAAAACCACGTTTAAAGAATATCTCCAAACTACATTGTCTAGAAAGTTTTCTGGAGTTTGCCTGTTTTGATTTAGTCTAAACATAGTGAATATGATTTGGGGCATATAGTTAAAGTAATATTTTTCAGTGTAAATGTAAGTGCACTTTATATCATCTAATCTTGCCCAGATATTTAACTAAGCCTAAATGACAAAATGATATTTTGTAAAAAAGAAAAAAAAATGGTAACTAAAACAAAATATCATATAATCCCCAAGGCACAGAATCATGTTATTGTCTAAAAGAGTTTGTAGGAAAGATGAAAAATGTAAACTGTTTATGTATTTTATCTATTTTAAAAGCAAAGAAAAGGAATATTGTAAATAATTGCAATCCACAGGTAAGGCAAGACTATCATTTTTAGTCAGTAAGTTCCTCCTTTTCCTAAGCCTTTATTTTATGAAACTGAATACAAAATTGCAAAGCCTTTGATTTGTATGCAATTTTTCTTTTTCCTCTCCTGGATCAACATGGACCAAAGGGAAAAGAGGAAGAGCAAAAAACCCACATAATACTCAAACTTCTGAGTAGTCTTTACCTGCCTCAGGGGGATTAGAGGCTATCTACTATCACTATTAGAGAGATAATCAAAGAATTGGATGAGATGAAAGGGCCTAAATTAACATCAAAAACCATCCTCAAGTTACTCTGATGATTATAAGTAGCACTGTTTGTTGTTTTGTGGCACAAAACTCAGAATATCTGTATACAGATTTTACTTTGCGTTGGGAACTTTTGGTATTTTGCAAACACAGTATTTGGTGCAAGGGGAAACTTGGAGTTTTAAATTTGTGAGATCCTGCGGTCATTTGTCACTCCGCTCTGTGGTCCCTTCCTCCTGAACTAGCAGGGTCACCTCTGAGCCTGCACCCAAGTCATGTGGCCCAGTGACCCCAGTTTGGCCTGCGTCGTGGAAGAGAATAAGTGTTGCTTTTCTGATTTTGAAGATTTGGGTATCCTGGAGTCAAGGAGTGTCTGGATGATGGAGAATTTGACTTGTCATCTCTGTATGCTTACAAGAGATGATCTCTAAGTATCTCTGTCTGCCTTCTGTTATATCGCCAAGGGGACACTTGGCCTGAATTTAAAAAAAAAAAAATTCTAAGGGACATAGATATTCTTGCTAAAGAACCCACAGAGGAATAGGAACACAGAAATTAGGATTTTTTTCTTTTTTAGGTCACTGCTTTTTTAAAATCATGAATTCAAACTGAAGGGCAATTTACTCCATGTTAGGAAGTTAGAGAGTGAGCAAAATGGATTTGTTAGGGCTGTCCCAGGGATGGTGAAGAAATGGCAGAGAAAAGTACTTACGCAGGGGTCATTGACAAACTCACTTTAAAACGTGTTAAAATGCACCACCCTGAAGTTTATTCTTTCTCTTTAATCTGATCTCAGACATAAAGAAGCATTGCCTCCCAGGGGTAAACTTGGCAGGTATTTCAATGCTCTTAAAAAGCCACGGAAACATTCCCCTTGCCCTAGACAGGGCCCCCACCATGAAGTCATAGGACAGAGCCCTTTCTACACAGGTGTGCGCCTTCTGCTTGGTCCTGGTGTCCTCTGCCACCAAATTCCTAACCCCACGGGATTACGCTTGTCTTCATCTTGTAGCAAAAGCCAAGGCTGGCTGTTGAGCTACCCCCACCCTCCGGAATAAAGCAATGTTGTGCTGTTGCCCATGTGCTGTTGAGACAAACCACTGACGTCACAGCCTGTGATCCAGCTCTGTGGGGACCTTTAGGTGCCGTCACCAATCAGGACGGGCAAAGCAAGGTGACCGAGACAGGGGACACGTCTTCTCTTTATTAACTTGGGAATCAGAGATGTTCTTGCTAAAGAACCTACAGAGGACTAGGAACACAGAAATTAGGATTTTTTTTCTTTTTTAGGGCACTGCTTTTTTAAAATCATGAATTAAAATTGAAGGGCAATTTACTCCACGAGGGCTTATAGGGACAGATTTTTTCCTACTATGTGACACTTTTTTTTGCAGTCAGTGAAAAGAAATAAACACCAGATGAGCATCTGATGTAATGAGAAGAGCATTGTCTATGGAACTGAGTAACCTGAGCTCAAATTCTTATGCTTTCACTTTCTGACCCTGAAAACTTGACAATATTGACTCATTTCCCTACTTTTTAACTTCTTAATCTGATAAATGGGAATATTAAGAGTACGTCCCTCCTATTCTTTCGTAATGACAAAATGTAATTAACAGTCTAGAGAACCTGTGTCTATACTGCCCAATAAATTATGTCTGTTATTATTACGTAGGGCAATTATTTTGCAAGGACACTGTGTTCTGTAATAGGTTTTCTGTTTTGAACTTTCTTTCCTAAAGCCCATTAGTTAATGGACAGAGTGCAGAGATTTTCAGCATTCTTCTATTTTATCATCTCTCACTGACAGAGAAGAAAATAAGTTCTAAACTTGATTAGTGGAAGAAAGAATGAAATAGGCAATGCCAAGAACTGTTTTTTAACAAAGATGCCACAATTCAAGGAACCACGTTCCACCTCTCTGGTTACACTGCAGTGAGAAGATTGAGGGAGCGCAATGCATGTTGAAAGTTTCACCTGCAGAAAATGTAGAACACAGTTGCCAGGTTTCTCTTGAAGTCATCTTTCTTGTTAGGTTCCAAATAGAAACTTTTGCTTTGTAAAAGTTGACCAGAAGCAAATAAGCCTGATAAACACAAGAGTTAGAATGAATAGCAACAAGCCTAACTTCCACGTCTAACTTCAGAGGGCTCCACTACCAGAAAGGAAGTGAGTTGTCTGTGGGCTCTTCTCTCTGGCCACAAAGAACAATATGTCAAGTACATAGTAAGAGATCCCTGAGCACATGTTGAGTGGATGAGTAAATGAGTCGTTTTCCTGGGAAGTAATATACTAGGTGGTCTCTATTATAGGAGCTCAGACCAGCTCCTGTTAACTGAGGTTGGCATGTTTAACCTGTGTGAAGTAAATGCCTTAGAATTCTTTGATCTTGGCTATTTTGGATTTCAACATAGCATCAATGCATCTCTGCCCATCGTGACTGTCAGTTTCCAAACAGAGCCTAATAAGAAGAAAGATGGTTTGGGAGCTCTGTATGGAAAACCTTTACAATGATGAAGTTATCAATAGGGTATAGCTTTCTGTAGCTAGTGTATTTCTAGCTTTGTGAGGCTGGTCATCTGCGAATTGTAACAAATGAGCCCAATGATCCATACAGTCCAGCTGTGAGTCCAGAGGTTGTTCTGTATGAGACCATGGCTATCCAGATGTGACCTAAATTAACTCCCTAAAATTGCCTGGTAATTCATCAACAATCACGGACATAGAATTTAATCATTTTGAATACTATAAACTAAAAGTAAATTTTATAGATTCCCCCCCCCCAATTTTAGCAAAGTTTCATAGATATTCCTGAGTTCAACTGATAATGGGTACTAAACTGTGTTGACATATAATTGTCCAGAAAGGAATTTTTACCTGCAGTGTTGTGATTTATAAGAAATATTTATTTGGTCATCCAGATGACCGAAATATATTTCTCCTATATTTGGTCTTCACACACAGTTCCCGAATGGCAGCTCCCTAAAACCTTGGAATTTTCCAAGTGTTGAGAATGACAAAGTGTCTCTTGCTCTATTAATGAGATGGTTTTGGGGGGAGCACCTAAGAATAGGGGCTGCTTTCCAGGGAAACCAACATGAATCCAGGGTGGAACTTCTCTTCCCCGCCCCCACCTCCGGGGAGGGGAGAGGGGCTAGAGGTGGATTTCAGTGGCCAGTGAGTGAATCACTCCTGCATATGCAAGGGAACCTCACAAAGCCCAATGGGAGGGCACTTCCTGGCTGGTAACCTTGGAGCTTTGAGGAGAATGGCATCTCTGGAGAGGATGTGACAGCTTCATACCCTTTTGCCATACCTTCTCCTCTGCATCTCTTCCAACTGGCTGTTTCTGGTGAATGTGTATAAATTAGAGATCTAGTGAGTTAACAATTCCTGAGTTCCATGTGCCGTTCCAGCAAATTAATCAAACATGAGGAGGGGGTCGTGGGGGCCTCTGATTTATAGCCAGTGGGTCAGAAGCACAGGAAACAGCCTGGACGTGGGCTGGCATCTGACGTGCCGGGTGGTCTTGGCAGACTCAGTTGTACCCGGTGGAATCTGACATAATTGTTAGTGTCAGAACTGAATTGAATTCACCCATATCACACCCTAAGGGTGTCCTACAATTGCTTTTTGATGTAGGAGTCATCTCTGCACTTACCCTGATGTTGCAACTGTGGTGTAGGACCCCCCCAAAATAAAAACTAATAGCAAAATATTTTTTGATTAGTATTACAAGTATAAGTGAATATCAATATAAAATATTGATTTTCCTAGAGGTCTACCTACTTCTATTTTTTTTTAAGATTTATTTATTTATTTATGCATACAAGCTGGGGTACAGACCAGAGACATGGGGCAGCGAGAGGGTTCACCAGAGACAGAGTGGGGAGCAGAACAGGCAGGTCTAAGGAAACACACTGCTGAGGGGAGCAGCGGGCCAGGCAGGAGAGGTCTGCTGCCCCATGTGGGAATCTCCCCTGCTGGGCGTCGAACTCACGTTGCTGCTGCCAAGGATAGCTCCACAGTGCAGCGCTTAACCACTGCACCACCAGGGAGGCCCACCTACTTCTGCTCTTTTTTCCTTTTTGCTCATTCCCCTGAGAATATTTCCTTCCTTCACAGATATTGTGATGGTTGCTTTATCCAAATACAGAGACATCACCAGATAATCACTCTCCTTGTTGATTTCCAACATGTAGATGAGACTAATGGTGATAAATTGTTCTACTACAGCAAATTTTTAGAAGACTCAGATGTAAAAAAAAAAAGAGAGAGAGTGAGATAATTCAACTTGTGAACATAATAAAACCCAGTTGAATTAACAAAGGTGGATTCGACTGAATGGCATGCACAGGGTGAAAGGTATTTTTGTACCTCTATGAAAGAAGCTTTTTTTCTTTTTACACAGAGATCATTTAAGTTCCCAAAAAAATCCCTCTCAGACACTGTTTATTGAAGAAAATTTCATGATTGCCAATCTTACTTCTCCAGCAGAGAAGCAACCTACCTCTCTAAAAGGGGAACAGGTGATGCTTTTGAAGATACTGCCTGCATGTTGCAAACATTATTTAAAAATGCTGTTTCTATTATCCGTGAACACTTAGGGTAAATCCTCATTGTCAGTGGTGTTATCACCAGGAATGGTAAGTTTTTTTCATGCAAAAAGTTCAAACTATCCTCTGATGTGGTCAATTAGGGGAGCTTTATATAACTTCTTAGCACCCACGGAGGTACATTTTGCTGTGGTTTTTTTTTATATTTGGGTTCTCATATCCTTCTGACCTCCATAGCATGGGGGAGTCAGCCATCAGCCTGCATTTCTCAGAATTGCTCAAGAAGAGAGTCTGCAGTGGGGACTGGCAGTTTCTGTGCTGGCTTCCCCGTGCGTCTATTTATCTGTCCAGCTACGTTCCACCAAGCATCTTTCTCCCTCTTCAGTTACCTACCCTTGACCTGCTTGATGAACAAAAGTTCTTTGGTGTGAGCATGATCTTAGAGTAGATTTAAACAAAGTGCATAAAGGCCTTTATCCAAAGAACGAGATGTGCAAAGAAAACCCTGACTCAGCGCTCCCTCTTCTGTGTCAGATTTTGATCTCCAGACCCACCTTAGTAGAGTTGGAAGGCAGTTTGAAGAGCTCCTCTCTATCCTGGAAAGGGACTGTGGCGGGTGGGTGGAGAGAATGCTTTGCCTTTGTCTTCTCTTCAGCTCCGAGGTCCTTGCTCCCATTCAACAGCACCCGTCCAGTCCAGCGCGGAAGTTCTGCGTGCAAAGTGCTAGTACAGAAGGTCTCACTTGCGGGGCCATATGCCTGCTCTGGATGGGTTTCCAAGATCACAATTATATTAAATGCCAACTTTCAGAATCCAGTTAAAGTAGCACTTAAGAAGGGATCTGATTCCCACGAAAGAGGAAAAGGGAATTAGTTGAGTTCATCTTAGTTTAAATGCTCTCTATTTTTCTTTAAAGATTTATTTATTTATGCATACAAGAGCTGGGGTGCAGGCCAGAGGTGTGGGATGGTGAGAGGGTTCACCAGAGACAGAGCGGGGAGCAGAACAGGCAGATTGACTGAAATCCACTGCTGAGGGGAGCAGCGGGCAAGGCAGGAAAGGTCTGCTGCGCCACGTGGGAATCTTCCTGGCCGGGGATCGAACTCGTGCTGCAGTGGCTCTGGATAGCTTCATAGTGCTGTGACTTAACCCCTTGCGCCACCAAGAAGGCCCTAAATGCTATTTTTAATATTTGTTTGAGACCTGTGATTATCATGTATAGTGTATTGATCTGTGATTATCATGTATAATGTATTGACCTGTAGTTATCATGGATAGTAGATTGTGAGGGCCCAGAGAACAATTCAGAACTCGGTGTTGGTTCTTTCAGACTGAAGTTAAAAAAAAAAATAATAATGTGCAGATTTTGTCTGACATGCATTTGAGAAAATTGGCTTAGAGGATAAATTAAGTCCTGAAGACAAGACCACACCCATAGAAATGTATTTATTGATTTGTATGCGCCTTTGTGCTGGACCCTTAGAGAGCTGCAAAAGTAAGAGTCTGAACATATTCTACCTCGGAAGAGCTGTCTGTCTGTTCAGGGAAATAAGTCACAAGCAATAAAGTGATTCCTGACGCAGCAGAGTTCCTCATTATATGACCTGGGGATGGAGAAGAAGAAGGAAATTAATGGGGCATTTTGTTGTTGTTCAAGAAAATTTTGTTTTTTTAAACCTCTGTCCAGTGGATATTCATATAATCTCCAGCGATCACCATCAACCACTAGAGGGGTGTCAAAGGCCCACATTCTACCCTGTCCTTAGTTCTTGGCTGCTCTTGGTATGCCATTAAATTAAAATAGTAGAGAAAAGTATATTTGAAGACATATTGGGCCAAAATTAAAGGCAAATGAAGCATTTTCCTGTGCTTAAAAGCCACTCTTTATTCACTTAACTCGTATTTCCTACATGCCTACTTCTGAGGTGTAAACATGGTATTGTCCGGACAAATTATTTCTTTTTTAAAGTTTTTTTTTTTTAAAGATTTATTTATTTATACATATAAGCTGGGGTACAGGCCAGAGGCATGGGGTGGCGAGAGGGTTCACCAGAGACAGAGTGGGGAGCAGAACAGGCAAATCAGAAACACACTGCTGAGGGGAGCAGCGGGCGAGGCAGGAGAGGTCTGCCGCACCATGTGGGATTCTCCCCGGCTGGGCGTCGAACTCGCGTCACCGCTGCCGACAGCTCCCCAGCGCAGCGCTCAACCGCTGCGCCACCAGGGAGGCCCAAATTATTTCTTTTTTTAAAAAAGATTTATTTTTATTTATTATGCATACAAAGCTTGGGTATAGGCCAGAGGTCTAGAGGGTGAGAGGATTCATCAGAGACAGAGCGGGCAGCAGTACAGGCGGATCTACTGATATATGCTGCTGCAGGGAGCAGTGGGCCAGGCAGGAGAGGTCTGCTGTGCCATGTGGGTCAGCTCCCTGGCCAGGGATCGAACTCATGCTGCAGTGGCTGCTGATAGCTTCACAGTGCTGAGACTAACCCCTGCCCCACCAAGGAGGCCCTAGGCAAATTGTTTCTAATGACAGCATAGGTCATGGAGACAGAGACACAGGGAACTCAATACTTTGAGTTCTTGAGATCATTCAGTAGTCTGGTTACTTCAAAAGAACATCACGTCAGAGGTAAGGCCTGTGGATTCTCCACTGGGGACAGGTTTGTCCCTCTCCCCCAGGGTATTTGGCTCCAGCAGGAGACTTTTTTGCATGTCACAAATTGGGAAGGGAGTGTTACTGGCAGCTAGTGGTGGATAGAGGCCAAGGGTGCTGCTAAAACCCCTACAGTGTCTAGGACAACACCCCAAAACAAAGAATTATCCAACCAAATTGTCAGTACTACCAAGATGGAGAAACCCTGGCTTAGCTTTCTGTTCCTTTTAATGTCCATAATGGCAAATCCCAGAAACAATGGGGGTTCTCGTGGAAAGGAGTGATAGTCGCACACCTGTTGTGTAGAATAGGCACCTCAGCTAGAGTTCAGTTGTGTCATCAGAAGCAAGAGAAGACTGTCAGTGAGATGAAGAAGATGGAAGGAGAAGCAGGCAAGCTGAGGTCCCAGTCAGCACACTGAAAATAGGCGTCCAGATGGCGGAGCCCAGTGTCAAAGCTAAATTAAGAGGACGCATTTCTCAAGGACCACTCGATGCCCATCACTGCCTGTTCCTTGGCAACAAGGATTTACCTTTCCTTCCTCTTTTCAGAGCTGCCCACCTTGCTTCTGTGGCCTTCAGTGCTTTCACTCAAACCCTCATGGCGGAGCTCCTGCTCTAGGGTCCTCCCCATGCACCCTCACTCCAAGACCCCAATGCACCAAACTCTCCACCCTGTTCAGCCAGGACCCCACCAGGTTTTCTCCTCTGGCCACTGAGTCACTGCGTTGTCATGGAAAATAGGAAATAGAGAGCAGAGGAAACTGTTCTTATTGCCAGATATCCATTGGCAGCAATGTGTTTCTGTAAACCAGAGATGGGATTATGAGTTCATTATCCCAAATAAATATTAACATGCATGATGATCAGACTTTGGTTCTGTGGGGACATGATAATAGTGCAAATTGATTTTTTATCAAGCATTCTGAACATTTACTGAACTTTTTTGTTTGTGTTTGTCCTGTGTTTTGGATCTCAAAGTCCTCATTTTTAAAGATGGCATTTTAAGCAGCATTTTCTATGACTAAATGATGCGTAACACCATCAGGCTCTTTTGGGCGGCTCTGTGGGCTTCCCTGCCAACCTGCATGCTCTGAACTATCGAGGGATTTGTGGGGGGAAATCACATTTTCCATCCATTATCTCATTTGTTCTCACATGAGTCCAGGAAAGTTGGGACAGTGCGGCGCTTGGCACGTAGTGGCTGCACAGTGAAGAGTTGATCAATGAACAAATACCCAATTTTGTGAAATGATGAAACATGCTGATCACTCAAATCCTTGCCTAGTGAAACCTGGCTTTGGGGGATCGATCTAGAGCCCTGGCAGCTGACTCTCGTGTAGGCTCTTTCAAGCTCTGTCTCTGGGTTGTTCTGAACCCAGACAGACACACAGACATTGTGGTCTCCAGTGGGACCAAAGAGTTCTCAATCCCTGAGTGGCCAAATCACATCTTCTTTAGGAGGAGGCACTGAGTCCCTGAGCTTTGCCTGAGTCTCTTGCATACCTTCAAGGGGCAAGGCGGACCACTTACAGGAGCTCCATGAGAGACAGCGCTCTCCTGCTCCTGAAGGCAGGGGAACCCTGCTTTTGCTTTTCTTTGTATTTCACCACAGGGCTGAGCACACCCTCGAGGCATTTAATCTGTTGACTTGAATTGATCTCAGATGCTGGGCTTGGTCTGATGTGAACCCTCACACATAGGACTCAGCAGGTCACTGGTACTCATTTCAGTTTAAATCCAAGGCCTCTGACAGCTGCAGCCAACTTTCTCTGAGGTCCATGGGTCGGTCGGTCTGGTCCATAGTCACAGCTTTGACACGAGAGGCGGTTAAAGTAAAGACATGATCTTTCTTTGAAGTCTGCTAGTTGAAGACATAAGATGACCTAGGGGCAATCGTATCAGTCTCTGCTCAAAAACTACCAATTACCTAAAGAATAGCATGCAAAATCTATAGCCCCGCCTTCGGATCCTAATTTACTTTTTTCATTTTTTTTCTCACTCCTGTTTCCATCTTCTCTGGGTCTCAACCAAGCTGGACCATTTTCTGTCTTTTTTTTTTTAATATCTATTTTATTTACTGATGCACACAGAGCTGGGGTACAGGCCAGAGGTGCAGGGTGCAGAGGGGTGAGAGGATTCACCAGAGACAGAGTGGGGAGCAGAACAGGCAGGTCTACTGAAGTACACTGCTGAGGGGAGCAGTGGGCGAGGCAGGAAAAGTCCACTGCGCCATATGGGAAGCTCCCTGGCTGGGAATCGAACTCGAGCTGCAGTGGCTGGTGATCGCTTCATAGTGCTGAGACTTAGCCCCTTGCACCACCAGGGAGGCCCTGGACCATTTTCTTAACTCTGCATAAGAAATTCGTGCCATTTGCCAGGAATGAGCTCTCCTCTCTCTTTCTGCCCTCATCTCCGCCCACCCCTTATCATCCATTCCACCTGACCCATTCATTCTTTTGTCCAACACATATTTATTATGTATCTGGAAGTACCAGGCAATATGTACAGGACTGAGAAGGCAGAAGTGACTCGAGAGTCAAGGTCAAAGGTAGAACTTAAATTCTCCAGTAACTGCTCATATAAAGCAAAGAATTTGCTTAAATACTTTCAAAGTGTGATATAATGTTCCAACATCAACAGGATTCTAGGATCAGGAATAAGAGGACTTTCTTCCTTTGAGAGAGAAGTCATGGGCATCTCTGGGTTAATGCCATTCAGGCCAAAAGCAGTAATTTCAAGAAAGTTGGAGGAAGGGCCTCCAGGGCAGGGGACACAAACATGTCTCTGAGGCTGCAAAATTCTACCTTCAAGCCTATTTTCATGATGCCGTCTGTCCTGCCAGCCTACTGTGTAAGGCCCCCAATTGGGAATCCCACCGACTTCCTTGAATTCCTCTCTGTCCTCTCTGTGGTGCGTCTCCTCTCTGCCTCAGTCTGAGGCCATCCATCTCACCTCCTGGAGGGCAGCACAGGCACAAATTCGAGTTTGAATTCCCTAAGGTGAGCAGTGGTGACCCTGGCCCCTCTCTGTCCACTTTCCACGCATCAGCCTTCTACAAGAAGGTCAGGTGAAGTGGACTCTCAACACACAGCACAGGCCAGGACCGGCCCCCTCCCCCGGCCCCCCCAGACTGGCAGGCCTGTGTTCCTTCCCCAGTCAGCAGTGCAAAAGGCCAATCACTGATTCAGAGGTCTTTGCTACGAGAGAAATGGCCTGGGAGCTCCTGTGGGACTGAGGGGCTAAGCTGTTTGTCGCTGGTAATCACGAGGTAGATTTAGGGGTAGCAAGGGAGGAATTATATAAGCCCATTGACTTCAATTTGAATACCGAATTGAAATGTTACAATCAAAATGTTGAATAAGGACCACACTGGTCATGCAGGGGTTAAGTCTCAGCACTATGAAGCTATCCACAGCCACTGCAGCACGAGTTCCATCCCCGGCCAGGGAGCTTCCCACATGGCACAGCAGACCTCTCCTGTCTCCCCGCTGCTCCCTTCAGCAGTGAATTTCAGTAGATCTGCCTGTTCTGCTCCCCACTCTGTCTCTGGTGAATCCTCTCACCCCCTCCCACACCTCTGGTCTACACCCCAGCTCTTGTATGCATAAATTTTAAAAAGGTTAAATAATATGTGTATGTTTAGAATGTGCACATCTTATATATGTAACATATATAATTTAATTATATGATCATGGTATATTGCCAATATATGTATTATATAGGCAACAATTGTATTGCACAGAATATAGATTGCCTATGTGTCTATTATATGTGATATACTAATGACAACACAAAACGTGGAGGAAGGAAAGCAGAATAATTACGTAAGAGTAAGAGTGCAGCCTTCAGGAAGAAAATCAGTCTCTGGTAAATAAAAGAGTTAAGCATCATAGCAGGAGAACTGGTTCTGTAAAAGAACAGTGTCCTGCAATTGCCTTCTTGCGAGAGTGAACTCAACCTGAGTGAATTAGGAGTGGGGCTCTCTTGTTTAGCTGTCATTAAAGACCTCAGTGGTAAATATCAGTATCCCCCAAGATCCCACTGTGTTTTGCGCAATTCTCCAAAACTCTCTGACAGGAAGATGTATAAACTCTGCATGTTCGACCGTCTTAGTGTGTGAAAAAGACTGAGAGATCTAAGACCAACTGTACGCAGCTCAATTCCCATTTATTGGTGTTTTTTTTAACAATGTCTTTGACACGTTCCACCATGTCACGTTCCACTTTGACAGAAAATGACTTCCTGTGTCCGACAAGAAATACACTTTAAGAAGCAAGCCCACCACACTGTTATTTTCCTTGCTGTTTCAATGGCAGGTACTTTGCCACATCTTCATGCTTCAAAAGATCATTTATCAGCCACAGAGTTCTCTCCTGGTAAAACAGGCTGGCTGAGGCTGGGGTCCTTGTCGTCAGCCCGCCTCTGAGAGCCAACTGAAGTGTTTTGCCTTTTGCACTAGATCAGCAACCTTTAAAAAGACTCCGCCACATGAGCTCTGAGGACAATATTGGCAAGTTTGCACGTATTCTTTTAAAGCAAGGGAAGAGTCCTTTTTCCAAGCTAAATGTAGGTAGCCACGTCCTGCATCCTCCAAATGGCACGTGTCCTTTATAGTTGGGTTTTCTGTGTTCTGTCTTTGTGTTATCACAGTGAAAACCTCACAGGAGCAGAGAAACTGGGTTCATCCCAATCAGTGAATTGGTAGCAATGGAAGGGAGAGAAGGGTGGCGTGGAGGAAGGGCTGGGAGAAGAACTAGGGATTCTTTTTTTTTTAAGATTTATTTATTTTTGCATACAAGCTGGAGTGCAGGCCAGAGAGAGGGTTCACCAGAGACAGAGTGGGGAGCAGAACAGGCAGATCGACGGAAATACACTGCTGAGGGGAGCAGGAGGCGAGGCAGGAGAAGTCTCCCTCCCCATGTGGGAATCTAACCCGCTGGGCATCAAACTGGTGTCAGGACAGTTCCACAGCACTGCGCTTAACCCCATTGCGCCACTAGGGAGGCCCTAAAGGCTGGGGTTTCTTAGAAGAGAATTGTTGATATCGAAAGCTGAGCTGGGGGCCTCCCTAGTGGCGTGGCGGTTGAGCGCTGCGCTGTGGAGCTGTAGGCAGCAGCGACGCGAGTTCGACGCCCGGCCGGGGAGATTCCCACATGGCACAGCAGACCTCTCCTGCCTCGCCCGCTGCTCCCCTCAGCAGGGTATTTCCGTCGATCTGCCTGTTCTGCTCCCCACTCTGTCTCTGGTGAAACTTCTCACCATTCCACGCCTCTGGCCTGTGCCCCAGCTTGTATGCATAAATAAATAAATCTTTAAAAAAAAAAAAAGAAAAGCTGAGTTGGGGTCCCCATGCATAGCTCCCCCTTTTAACCACAAAGTGTGGAATGAAAGAACAGTTTGAGCTTTACTTTGTCTTCCTGCACCGTTTGATCTGGAAGAACGGGGTGCGACTGATTTCTAAAGACTGTTCAGGACACAGAGAGGTGGCCGATGGGCACCGTTGTCAACAGGAGGCGGGGCGGGCATGGACCCCAGAGCCTGGGACATGAATGCTCCGCTCTCGCTTTCATTAGAGACTCTCCTGCTGGGGGGGGGGGGGAGAGGCCTCCCTGATGGCGCAGTGGTTAAGCACTGCGCTTTGGAGCTGTCGGCAGCGGTGACTCGAGTTCAATGCCCGGCCAGGGAGATTCCCACATGGCGCTGCAGACCTCTCCTGCCTCGCCCGCTGCTCCCCTCAGCAGTGTATTTCCATCCATCTGTCTGTTCTGCTCCCCACTCTGTCTCTGGTGAACCCTCTGGCCAACCCACGCCTCTGGCCTGTACCCCAGCTTGTATGAATAAATAAATAAATCTTAAAAAAAAAAAAAGAATCTCCTGCTGGGAATTCTCTTTATACAATGCATCAGATGACAAGTGTTTAGGGGAGGGACAGCTGTGGAAGGAGAATAGAGCAGGAGCCTCTGGCCATAGGTGGCCGCTGAAGCAATCCAGTATTTAAAGATTAAAGGAGAGAAATTACAGAGACAGAGAAGAGACTCAGAAAGGAAAAAAAATAATAATAATACAGTCAAGACAGTGCTCCTAGCTACCTGGCCCAGAATCTCTCATTTGACTTGGTTGGGCTTGTGAGTCTCTCCCTACTTGCTGACCAACCAGACTCATTAGGTTATCAGACAGTTTGGCATAAAGGTCAGCGGCATGAGCTCGATGATTTACCTTAGGAGCGTAAGACAAGCTGCAAAGTCCCTTAGGTGCTATGCAGAGACTTAGCACCTTTGTGTCCCAGATACAGGCCTCGAAGTTTCAGGAAGAGTGCAGATGAATCTTTTTTTTAATGCATTTTTAAAGATATGTATGTCACTGACTACGTTAAATATTTAAAAGAGCCATCTCAGCCAAGGCGAAGAATTGTATCCCATGCGTAATAAAGTCACAGGACACGTTAGAAGACCTTTGCTAATTCCTTATTTAATGGGTCTCAGATATAACCTCCATGGGTCCTTTCAACTGCAAAATAGACAGGTTGATTTTGTTTATTTGGGTTTGGTTCTGTTATGTTTTTAAGCAAGAACACATTTCCACTGGAATGCATTTGACTTTTTCTCTGAGTAGTGTGGGCTCTGGAGTTAGAGGGAGTTACATGTGAGAATGGAGAGACAGGTTTGTTTCTATCCTGAAGAGACCTGGTGTCTTTGGTGGTAAACAAAGTACGTTTTTTTAAAGCTCAGCTTAGAGAAGGGTCAAAAACCGAGTAACATTTTAGGCTCTATCATGCCCAACTTAATTTTGCCCGATTGCAACTTACTAAATATACTTAATAAAATTCAGCTTTGGTTCTTAGATTCTTGCCAGAAACGGAATAAAATTGGCCCCAGATGTAGGAAAAAAGGTCCTTTTCTTTAAACATCAAGCCAAATTGGTCACTAGCAAGTGTATTCTCGTACCTGTTATTTTATAAGGAAGAGACATCTACTGTAAGAAAGAAATTCTTCCACTGCTAGTCCCTATATAGATCTCATTCAACTCTTCAGTGCTAGCTAAACCTCTATGAAATAAATTCATCTTTTCATCAGACTGATTTTTAGTCAGTTTTTCATTCTCTAAGCAATTCTTTAAAGCTCCTCATTTGTGTTATTCAATTGCTTCTTTTAAATAAAGATCACAATTCCGCAAGGCCCATTTATGAGGGACACCCTTTTCATCTTTGAGGAAGTACAAGTACACTGAAGATGCTCTCCCACATCATAAACGCTAACGATAGAGATTTGAAATAGATTTTTACTATTACTGAAGGAACTAAAACAAAGACTTTGAGGAAGAAATCATTATTTTTCCCTGCCTTTTTCTTTAGGGGGGTGGAGGGAGTAGAAGCTGGAATTAGCTAAGTGAAAGGAGATCAGAAATCGTATCCCGGGGGCCTCCCTGGTGGCACAGCTGTTAAGTTCTGGTGGCGCAGCGGTTAAGCGCTGCACTGTGGAGCTGTCAGCAGCGGGGACGTGAGTTCAAAGCCCGGCTGGGGAGATTCCCACATGGCACAGCAGACCTCTCCTGCCTCACCCGCCGCTCCCCTCAGCAGTGGATTTCAGTCGATCTGCCTGTTCTACTCCCCACTCTGTCTCTGGTAAACCCTCTCATCACCCCACGCCTCTGGCCAGCACCCACCTTGTATGCATAAATAAATAAATAAATTTTTTTTATTAAAAAAAAAAAAGAAAAAGAAATTGTATCCAGGATCAGAAGTGAGTGTCAGGGCAGGATTAAGAGAAATGTGAAGAGACAGGCTGTACGTGCTGGGAGGTAGATCATCCATAGTGGCCAAGGGTGGACACTGCAAACAGCCTGCTTCTAAGCAACTCAATGCAATCCCTGTGCCGTGGAAATAATTTGAACTTGTATCTCTTCAGTGACATCCCCTTGATTTTCAAGAACAGAAAGGTCTCTTAGACTTGTTATCATATTGATTGTTTTAAGCTTGCCTTGCCCTTATAAAAAATATTTAATAGTTACAGTGTTTCACAAGAACCCTGTCACCTAGAGAAGACCATTGTCAAAATCCTAACCACTTTTGCCAGAATGCCCAAAGGAAATCACAAATTCTTTGGCAAATGCTGCCTTTCCATTTCAGTAACATTTCTCAAACAAATATTAAAGTAATTTTACATAAAATGGAAATAAATATCTTGGTAATCTGTACTTTCAAAACTTACTGAATACAAATGCACCCATTAGGTTTGAGGGAAATAGACCCAATATATGCTATTTTCTTAGGAATAACCTATGGGTAACATAGAACCATCACCTATTGCCACATTTATGATAGCAAATGCCAGGTTTTAAAAGTTTAGCTTGCTACACACACACACACACACACACACACACACACACACACAGTCACACATACACACACTCTCACACACAGACACAAACTGAAGATTGATTTTAAGTTCTCGTGAAGCTAAGAGTGATAATTATGTGATTGCTGATGTAATTATCATCAGCAATCGAATATTCCTGATGATCACTTGCGAGGGAATTAAAATCTCCAAACAATGACTTGGAAGATTATGAATTGCATAGACCTAGAATTTAAGAAGTGTGTGTTACATAGCATGTGTAGTACACAGCATCGCAATACATTTGTCAACTCGCTCTATGGCCATCAAAGAAATGTGTTCCATATCTCAAGCTGTCACCTCTGAAAATTCAGGGTGTAATGCAAACTGTGTCTATCAGGAGACATTTGCCAGGTCCAGTCATGCTTGCCTCATTCTGTAAGTTTATTGTCTTCTAGAAAATTCTGCATTGGTCAGGGTCCCTTCGAGGGAAGCAGCTTAAGATGTTGGTGAAGCTGATTTTTGCCCTTTCTATCCTCATGGCCATGCCTAGTTCCTTGCACAGCTTTCAAATTGCAACAGATTGGGAAGGGCTCCGCTAAGGTAGAACAATGACGTAAGCGTGGAAGGGGCCAGTTCAGCGGAGGTATAAGTTTTCAGCTGGCACAGATGCAAACCCGCTCAGGCCCTCACTCCAACTAGCTGCTCGCTTTTCTATGTAGATGCACTTCTGCCTTCAGCATTAATAAGAAACACCGAAATGTTGATTTTTTTTTCCAGGCTATCACTTTAGACCTTGTATGAATTTCACACATCCGTTTTAATTACCCTCAGAACTGCGCAAGTAGTCCTATTGCAACATTTGATCTACCCAACTACTGTGCTCACACCCTCTTCCAAGTACTGGGTGAAATGCACTGACTTTATGAAATGCATTTACCTAGGCGTTGGCCTGGGGTTATACAAAATCGATTTATTTATTTATGCATAAAAGCTGGGGTACAGGCCAGAGGCGGGGGCAGCGAGAGGGTTCACCAGAGACAGAGTGGGGAGCAGAACAGGCAGATGGGCAGAAGTACACTGCTGAGGGGAGCAGCGGGCGAGGCAGGAGAGGTCTGCCGCGCCATGTGGGAATCTCCCCCGCCAGCCGGACTTGGAACTCGCTTGGCGGCTGCTGACAGCTCCACAGCGCTGCGCTTTGACCCGCTACGCCACCAGGGAGGCCCCATGTATGACTTCTAAAGTAAAAATTAAATTAAACATCACATTGTCCCTCTAGTCAATATCACTGTATTTGGTCACTTAAAATTTTGTTAAGAAGGTAGATCTCATGTAACTGGTCTCAGCACAGTAAGAAAAACTTCCCCCCCAAATAATTATTTGTTGTAGTTGTTATTTTCTCCTCGTCATCTCTTATTTGATTCCCCTATATTCCTTCTATAATTGAAACCATTCAATAGTTTTCTTTTGAAAAAAAATAATTATTTGTATTGTAGGGGTTTTCGATTTTTGCACCAGTTCTAAAATCCTTGCATATTCCTGGGGACACATGTCTAAGTGATCTTTTGAATCCACTTCTTGGGGACTCACAGCCTGTAGCAGATTGCATATTTTAGTATATGCCAAGCTTTCAGGGCTAACTTGCATTTTGCAAAATATATGTCACAATATCATGTATTAAAACTAATTTAAGGATATCTGAGTACCTATAAGGGAGCAAACCCAACTTTTGTAAATGAACCTCCTTTACAATGTGGCATTTGTGCACGCAGGTTAAAGATACAGCAAATTGCATCCATGTCAAAATAGAGCAGTCAAATTTACATATATTTTCTAATTCCATATACAATCAGTCACTACAAGTCCATCCTCATTCCTTAGGACTGACACTGAGTTCAAGACTGTCTTGTTTCTTTTTCACATGATGACGGAGCTTGCTATGCAGAGTATTGCTTTTACATGTAAAGTTAAACCACGCTGATGGATGTTGTAGTCTTTTATGACAAGGCGGTATAAAAGTACCTTTCTTTGCCTGACTACAAAGAAAGCATTTGGGGTTACATGACAGAACCCCCCCACCCAGCTGTTTGTCTGTTATGGAGAACAGTAAATTGCGGGCTGTCTCAAGGTTGGTGTTTAGACACATTCTGAGATGAATGGTTTTGCATAGACACTTGGGACTCCAAGCGGTTTGGGGGTGAGCTGTCTCTAGGCTATCCCATAGTCTCAACTAAGGGCTTTGTGAATTTTAGTGTCATGAGTTTTCAAATCAATTAAATTATATTGGTAAACACTGATGTTGAAAATTATATGAATTAGCTCCTAAAAATGTGAAGATCTTTAGCTGAACTCATAGTCACTGGACCCGTTAATGTCTCGCTTTTATAAATGCGAACCAGAGTTATTTTTCTATGGAGCGTTTTCAAGAAGACTTAAAGAAACAGATGTCCAAAGAAACTTTGGATATGATAAATGAACAATCACCACAAGAAGTTAGGTAAGTAGTATGAGTCACATGAGAAAACAATTCAGCTAAGAATGTGCTGATTCATTTATTTTCCATAGCATCAGTTTATTTTTAGTGTTGTACTGTAATATGATTGGTACTCTTACAGCTGGTGAATCTGAACACCTTAAAGGTGATGAACTGAATATTGAAATATGCAGAAGTCACACAAAGGAAAAAGTGCATAGCAGTTTATGCTTGCATTTTTTAGCAGTTATGCTGACTACTTCTGTAAATTAATTTCTCTATATGGACCTATCATGAAACTCATGAGAATAAGAGGTTTAAAGTAACAGATTTACAAAGAGTAATTTCTTTTCCCTTTAGTCTCAATGTTGGTTCAAGTAAGCACTTGCATAAAATAAGCTTTTGCACTTAATATTGTAAGCACTTTAGTCATATATTAAAATTAGGGATATTTCACTAAAATGTTCCCACTATTCAGTAAATATTTCCAAAATATCAAAAAATTACATTTAGTAAATGATCAAAGAGATGAAATCCAATTTTATAAAGAACTGTTAACAATTCTCGTTTTTTTAAACCTAGAAGGTAATCTAATGGGAAGTATTGAACAAATAATTATTGAGCACCTACTGTATACAAGGTGTGCTAGACAGGATCAGAGAAGCAAGTATTAGCCATGAGTCCCTGCCTCCTCAGTACGAGCGTCAGATTCGAAGTATGATTATTAGTGTGAAAAGATAAATGCCAGCAGAAGACAGAAAACACTTTCTCTCCCATGTGGGTTCAAATGAAGAGAAATCCCTTCGGGCCAGAGGCTAAGGGAGGTTAGTTAGAGAAGAGCAGGGACAGAGTGTGAGGGGAGCCATTCCTGCAGCTGGTGTTAGGGGCACCAGCAGGAGTAGGTGAGTGTGTTGAGGTAACTTACATCTGTAGAGATGGGAACCGATACCCCTAAATCATGTGCAGTATTATAAACCAGTGTTGCCACAATGAAAAATAACATTTTTTTAAATAAATAAAGTAAAAGGCAAAATGAGGACCAGTGCCTGAAATCAGGTTTGGACACCAAACAGACCTGGATTCAAATCCTGACTACCTACCACTTGCCAGACTTGTGATTCTCTCAAGCTTCACTTTCCTCACTTGTGTGACTCCAGCTTAACGGGCATCGTCGCCAAGTTTTAATGAAATGATGTAGGTAAAGGGCTTAGCATTGAACCTGTTGCATGACAGACCTTCAGTAAATGTTAGCTATTAGCTATTGGCAATAGTTTTTTAAGTAGAATAGATCTAATTTGGCTTCCTCTACAGATGTCATGAAAAATGAGTCTAAAAGTGCTGGATAACTCTAAAACCTTGATAAAGAAGTTTGACTTCATTGAGCAACCGTTGGGTACTGTCCATAATGTCTGCATAGAGAAGAAACGCCGTGAAAACGGTGCTCGGAAAGGCTTGACTGGGGCCGGGAGCAGTTGCGGGGACAGGACAGCCAAGATGGCTGACTGGGCAGGAAGTGAAGAGAGTGCGTCGTAGCATGTGCAAGACAGAACAGGCGAGTCTGGAAAAGGAAATAGTGCTCTGTTGACTGGGTTAGAGGTAACTCTCTAGAAAAAACTTCTACTCACCAAAGGCTTTCTTTGAGTATTACTTATGTAGCTGTCGCTACAGAAAAACCAAAACATACCCTTGCTAGTGCGTCTTTTTTGAGCTATAAGTTTGCAAATGAGGTGAGATGATGTGAGCTTACCTGAAGCTGAGTTCCTCTCATCTGTTTCTTTGGGAATTTCCTTCCATCTTCCATCCCTGGGCTTATTCCTTCATCACACACATCCAACCTCGCCCTGAAGCCAAATACTCAGGAAGATCTGTTGCTCAAAAGAGGATGAAGCAGGTTGTATCTCAGCCTTTACCCCCACTCTGTTACCAAACCAGTTTCCTCACTGGTTCACTGCAGCCTGCTTGGGTAGGGCTAGGATTCAGCCCTGTGGGCTAGGACTTGGATTCCAACCTACAGGCTAGTGGCAAGAGAGCCAGTGTTCACTGACTGCCTAGCATGCTTTGGTCTTCGTCTGCCTTCCGCAAAGGTGTATCTGTAGTTTCCATCATTTAAATAAGTCTCATCCTGAATATAATGCCACATTTCTTCTTCTAAAAACAATAGCTATCAGGGGAGAGGATAATTGAATCACCAGAAAACTGGGAGACATAGTGCCCACATCCCAGGTTTATCATAAGGATGATTTCAAATGTTTTTCAATGGAGATGAAAATCACAACACATGCAATTAACCATTTTAGTGGGAAAAATTCAGCGCCATTTAGATTATTCACAATATTGTATAATCAGCACTTCTATCTAGTACTGAGATTATTTCATCAAACCAAATGAAAACTCAGCACCATTAAGCAACCACTCCCAATTCTGTCCTTCAACCCCTGGCCACCTAGCTGATTTTCTCTCTGTGGCTTGAGCTATTCTGGATTGTTCATAAAGTAGAATTATATGTTATGTGACCTTTGCATCGGGTTTCTTTTACTTAATATGATGTTTTCCAATATTATCAGTAGTTGGATGTCTCATAGTAGCATGTGTCAGTAGTTCATTCCTTTTTATGGCTAAATAATATTCCACCAGCTGTCTCTCTAATGTTTTGCTTATCCTTTCATCTGTGAATGAACACTCAGGTTGCTTCTACCATTTAGCTACTGTGAATAATGCTGCCATGAGTACACATGTATGTTTGAGTGCCTACTTTCCATTGGGGGGTATCTACTTCAGAGTAAAACTGCTTGGTCATATGGTAATTCTGTTGAGGTTTTGGAGAACAGCCAAACTATTTCCCACAGCAACTTACACTATTTGATCCTCCCACCAGCAATGCACAAGGCTTTCAGTTTCACCACCCCTTCTCCAACACTTGTTTCCCCATTGTTCTATGGCCATCCTAGTGGGTGTAAAGTGATTTTTCATAGCTTTCACTTGCCACATTTCTTCTCACATGCTTGCTGGCCATGTGTATATCTTCTTTGGAGAACAGCCTATTAGAGTCAACTCTAGAATCTTCGTATATAAAGTACTTGGCATGCTGCAAAGAAAACAATAAGCAGTCTATAAATAGCAACTAGCCCAATCGAGACCAGTAATAGTAAAAACAGTGGTGACAAGGCGATCTGGATATTGGTCTGGCTTCCACCACGCCAGGATCTGTACCCTTAGCCAAGTCCCATAGGAATTTAAGAACTGAGACTGAGAAAGTCCTAACGCCCTGTCTAGAGCTCTTAGAAATCTGATTTACTTGTGCATATATGAAAATAAAGATTAGAGTAAAAATATGCACTTGAACACAGAAGCAACAAGAGCAGAGTCAGCCACATTTTTCAAGCAGCTGTGCTATCCCTTCACTGCTGGGGGCCTGCAGGGGCCCAGTGAGAAGCTCAGCCTGGGGCCTTGGATCTCCCATCTGTGCAAGCATCCTTTCTGTCTTTCTCCCTCTGCCCTCCATCCTCCCTTCCCATGGACAACCCTTCAGACCAAGAGAGGGAGAATAAGATTTCAGTGATGCTGGCCTCCCTGGTGGCGCAGCAGGTTGAGTCACAGCACTGTGAAGCTATCAGCAGCCACTGCAGCACTAGTTCGATCCCTGGCCAGGGAGCTTCTCACATGGCGCAGCAGACCTCTCCTGTCTCCCCACTGCTTGCCTCAGCAGTGTTCTTCAGTTGTTCTTTAGCGTTCATAGTCGGTCTGCCTATTCTGTGCCCCACTCTGTCTCTGGTGAATCCTCTCACCCCCCACACCTCTGGCCTGTACCCCAGCTTGTATGCATGAATAAATCTTTAAAATAAAAAAAGATTTCACTGATGAGAGCCTGGCAGCCATCTGGCTCTAACTTTGAAGACATCGCCTTATCTAGTGTTTGTTGGTTGAGGCTGAAGTTCAATGGCAGAAGCCAGGTAGGGCCGCGGTTGCGGGACCCTGGGTGGGTGAATGGAGCATCATTCAAAGACCAGAACAGCTGGGCCGTGTCTGACTTCAGCAACATTTTCACAGCCAGGAGCAAGCCCCTCTTGGGGCTCGGTGCATCACTGTGAAAATGACAAAGATTTAGTGCAAATATTTAGTGTGAGTCTGAGGCCAGACCACGGTGGCATTCTTAGAATGCGCCCGGCCAAAGCTGTGCGAAGTACAACCTAAAGCAATAATTATAAAGGGTCTTCCTGTCTGTCTGAGATCCCAGGAGTGGTCGAGGATAGTGGAAACCCACTTGTGGGCTTTTAAGAGCTCTCAGTTACCTGCAGAAGCCTCCCGCTGCCTCCTGGGATGGTGCTGACTCTCCCTTCCTGGAGTCTCGGTGATTCTCTGAGGCCCTTCGGAGGGGCTGAGGCGCCCTGGTTCTGCTTAGGGACTAACCGCTCCCAGTCTCTGCAGTGTAGCACGGTTTTAATCTAGTTACTTTTCAACATGCTTTAATTATGTTTGAAAAGTTTGTGTTACCATTCACTGACAGTCTGATTTCTCTACCTAGGACTGCTTGGGGGGCCTTGATTTATTTATTTTGTTCTGTTCAATTTTATCACCATGATGTCAGCAACAAGTATTTACACTGCATTAGCAGACAGCACTACCACCAGGAAAAGGAACTGGCAATTTCTGGGTAACCTTCTGCACTAGGCACCAGGGTAAGCATCTCATTCAGAGGCAATTCCTTGATGCTGTCAGTGACATCATTTCCATGTCTCATAGATGTTGAGTCTCAGAGAGCTCCCCTCATTCTGTAGTTGGTGGTGGTGTGGTGGTAACTTAGAGGTATCTCATTCTCACCCCATCCAATTCTGCTAGAAGAATAGAAATACTTTTTTTTTAAAGATTTATTTTGTTTATGCATACAAGAACGGGGGTCTAGGCCTGAGGTGGGGGGGGTTCACCAGAGACAGAGTGGGGAGCAGAACAGGCAGTTCTACTGAAGTACACTGCTGAGGGGAGCAGCAGGGAAACAGGAGAGGTCTGTTGCGCCATGTGGGAAGCTCCCTGGCCGGGGATCGAACTCATGCTACAGTGTCTGCTTATAACTTCACAGTCCTGAGACTTAACCCCTTGTACCACCAGGGAGGCCAGAGAATAAAAACACTTTTCTGAAGGACCTGAAGCTGAGAGAGTGAGCTGGGCAAAGGCATTCATATTTATTTTCACTTAAAGACCCCATTTGTGCAATGGCTACCAAGTATGGCTTTGAGGATGGCCTTGGATTTTCATAAGAAGCGTCTCGTTTTTGAGGATGAGAAGAGATTCCTAAAATCTTTAAAAATCTTTTAAAGTTTAAAAATAAATGCTACCTCCATGTGGAGTCTCATTATGAATCACATTTCTTATTTAAACCTAGATTGCGTCTACTAAGCACTAAACGTCTTTGGTCCCAAGGATGGGAATTAAGGGAAGTTTTCATTATAGCAATTAAACTGTCTAAATGCAACTGGTAAACAAAAAAAATCAAGAAACAATATTTTCTCTACTTTGTGAAAACAGCTTCTAGTGTTATAGCCTCCAAAGAATATTTGAGTTTTAAATAAGAGTATGTACCTTGCCTTCCTTTTTATTTTAAGTTTTCCTAAAATATTTTGGTAATAATTCTTTCTTACCCACACATCTGCCCACAGATGTTGTAAATAAAAATATATTTCTGCTGGTGCATTTTAATGAATTCTACAAACTATTTGAGTAGTAATCTATAAACATGAAGAATTTTTGGCAGTTAATGGTTAATAAATGTATTAATGATTTATATTAAAACTTGATGATATGCATTATCTATGAGTACAAATATTAAAAATAGACATTTTATAGTATACTGAAATAAATGTCATAAATCAGTAAAAAATTAATAGGTGTTAGATTTTACACAAGCCTCCACACGGAAAGCGGATTTGAAAATTAACAGTGTGATGGAAAAAAGGCATCACAACATAAAACAAAATGTAAAATCAGAGCATCTCCTCAACTTATAATTTAGTGCCAGAGCAAGAAAATAAAAAAGCTTCATGAGTGGGGTTAAAGGTGATAAAGCAAAGTAACTAGTTTCATATCAGTAATAGACCTAGTAATAGGCAAAGTAAAAATGGATTTGAAGATTTTGCAGAGGTAAGTTTGAAAAAAGAGAATAAATGAGGCAGCGCAAGTATAATTTGTTTCATAGGGAGCTGAATATTCCAATTTCATTTCCAGCATTAAAATATCTGCTTTCCATTGCAGAGTATTTTGATGTTATATTACATTGTTTTGTACCATAACATCATAAAATGTATTCAACCATTTTCATTACACTCGTCCCCAAGCCTTTATCTCGTTCACTGAAATTGGAGGAGACGACCAGGAAGGACATGATTAAACCCAATTTTCAGTTGTGCCTCCCAGCCCCTCTGCTAGGCATCACTGTTGCCTCTTTGGGGGGCCATCCACCTGAAGATGCACCCCATATTTTTTACTTGTTCTGTTTCCACACTTAACCTATTGTATAAAACTCTATTACTTTGCCAGGTGTGACAAATACAAAGTGTTAGTTATTTCTTTCCACTTCCAAGTCTGGGGCTATACCTCCAGAAAATACATACATCACACACACGCACGCACACACACTTACACACTTGCTGACATAAAATATCAGAGGGCCAGGTCACGGCACTCCCTGCTCAGAAAGCTTGAAATACCTCCTAACTCCTTACCTGCTGACACTCTAGGGCTACAGATAAAGGGAGAGTTTCTGGCCGTTCTTCTTTACCATAAAGACAGCGAGTTAAACAGACCGTTGTAATTGCGAGACATTGTAATACAGCCTAGTATTAAGGATCATTGACTTTAAACGGGGATGTCAAAGAAAGCTTCCCAGAAGTTTCAGTTGAGAGGAGGTCAAGTAAGACTTTGTGAAGGCAAGAAGGAGGCTGAGATTGCTTGTAGGTAGAGGGCACAGGCTGTGTGGAGATGCCGAAGCTGGATGTGGTCCATATGGCGAGCACCTGCGAGGAATTCTGCCTGTTGAATTGCTGGGGCCGGCGGAAGTGATGGCTGGGCTGCAGTGTGGGCAGGAACCGTTACAGTTACGCTCGTACCCACTTCCGCCATGACTCTAGATGCTTTGTCCACGGACAGAGCATCCTGTTTGGTTTGGTAGCAAATAGAACTACAGCCTCAGGTCATGCCTTAAAAATAGAAGGTATTGCATTGAAGATTAAGAATGCATCTACACATAAAGTAAGCAACAAGAGAATGAACAAGGTATTTTAAAGCAGTGAATGATGAGTCTGTCATTCAAAATCTGTTATCTAAAGATGGAGCCAAATTCAGGTTAATAAAAATCAAGGTGTTCAGTTGCTGTCTGAGAAACGATGCTTACTTCTCTTCATTCCCCAAACTGTGGAATGGACTAACAGAAGTCAGACTCTGCTCACCCACTTAGTGGGTGACTCCCACTCTGTGTCTTGGGGTCACCACTGTTTCTGTACACCCCTCCTGGGTCCACTCTTCATCTTTCAAGACAAGCCCCCATGCACTGCTTTTGTTGGATGGTTGGCTCTCTGCTTCCACCAAGAACCTGACCTTCAGCCCTTTGGCTTTCTTCCAGCCAGTATTCTAGCTTCTTTGTGATAGTGAATCAAGGTGTCAGAACCCACTTTCTATCTATTTATTTATTTATTTATGTAACATTTCATTAAAACACAGACCACTCTCAAAGCTGGCTACTAAAACTTTATTTGGGCAAAGTCACTGGTCCTTTTCTCTGAAGAGAAAAAAGTAACCGTACAAACATAAATCCAGGAAAAGCATACTGTTCAAAGAATACTGAGCTGTTAATATGGATATCTGTATTATTTTCAAAACATGTTCTAACTTTACCCAGGACCTGACACATTGCTGGCTATGAATAAATCCATGCTGAAGGCTGGAGTTCCTGACTTATCTCCACAGAGGTTCAAGGCAGCTCCAGTGTGGACTTCAGAGAGGCTCAGCTATCTCCTGGGTCCAGCCTTGTTGTGCATCTTTACTGCAGAGACAATTTTGTCTCGGTCTTGTCTGTCCATTCCCATTATTCTAGACTTGCATAGGAAGCACCCTTGACTTGTCATCTTATTCATATTTCTTTTGGAGGCAATCGTTACAGTTTAGGGCTTCTTTAATGTGGCATTATAGCTCCAGAAACCTAAAACCATACTAAGTAGGTTTTTTTTTTAAAAACTATTTGGAAGCCAAAAGAACATTAATGTTTGAGCCAATGTCAATGCATCTCAGAAAAATGTTCTTATTCATTAGGCTCTCATTTCAGCAAGGAAAAATAGAAGAAGATAGATAATACTATAACTGATCATCCATAACTGGAAGACATTTCTGGCTGCCCAGGTGTCTTGTTGTGATACTCTTCTGAAGATAGACCTTCTCATTTAACTGTCATTGGGGGTACATTTCAGTTTACCTACAATGAAGAGAGGGAGGGAGAGGGGACGGAGGGAGGGATGGATGGACGGACAAATAGACAGTCAGACTAGCAGGAAGGACATGAGTAGAAGCAACAGCATAGACTATTCATAAAATCAAATAGCAGCCCTCAGATGCTGATGGTCTGGCTGCCCTTTAATGGCGTGAACACTGAGTCAGCTTCTCACAGCGCACTAGCTCTGCCGCTCGAGGAAGCAGAGAATGCTTGCGGGGAAGTGGAGGCAGTGGGCAGCATCCCTCTACCCAAACCATTTTGCTTGACCTAGAAACCAAATAAATGTGTAGGGGTTGATAATCAAAAAAATGTTTTGAGACAATAGTAAAGAAATAAACACCCTACTCTCAGCACAATCAGGTGTTTTACAGAGTAAACTTCAGTTGTATCAATGGCCGCGTTATCATTTTCCCTGTCACAGCTGCATACAGACAGGGTCTTTCCCCAGGGAATGCATCCTTGGGTGGTATGTGTGCTTCTGGACCCGGCTCTGCAGCGGGCCAAGAGCCTGTCGATATCTTGCGGATGCCATGCCTTCTATTTTTTTAAAGATTTATTTATTTTTGCATACAAGCTGCGGTGCAAGCCAGAGGTGTGGGGCGGTGAGAGGGTTCACCAGAGACAGAGTGGGGAGCAGAACAGGCAGATCGACTGAAATACACTGCTGAGGGGAGCAGCGGGCGAGGCAGGAGAGGTCTGCCGCGCCATGTGGGAATCTCCCCGGCCGGCGTCAAACTCAGGCCACAGCCGCTGGCAGCTCCACAGCGCTGCTCTTAACCTGCTGCGCCACCAGGGAGACCCATGTTATGTCTTCTTACTCCGTCTCATTCTCAAGCTCTGAGAGAGGGATCAGAGCTGAATTGTGTCACCCCAGATTCACATGATGAAGTCCTAACTCTCAGCACACCTGTATTTGGAAACAGGGCCTTTAAGGAGGTCTTAAAGATGAAATCAGGTAGAAGGGCAGGGTCCTAATTCCACAGGACTGTTGTCCTTTTCAGGCCAGTTCAGGCTGGGACAGACACCAGAGCTCTCTCCATGCACACACAGAGGAAGGAATACCCGTGAGGACACAGTGAGGAAGTGACCCTCGACCAGACCCCCGAAAACATTCGCCACAACACCTTGGTCTTGAGCTGCCAGCCTCCAGACCTGTGAGAAAGTAAATTCCTCCCAGGCTGTGGTGTTCCGTTCAGGCAGCCAGAGCGGACGAAAGCCACAGGCATCAGTCTCCTTCAGCAGAAGAGGAAGCCAGAAGGCAGAGACACTGAGTAAACAGCCGTGGGACTGAGCTCCGAATGAGACCTTTGTCTGCAGTCTGAGCCTCCACTTTTTTCACTCCTCACACAGGCTTTCTGTGTAAGCATTCAGTCCTGCCCCATCTCCGTGCTGACCCCAGGGAGAAATTGGGGCTTTCAGCAGTTTCGTGGTCCATGCGGTTTGACTCCGGCATTATGAAAGCCTAGATTCCCTTTGGGCAGGCTCAGCTCCGCCCTCCGGCTCGTAACTCACAGAGTCCCGCACCTGATGAGCCTCTGTTTTAACCCCTTCACCCTTGCACACGAGGCAGGGAAAAGTTAGGGTCACAGAATGAGTTTTGTTGCTGGTCTTTTCCAACTAGGATAAGCCCTTGCCCTAAGTTTTTAGTACCCACCCAATAGCCCAGAAATGCTGTAATAGGCATATTTTAAATAAAATACTAAAAATTAAAGTCTCCTGGCAGGGACCCAACTCTGTCACAGCCTGCTTTTGACACAGAATTCTAGTTTAAAGTGCTTTTCAAGGACTAAATCATTTTTCTCAGCGCATAAAACACATCGCCAGATCACAAGCAGGCACGTCCATATAGACGTGTTTCTGTGATGTTTGCTCAGCAGAATCCATGGTGGGGTCTGCTCCCCACTTGTGGAAAAGCACATGGACAGTAGGTTCAGTGTCTAAGGGAGGGGTCAAGGGGAAGCACCCCAGCTCAGCAGGAGGACAAACAGATTAACTGCCACTTTATAGCATTTCCATCCCCTAGAATCACATATCATCCAGGGTTACAGTGAGAAGCACTGTAGCCTATTTTTTAACAGTCAGGCAAAGGGAGAAAGCATTACATGGAGGAATTTAAAGAATCCTCTTGGGAATGCAGCAAAAGCTACCTTCTTGAAAAAACTTTCTTTGTAGAAACAGTTTCTGTTTGAGGAAGAATTAAAAATAAAACAGCGCTGAAAAAGTATAAACAAAAGCTTTTGTGGTGATGGAAGCAAGAAAGAATAGATGGAAAGTCCAATATTAGGAAAGGGGAGGAGAGTTCAGAATGGTTTGTAGGTAAGGTGGGTTCTCTGAGAAATTAATGAGAAAGAAAAGAGAGAGATATGCCACATGGATTTAAATCAGAGGTCTTAACCCCAAAGCAGATGTTCACCTATGCGTCCTATTATACTCCAATTAAGAGTTTAAAACACACACACAGGAAATCCCCAGTGTAAAAATGAAGAGCTGGATCTTCAGAAAGCTTTGAAAAGAATAGTCGCTGTATAAGAGTTCAGGGCAGGAAAGAGGTTGGCTCTGCTCCTACAACAGACCTTTTAAGACTTTGTGAGTGATGATGGCAGCCTCAGCCATGCATGCCAGTGCCCACAGCACCTATGTTACATGATGGACAAGCTCATGAAATGCCAACTCCACACAACACATCTCAGCTCCAATCTATGACTGCCTTGAAAATACATGCCCTAAGCTGACAGGTAGACCACTATCCCATTCTTTAGATGAAGCTATAAACCCCCGTTTTGCCCCATTGCCTTTAGAATTCATACCCATGTAGATTCTCCATATAGATTCTTGGTTTTTCTCCTACTGATCTGTCTGATGCTAATTTTATTGCTGAACAAGTTCAAGAAGACCCAAGAGGGGTAGAGGGTTATTTCCTTTCTTTGCTCCTACATTATTACATAATGGATATTTAATAATTCTCTAAAGCAGAACACTCTTGGGGTAAGAGGCTTTAGTCATCATTACAACAAGCAAAGACAGGTACCATACCAGGAAACTGGGTTGTCTGCCTATCCTGTTCACGAAGATTTTGACATGATCACATTTCCATTTAAAAAAAAAAAATCACTCTGATTATTTTAGATAACCAATTTGAGGAGGAACTGCACCAAGGTGAGGAGACCGCTGCTATGCTGTTACAGAAACCCAAATAATAGATGAGGACTGAGCTAGGGGGTGACTAGCAGGGGAAGTAGGGAGGACGTGGAAGGACAGGAATAGATTTTGTAGATATTTAAGGAGGCAGCTTGTACAGGAACTTGGTTTGATCTTCATTATTTGTTGTAGAAAAGGATGAAAGAAAGGATGGGGGTGGGCAGGAATGGAAAGGTTGTGCTGGAAGGGAGAATAGAGTTTAAAAAGAGGTTCAGACGCCAATACCTACTCTTGGCACCAGCAGCTAAGTCCCCAGGGAGTATTTTGAACGCTGATCTTGATGAATCTGAAGATTGCAATGAGCACAACTTCCATTAGCGATTATTAGGGAGTATAACTGATGCTTTGATACAAGAGAAAAGCTGATAGAGTAAGTGTTCCCCACTGGACAATGACTACCAGCTTGTGCTTTCATCAGAACTGTAGACAGAGTTCCCTTACCTTGAAGAAAATTGAAGATCTTGGCAGCTTTCATTGGCTCGAGACAAAGAATGTAGAGCAAGGCGGTAGAGGGTGGTTGAATACTGAAGGTTCATTATCTGGTGCTAGAATGCCAGTATTAAGAGCAAAACATAATACAAAGTGACAACCAGATCAGCAAATAAGAGAGAATTTGTGGACATTGATGTTTCAGAGACACTGAGCTGAAATACACAACTGAAGCTATATTTGGAAGCTAAGTTTAATACATAATTCAAAAGCCCCCTTAACTCACTGCAGTTTTAAATGAGATGTTGAAATGGTTGTCTGGTAATTGTGCTGAGTGACTCTTCATCAGTCATTTTTCCGGGTAGCGCACGCTCCTGGGTAGGAAATCTTGGTTTCATTCTCTGAGACGTTTCAGTCAATCTGATTATATCTGACCAGGGAGGGCTTGGTGAAGATGTCACTTCTACCCTGTACCCTCAGGCACAGTTAGGATGGAAAGCAAAAGAAACTCAAGTGACCAAACCTCTCCACAAAAGGTCAAGAATCCTTGGCCCCTTGTTCCCAACGCTGCCAACCACTTCGTTGCTGGCCCATTATCTTACCCCTTTACCTAGGAGTACCCACTTACAAAACCATTACAGGTAAGCTACCCACTTAACTTCACCACATCTAGATACTGAAGAAGAAAAACACAGCTTGAATAGCAAACCTTCCGGCCTGCACCCACACCCCTCCCACCTCTGCCTAACCGCCCCCCCAAAAAACTCTAGAAATAAGGACATAGCAATAGTTTCACCTGAGACCAAATGTGAAATTCACATTGCTACTCGCTGCTGCAAAATGTTGTACCCTTAACTGTTCTCAAAATCAAAATGTTCATATGCACAATTATTAGAAAAGGAGCTGTAGAAATATTTTTCAATATATGTTTGTAATCAGTTAAATAATAGATTATAAAAGAACTTTCTCGGTATAATTAAAGTCTCATTTTTAACTTGGATATAGAAAAGGAGGAATATAAAGTAAAATACTAAAAGTCATCATCTCTAAGTAGTGAAATTAGTAACATTTTTTCTTCCTTTGGATTATCTATGTATTTTTTTTATTTCTTACCATTGTGTTCCAGTTGCTTTACAAGTAAATATTTAACTGAAGAGCTAGCATTTAAAACTGATAAATATGCACATAATAATATCCAGTGGGTGAAACAGGGCTGAAACAGGGACACTCAGTGTGAAGGCTGAGAACACCAACCCAAAATTTTCCTGCTTTTCTGTGCTACCTTTGATAATTTAATTAACCTCACTGTGCCTCAGGTGTCCCTTTTATAATGCATGATCCTAGGAGTTGCTAACTCTTGAGTTGTAGAATAGATGAAAAAATGCACACTGCTGAGCAAATAGTAAGCTCCCAATTAACACTGGTTAATTTTAAAATTAGTTAACGTAATATTCACCTTGAATAGGTGCCAGGGAATTTCCACAGTGAAGTGCTACGTTGTGTGGACAAAGAGTGCTTTAAAGAAGGCTGTCTCTAGTGGAGACTGTCTCTATTGCCCCCAAAATCATAAAAGCAGTGGATTATGGGAAATCATCAGGGCAATGCTTTAGCCAAGGGACTGACATTCCCTGCCCTGGGCATTCAGTTACCTGCAAGCTTTCCTGATACTTTAAGGAGCACTGACAGCCTGTGGGTCCATTTAGTGAAGAAACTCCAGCGCTGAACTTGGAAAAACTACCAGTCACCATGCCTGAATATTTTGGATTCAGGAATGTTTGGGTTCGGCGACTGAACAGAGGCTTCTAGTTTGGGGCTGTCCAGATAACATCAAGGGGAATGGCCATTGAGGGGGGGGGGGGCCTCCCTGGTGGGGCAGCGGGTTAAGTCTCAGCCTATGAAGCTATCCGCAGCCACTGAAGCACAAGTTCGATCCCCGACCAGGGAGCTTCCCACATGGCGCAGCAGACCTCTCCTGCCTCGTCCACTGCTCCCCTCTGCAGTGTACTTCAGTCAATCTGCCTGTTCTGCTCCCCACTTCATCTCTGGTGAATCCTCTCACCACCCCACACCTCTGGCCTACACCCCAGTTCTTGTGTGCGTAAAGAAGTACATCTTTAAAAAAAGAGGATGGCCATTGGCAAGAATGTCATCTGAGTCATTTTGTTGTGACTAAAGAGTTTGGGGTAAATATATCTTTGTGGAGACATAACTTCACCTTTGGGGGGCATTGTTCAAAAATAAATATATTCACTGAAAAATTCTAAAACACTGTGGTACAATTCACTACTGTAGTTATCTGAACTGAGAAAGTGTAGAAGCAGCATCTGAATCTGACTCATTTTGCCAATTCTATCTTACTTTGAGTGTGTATAAGAGCAGCCACTTTTCTGTGTTAATACAGCAGGTTTGTGAATGTTGACAGACTCAACAACTAAACACTGCCAGCCAGCAAATACACGGTTCGATGGGAACATGGTATCATGTGTGTTTTTAACGTCAAGGTCATAGAAGAACCTGTTTTGTTAAAGAAATTCCAAAATATAAACATGTCTATGAATATGTGTTATTCAATCCACTTGATTTTGACTGATCTTAATGCCCTTTATTAAAGTGTAATTTTTTTGTAGATTTTATGCAGTAGAGAAAGCTTCACTTCTTGACAATGTAATATACTAGACCAGGTCTCTTTTTTGAGATGTCAAATATCTACTTTATTATAGTGAGAAAGTGACAGTCAATTTAAATCAAAATTTATGGAGAACATTAGGAGCTGGAAGGACTTTGGCTAATCACTGTAATGTCCTCAACAAATGGTAAATGAAAGTATAAGGAAATTGAGTTAACACAAGTTAAAAGTTCACATACTTATGGAATTATATTAGAAGACCTACAACTTAATTAAATTATCTGAAACTGCTCATTTAGCCTCTATTGTACTAGTGAACATTTATGCAATTTTACTGTTAGATATATATTATGTAATAGGTTTGGATTGGGTCAAATTGGGAGAACCCTAATGAGGCAGAACAGGGGAAAGTTTAATCCATCATGAAGCATCATTCTGAATCTTTATATTGAATATTATTAGACAGAGATTTCCCTAGTTAGTTGGTTACTCCCTTGTATCTATCATTCTGACATTTTGAATAATTGAAAAATCAAACAGGAATTTTGTACATGGAAAAAATAATCTGATGGTGAAGAAATGTTATTGATCACCTAATCTTTGATTTTTTTTTTTTTAGTCTTCTATTTGCTTTATCAACTCTAGAAGCTAGGAAGTGGTAAATGTACAGAATTTTTTAAAGTAAAGGCACTGCTTACAGATTTTACACAAAGGATAATTTTGTGTTTGAAAAGGACAGAAACTTCTATGTAAAATCACCTAATTAATATTGGTATCTTTACTTTGAATTCCTGTTAGGTCACTAAATTTTTCAATGCAAGGCACTCCACTCTAGAATTGTTACTTTCAAAGTCCCCTTAATTCATAGTGCAGGGAATGTGGTCATTGAAGACCACGTTTCTTTCCTGATGGCTACCAAACTTTCTTAAGAAGAGTATAAAGTCTTCGTAACAGAGGTTTGCCATAAATTACGCGTGCTTGGCTCTTTCCAGGGGTGCTCACAATCAGCCTGGATGCATATAGCTGCACTCCCCAAAGGAGAAAGCCAAAGTAGCCGGGAAGCTTGCCTGCCATTGAAGAAATTTAACTTTTAATTCAATCCTTCAAAAACAATTTAGATGTAGAACTGGAATTTTTTTAAGTCCTGAAACCTTTGGGAAATTCTGCCATTTTTTTTTTTTTTCTGAGGGAACTCTGTGTAAGGAATAAATGAATTGCCACGATACTTTGGTAACGTATGCATGCACACACTAAGAAATGAATAAGAAAAAATTTGGCTTCCCGCAGACTGGTTTCTAGCTGCTTGCTGGCGGGGGGTGGTGGGGGGGGCTGGGAATAAGCTGCCTCCTCTCCACTGCATTTAGAGAATTAATTCTCGTAGGAAATGAAAGGTCCGTCCAATCCTATTTCACGGTAGCTTTGAGGGCTTGACTGTACCAAAGCAAAGGGCACTCCTTGATTGTTCGCTGTTGACATCACTTTACACCAGAAGGTGGCAATTGTTTTAATAATCACACTAACAAATCTGTCTTGCCTTCAGATTAGATTTCTAGAAATAGCCTTCACTGGGTTCTTGTCAAGAAGATGCCTTTTTAAATCAGTAGGACTCCCTCATAGTTTTATTTCTTGAGACGGTTTTCCACGCCTATTAACTGATTAAAATAGCGTACTTCTTTGAGATTAGCATCAGCTGCAACATTTCTATATTTCTCCTTAGTCAACCTTCTTCTTTCACCTGAAACAATTAGAAAGGATGCCATTTCAGGTGACAACTCAAGTGAAGTGATATGGTGACAAAGTATAAGTAGAATGCATCGTCAATCATGTGAAGAATGTGCTTAATTTCTCACATAAAAAGGAAAACTGGTGAAGAATTGCTTCAGTTGACCAAGCTATCCAAGCCCCATGGTGTCCTAACAAGATGTATGTCGATATACAACAAAAAATTGTTCCCATGTAAATCACAAGGCATTTATGTCTGACTTACCTCCAGCGATGGCAAACTCCCACAAATTCTTCTCTGAAGACTGAGTAGAAGGGAAGCACCTTCTCAAACTCAGCCTTTCACAAAGCCTAGGAGTCTCCTTCACCTTGTGGCAAAAGGCACAGAACGAGCCAACCTACCGAGAGCTGCCTGAGGCAGCTGTCTCTCTCCTCAGTTTTCCAAAATCGACCATGTGAATACTGCCATCCATAAAGAAAGAGGAAGAGGAAGGGGAGGTAGGAATAATGTTGGCTCTGTGAAACCACAGCGTTCTTTCCAGATGCTCTCTTTTTCCACAGCTTAGGTTACATACATGACAAAAGGAGAAGAGGCCCGGGGTGAGCCCCCTTTTTTTATAAAACTGAGAACTCCAGACATTTGTCATCCAGAAAAAATGCCTGCCTCTCAGCAGGGTAGATTTTTTTTAATTTTTCTCAGTGCCTTTTTCTAATTGGGCTTCCTCAACTTTTCACACATCCTTTCCCCCCACAAAGCCACAAAAGCCAAAGTTCTCCCACACCTAGTCACCAAAGACAGGCCCATAAATCACAAGAAATAGCAAAGAATTTTTTTCTCACTTTATGCAATTAATGCCTATAACGTAAAAAACCAGTTTATAATATATAACATATTAAAGCAATAGGAAATAGCATGTCAGATTTCTCATTAGTAAATTCTAATAATGGCTAACATAAACATGTAACGATCTATTAATATTTTTCTTCAATTCACACTTAAGGAAAAATATTACGATGTCTTTTAGTATCCGTGCAATACCCATGTAGGAATTTATTATACCAAAATGCTCTGGCACGCCTAAACTAGCGTGAGCAATATGAAAATTTAAAGATAGCTGAATGCCCATTCGTTAATTTTACTAAAATAATGAAAAACATATATTATTTGCGCTTACAAAACATGTAAATACTAATTCAAAGGAAGCATCTATTTTGTGCACATATATTGCATTTTCCACTTAGTATTAAAAACCATTTCTCTTTTTGTGCTTTGCTTGCTTTTATCCCCTAAAAGTAAAAAGAAATATGAATCTTGAAAATCATCAACAACCCTTTTTAACTTGTGTCATATTTAGCAAACTTTGCCTTTTAAATTTGAGGAATTACTCTAAGTTGCAGTGTATGATCTAAATTATAGCTTGGGAATGTTAAGAGCATGTGTAGAATGTGAGTAGTTACCCTTCCTTTGAAATTGGTTGACAGTCAAGGTTGGGGGGTGGGGAGGGGCTTATTTACATGGGGGAATATTTTGATGTGTTAGACTATTAAAATGGAACTGAGGGCAAGAAGTTAGAACCACAGAGAAGGTCTCTTGCCTCCCAGCTACCCTCACCCATGCTCAGGTCTCCCAGAGACTTACCTGAGAGTCACATAGAGGCTGACACACAGTGAGGTATCTCCTAGGCTACCTTCACACCCCTGACCCCAAAGGAAGCAGCTGCCATCACCAAGGGTTAGCATTTGCAAATTCTAAAAATTTCATAAAACTGAAACAAAAAAGAAAACCGTGCTATCGTCCATGTCTCTTTCTTGCTGCATCTGTTTACCTATCACCGTGGGCGGGGCTCTTAATATTGCATGAGAACACAGGAAAGCCAGCGGCGACTGAGAAAAGAACTGAGCAGAGTCTGAAATGCATTCATTAATGTTCTTTCAATTCATTTTATGGTCTTTTTATTGGAAAGTGTTTCCTCTTAGTTTTTTCTTTATTTCTGGCATCTCTGTGCTGGAGTCTGCTTTTGAGTAAGGAAGATTGAGCAGTAGATTGTAAGGAAGATGCAACAGTCAATGACTGCAGAATTAGGTTAGAGTTGCGAAACCTTCTTTTGTTTGCTTTTTGGTTGGGCACTCTCAGAGATAAAGTGGGTCTCTAAATCACAGATTACGGCTCTAGGGAATTTACAAAACATCTGAATATAAAGAATACCACACTGAGAAGCAGAAGGTCTTGGAAGGCAGCAACTTTGCCAGTTACTCATTGAGTATTTTTGAACAAGTCATTTAACCTCATAGAAGAAATTTACATTAAACGTGTATCTTGGATTATATAATATCTGTGGACCTTGAGCTTTTACTACTAAGATTGTTCTAATATTGTGAATTCTAAAGTATTTTTGGCCCAAGGAAAAAAATCTAACACCTTTTTTTCCCCCTTTAACCTGTGTTTCGCAAAGTCTGAACAGAATTGATAACGCATCCTCGATATAATCAACTGATCATTCACACACATTCGAATTTCCTGATGTCTGTGCACTGGTATGTGTTCATGGGCACCAGGATTTGTCTCCCCTTACTGAATTCACAGAAGGTGAATGACAATTTGCTCATGAAAAGGAATGCTGATTCTGTATGCTCATTTACAAAATAAGTTGATTTCTAGAAACTAAGTCTGTTTTCAGTTGGGATTATTGTAGGCCAATTAATGGGGAAATTGTTTACAAATTATAACAATACACCAGTGGGGAGGGGGGCCAATAAAATCACAGCTGGGACCAACTCCAGTGAAGGGAAATTCCTCTTCACTGGATAAAGACGGTCATTGATGTACTTTGAGACAATTTGGTGCTTGATGCCAATGAATATATGCTAAGGAAGCATCAGAACTATTTTTCTTGTATTAAGCTTTTAGACTATATTGTGCCAACGTGTACTGGTTGTTGAAGACAGCATTAATATTAATGAGGGATGGAAGTCTGAGATTTAGTGACTCGCTTCTCGACCCCCATCTTACTTCCTTTCATGCTAAAGCCATTAGTATAGATGGATCCACATTAATAAACAAGAAGGACAGATTCACTCTCCATTCAGGGACAGATTTACTTGAACCCTGGTACACGTTCCCCATCTATGGCCACAAGATGTTTAACCTATTCAGTGGCATTCATTTATCGATGTATTGATTGTGTACTTGAAGCCAATTTTTCCCTAGGTGCCTTACACTTTGAATACTTAAAATATCTTTAAAAAGTAAAATTTCTGACAGGTAAAGTTTCAAAACTAAATTGAGGACAGAGTTTGTCATTCATCTTGTAACCCTGGGGAGGCTTCTGTACAGTTTTACATGGTGATTTCACACAGTAGGTGCTCCATAAATGCTTGATGAATGCAATGGAACAGAACAGCATTGTCAGATGCTGAGCTGCCCCAGATGGCCTGATTATCACCTCCCCAGCCCCTGCAGCTATAGACCCAAAGCTGGAGATTTATGCATTATGTACACACTCCTAAAAATAATTTTACACCCTTAAATCTAGACAAAAGATGTAGTGATTTTTTTCTATAATGGGAGCTATTGAATACTTTAAACTTTACATTTACAAATGACATTTGTTGTGAGTATGAAAGTATAGGTTTTCAAGAGCATAGAAGAAATTTACATTAAACATGTATCTTGGAGTTGGAAGGGAGGTAGAGACCGTCTGACCTTGATATCTTCAAAGGATATCTCCTGTGACCTGGGAATTTCTTTAGGCACCCCCAGAGCTACCAGAGGACAGGAAGGCAGATAAAGGGATGGGGGGCACTATTTAGGGCACTCAGTGCCCACCCCCCAGACCTTCAACAGAGAAAATCCACTCCAATGTGTTTGATTATGTAATATACTGAGCTTCTCTGTAAGGATGCATTTGAAGGATAATATTCAATGATTTAACAATTAAGAAAGCCACCACACTTTAATATTAAAAAAAAGAGAGAGAGAAAAGCCCTTTTATACAAACAGGTACACTTAGGCACAGAGACTTTAGATACCTTTGCCAGAGTTATATCGCAATGGCTCTGCATGAATGAGATCAAATCTCCTAACTCATGGTCCACACAGCTTACTGGACAACAGAAAATCCTAGGAGAAAAATAGACTCTACTAGATTAGTCTGACTTTCCGCAACATGAATCTCTGCCTCTGCAACCACCAGAACGTGAAGAGGAGCTGGAAATCAAGCAGCAATCAGCTAAGACACTGACAAGGACACATGTTCCCTCCTAGTCACTGGAATCAGAGAGCAGCTGATGCCTATTGGGGCGCTACTGACTTTTTAAAAACTCTCAGACTCTCTTTCACACTGCAGAAGGAAAGTTTTTTCTGTTTCATAACACTAGGACTGCTTAAAAGTAGACATAAGCACTCAACTATGTCAGTATGCTAAAATCTTGGTTTTAGTTCATTTCATGATGTCCAAAATGTATATACATGTGCTTAATTTGTAATTATACACTTAAATTTGATTTTATTTTTGCCTGAGATTTTATTTTCATAAGTCTGTATTGCATTTTTCTACTTATCTAGAGTCACTCTGATTATCAAGGATTATTAGCTAATGTTACAAATATAAATTCCATACTACCCAATATTAGCTATAAATATATTTGAGGAAAAGACATAATTTATTACTTCATAGTAAAATTTAATCATTTTAATGTTCTGTTATATACATAAAGGCAATATTGACTCAGTCCATCTGAATCTGGGCTACAACAAAAAAAAATTATTCCCATTTCACCAGTTGAGATCTCATTAGACTGTAAGACTTTTCATATCTAAAGAGTTATTTATTTGATGATCAGGCTTATGCTTTTAAACTCTTAGAACTGTTCAATGACAGCAAACTTAAAATGTTTGATGTAATCCGCTAAGGTCACCTTCACCTGGTACTTGCTCACGGTGACATTATTTTAAAGACAGTGAGAAATAATTTTAAAGAAAACACTACCCAATCTCTGGGAATAGGTGAAAGTGAGGTTTTGCAATCGACAAGAAAAAGCAATAATATTTAGCAACAGACCACCCCATAGTGGGAACTGCTTTCCAGCCTGGTTTTTGTCAGACCAACAGCTGTTCCATCAGTCAATTAGTGACCAGGGACAAAATGCATTTTTAAAAAATCTATTAGCAGCCCCTCCAACTGCCTAAAGATCCCTGGTTATGTTTTTCACCAACAAAACAAGAACGAGGAATGAATAAACAAGGGAGATCATAAATTCTTCAGAGGACAGTCTTCAACCTGAGAAAGCTATGCAGAGGTTAGGAGGTCATGATATTCCCTTGATAGGACACAGTTATTCCTCCCAGGCAGATACGACATATATACACACACGTGTGGATTTGTAGGTATGTGGATGTATTTAGTGTGTGTGTTGAGAAAATGAGATGCCCCATTGTTTCTTATTACCTCATTTTCCTAACACCTCTCATGATAAGCAATCCATTGTTTTCCATCTTCCATTCCAAATTCAGTGGCACAAATGCACTTATGTCCCAAGATGGATAAGTAAAATATTATCATCCATAAAATCATTCAGAATTCTAGTATTAAACATCCTTTCTGTGTTTGTTGAGAAATAGCCATTTATTTAAACTTTCCGCTTAGGTTTTTAATCTCCTAATCTCTTTGTCCTACTTCTAAAATAGCTTTGTCATCCTATATCTGAGATGGTTTGAGAATATTCAATGCTTTAACAATATTGAGTTACCAAACTACCATTTCCCTTTGTAATAAAAAAAATTTAGCTTTCAGATATGTGTATTAAAAAGCCCTCTTTAAGCATCTATCAGCTGAGTGGATTTCAGAATGTGAAAAAGTGAAAAACATAATTCCCATCATTAGAGAGGCACAAACCCCACAATCAACACCCCAGCTCAGATTCCCTGGAAAGCATGACGGCCCAACCTGAGGAGAACAGTACCACTGGCAAAACAAGTTTGAATAACCAGGAAGGAAAGCAAAAACTTTAGTATTTACAACCGAAGAAAATTCATAGTAGAAGTAGTTGAAGTGTAAAAGACCAAAGAAGAGATTGCCGAGGTTATCGCTGGAAACCACTACAACCCTTAGGACTGAGGTTGCCTGTGTAACAGTAAGAGCAGGTAGCAGCTTGTAACGCTAATGGGGGGCAACTAAAGGGGAGATGTGGGAGTTCCACAAGCTGGGAGCTGAATGTGGGGCCCTGTACACCAGCTCTTCAAACCGCTGAGGTAGAGGTGGCTTGACCAGGTGGCTGGCATGCCAGCTCCCAGCAAGAAGGCCCAGCTGGTGTTAACATTGCAATGGATGCTGGAGGCTAGAGCTTGAGCTCTCTTCTTCCATGGGGGTGGGGCTAACAGGGTCTGGGTACAAAAAGAAATGGATTTTCCCTTTTTTCCTACTTTTCCATTGTCCACTATTTGCAGAAGCTTGGGGGAAGCCAAGTGCAAGGGAGTGTGGGAAAATGTGGGAAAGTCTCCAGCCTCAGCATCACAGAGTATACAAGACTGGACTTGGGGTAGAGAGACAATAGGTAAATAAACCACACACAGTTTGTGCTAAAATAACTTGATGAGACTCTATTTTGTTCTTTAAGAGACTGGATGGTCATAGCAAGTTTGGATGTTGCATCAGTCATCTGGGCTGGCATTTGATAGAGTTACGTAAATACTGTGTTTTAGAGGAAGCATGAGAGCATCAGTGCATTTGTGATGGTGTGACTTTTACTGCCTCATGGGTGTTTGAAGCTAGTGCCATTCTAGCTCTCCAGAAGAAGATGCACAATCTTTTGTAGGTACAAAATATTTACTAATGTATTATGTAATATGTAAGATATAATTATTTATGTAATTCACTACAACTTAAAGCTTACATTGGATACCCTCTGGTCTACATAAGGTCTTTTCAAGTACTTAGGGCATTGTGACTTTTGGCTGATGATAGGCAAACTCAGATGATCATGAAGTGTGTCTGGTTCATACATGCCTACCTGAGAATGCCCACTGTATACCCACAACCGGGGCTCTGCCCAAATATCCCACCTTTAAAATTCTCTCTCACTTCCATCTCACCCTCATATCTTAATGCCACTCTCTGAATTAGGGAAGCCACATTCTCTGAAAAAAATTCACTCCAGTAAATAAATTGACACCATGCCTGAGGTTCCCAATCCTGGTGGGAAGCAGAACAGGCAGATCAACTGAAGTACACTGCTGAGGGGAGCAGCAGGGAGACAGGAGAGGTCTGCTGCACCATGTGGGAAGCTCCCTGGCCGGGGATCAAACTCAGGCTGCAGCAGTGATAGCTTGATTGTGGTGAGACTTAATCCCTGTGCCACCAGGGAGGCCCTGTTTAAGTTGATTTTAAAATAAGAAGAAAAATATACTTTTAGGGCAAATAAAATATTATGATAGACCTATCTTCATTCCATACAGATGTAACACAACAGGCAGGATGGGAACAATAGAGATGAAGTCAGTGGAAAGTCTAGAGCCAACAGAAGAGGGGAGGAGAGTGGGAACTCTGAGGAGGCTGGCACTGTCCATAGGAACACTGCAGAAAAGCAATAGAAGGGGCAGCTCAGTGAAATTAGAAAAGCTATATTGGGGCCTCCCTGGTGGCACAAGGGGTTAGGTCTCAGCCTATGAAGATATGTGCAACCACTGCAGCACGAGTTCGATCCCCAGCCAGGGAGATTCCCACATGTTGCAGCAGACCTCTCCTGTCTCCCTGCTGCTCCCCTCAGCAGTGTACTTCAGTTGATACACCTGTTCTGCTCCTTACCCTACTCTGTCTCTGGTGAATCCTCTTACCCCCCCCCCCCACACACACACCTCTGGCCTACACCCCAGTTCTTGTATGCATAAGTAAATAAATTTTTTTTTAAAAAGCTACCTTGTTTACAGTCTCAAAGTCGGAAACTAAATTTCATGTAGAAATGAAGAATACAAGAGTATGGAGGCAAACTCCCGTGCAAAGCTGTGAGAAATAGAACAAGTAACAGAATAACATCCCAACAGACAAGAAAGGCCCCTAGAAAGACAAGTCCTCAAAAAAGATGAAAACATTTTCAGTGATGCACACTGAGACTTATACAATATCCTGTGATGTTAGCGACCTCAATTTAAAAAAATAGAAAAAAAGATCATAACTGTTATCACTATTTCAAAACAAACTAGAAGACATTAGGGAAATGATACAATACTTTAAAGTCCAACATGGATCAGAATTAAGAAATTTCAGCAATGAGATGACAAACTTCAGAAAGGAATGATCGGTTAAGGTGAAAATCATTTAGAAATGAACAATTATACCAGATGGAACACCAGTGCTTATAAATACAAGAGCTAATGTCCCAAGAAAAAGAGAAATTGATAAAGAAGACATTGAAAAGAAATAGAAAGGATTCAAGAAAAAATAATCAACAATGAAGGAAAGAAAGAAATGGAATCACAAACAAATGGTTGGGTAGCATTTTCTGAAGAAGAAAAACCAAAAGAAAACAGAATAGTAAATAGAATAATTTGAGAAAACTCCTCTGAATTCATGATTTTGACCTGCATATTCAAAGTGTGCACTACATTCTTAAGAATTCAGAATGAGCAACATGAAGACATGGCTTAGTAAAATTATTGTTCTATCAATATAAAGAAAAAATCCTTTGGGTCGCTTAGAAAAAAATAATCATGATGTCTAAGGAAAAGAAAATTAGATTAGCATCAGACTTTTCAACAGCAGTGCTTTATGCCAGAAGGAAACAGTAACATATTTAAAATATTCAAGGAAACAAAGTGTGAGCCAAGGATTTGATAGCTAGCAAAACTGACTTTCAAGTATAAAGGGCACAGTTAAACTGTTAGCAACAAGCAGGAACTCAAGGAATATTGTTCCCAGGAGCCCTCCCTGAAGAAGCTAGTGGAGAGAATAAGTTTCTACCTAGAGAGACATTAACTTAAGGGCTGATTGTGAGCATTAAATATATATTTACATGTAAAAGTAAGAGGAAATGAAGGATAAAAGGCAGAGAGTATATTAGGTAATGGTTTTATGCTCTGACAGTGTAGATAGATGACTCTTTAAAAATGGGGGTAGAATGAGGGGAAAAAAACAAGCTTAAAGAAAACCTTAAGTTCTTGTTAGTCACATGGTAGTCGTGTTTGTATTGCCATTTTGAGACATGTATGTGTGCGAGGAGATAAAAACAGGGGGGTAATTATGGGATTATCTAATTCTATCATTTCCTGTGTTCTTAATTATTAGTCAAGGTGTCAATATTAGAGAGAGGACTATAGCTTCATAGATGGCTATGGTAGAAAGGAAGAGATATTGTTGTAACAGAGAAGTTAAGTAAAAGCTCTATCGCAAATTTGAATTAAAATATAAGTAGGAATTCAGAAAAGATTTTAGCTTTAGGTGTATGTGTATCTATTTACCACCTCTGTGCACTTAAAAGAAATAGAAACAGTGATCTATTTAGTAGCAATGAGTATGGCCTAGTAAACAATCTGTGACATTCAATATCTTTTCCACCAAAAGGAACTACAATTTCTTGGAGAAATGGTTAATTCCAGATCCAGGGCAAGATGCACCTGGAACATTGAAAATCACAATAGAAGATCTCAGGGAGAGCTACCAGCGACTGCTGAAGTCACAGCAGAAGGCTTTAGAGGGATTTACAAGCCAAAGAAGGGATCCCCAGGAGCCCAGCCTCTACCAATTAAACCTCAATAATGATAATCATTGCAATGGATTTAAAACCTACAACTAGGAATGTATAAGTTCCTAATTACTTTTTTAAAAAAAATCATTGATCACTTGCACAAGATAAGGAACTAATTCATCATCTTGAAAGCTAGCGAATAAAGGAAAAGAGTCCAATGAGGTGCCTAAGAGTACATGAGGGAGATGCCTCTTTTGTATAAGTATCAATTAATAGATGAAAAGAAATGATAGAACATCACTACTTTTGCAGCTCACATGAATAAGTGTATATGGACCTTTAATATCATGGGGGGCCAAACTAATAAAAAGCGAGAGATGCAGAGATTGTGTGTGTCGTGTGCTCTTGCCAAAATCCATTATGGAAATGACAACTAATCCAGAAAGCACCTTGGAGTATGTGAAGACACCTTTCGTCCTGCCAAAGGAATCGAACCTGGGTCTGATCCAGCTTTTGGATTTAGCTGCCAACTTGCAAGACATTCCGAATACAGAGGAACATGTTGAACTGTAGCAAGGGTATCAAATCAGCAAAACGCTGATGAGAAACTCTACAGGTTCAACTGTCCAAGTTCTTCAATAAGATATAAGAGAATGGAAGGGACCTGGGAGAAAACTCTGGATTGACTGAGATTTTAAAGACATTTTTAATGAGCAAGACTAAGCTGTAATTGTTAATAATGTATATGATCGAGCTATAAAAAACAAAAACCCAAAGAAGAGGTTCTGTATGTGTCAGGATGATATTTATGCAGGAGGGAGGGGCTATGGCTGGGGCAGGTCTCCTAGAAGAGACTTCCAGGTTAACTGACAAGGTTCTATTTTTTAACATGGGTGGTGTTGCCTTCTAACCACTTAGGGAACCACGCCTATGAGTCTCTGTTTTACTTTATAAAGCAAAAAAAACAAAAAGATTTTAGAACTGAAAAGCCCTTAGACCAGTTTTGTGTTTCATGGTTATTTTTCCTCTTCCTAAAACATCTTCTTCATCACCATGTCAACAGCTCTGCTCCTTCTCTAGCTCACTGGATTCTGTGCTCTCAAGTGTTTCTTCTTTCTTCCTTCTTGCATGAGATGATCTATACTGTTAGCCATGACTACAGACAGCTTAGTCATGACTCAATATATTAGTCATGGTGACTTGAGTGACCCCTTTTGAGAGAAAAATAACTTAAATATATCCAGCAGTTTTTTTGCTACACTGCCCACCATTGAGAGGGCTAATAATATAGGCTCATTCTGCATGTACTTAGTAAGTGCCCAATACGTGTATTCTAGTGATAAACATAATAAACTAGGGTCCTTTCCTCCTCACCTACTTTGCATCAGTTGATCTTATCACCATTGCCACAGCTAAGGCCTGTTGAATGTTTACTGTGTGTTAAATCCTGAGCTAAGTTCTTTATCACCACTGTATCTTTTTTGAATAAATCACCAGTCCAAGGAATTAGGTATTCACATACTCTTCATTTTACGTAGGAAGGAAGTCCAGAAATGTTTGTAACTTGATTTAATTTGTGCAGTTAATAAATGCTGGAATCTGGAATTCAAACTCAAGCAATACAGCTTCAGCGCCCATGACCCTAAACGTGATTAATGGTAAAAGGCCAACAAATATCCTCCCTTAGCAATCTCCTCTCTTAGAGAATGTGGAAGTGAACCCAAGAAGCATTTAGACCAAGGATGAACAACAGCTTTTGAGTCATAGGCAACCTCACCATCTATTCTTCAATGGCCTATGAGCTAGGAATGGTTTTACATTTTTAAATGGTTAGAAAAATATAAGGCCTCCCTGGTGGTACAAGGGGTTGAGTCTCAACACTATGAAGCTATCTGCAGCCACTGTGGCACGAGTTTGATCCCCGGCCAGGGAGCTTCCCACAGGGTGCAGCAGACCACTCCTGTCTCCCTGCTGCTCCCCTCAGCAGTGTGTTTCAGTGGATCTGCCTGTTCTGCTTCCCACTCTGTCTCTGGTGAATCCTCTCACCACCCCCACACCTCTGGTCTACACCCCAGTTCTTGTATGCATAAATAAATAAACCTTTTTTAAAAAGTAAAAAGAAAGAAAGCAAGAGTAACTGTGTTGTGGCAGTTTTAGGGAGCAAGCAATACTGCCAACATTTGTCCCAGGAGACCTGTCTTCACTAGTTCTACATCAGCGAATGGTGATAGTATTCTGCCGTAGTTCTTTATGTTTCCATGTAATAAACAAATCAGGAGGTAGGTTAAGCATCTCTTTGTTTGCAATAACCTGAAGAAGTTTAACACACTACTTGGCTTTAATTTTTGTAAGCCACCTTTTTCTTTCCATGTCCATGGAAGGGGAATCTTTCACTGGAGATGAGATCTTTTCACTTCAGTTCAAATAATCTAAATACCATCTTTTTGTTACAGGGCAGGGAGAGGGCACCCCCGAAACCCCAGACCTGCCCTGTTCTAAATGGATTCAGCCATCCGCCGCATATAGGACCTTAAGTGGAAACCAGACTTTAATACAATTAGAAAATACAAAGACAAAGAATATATTTTCTGAGTCAAGCACCCAATGTTAACCAACTCCTCGTGGGTACAAGTCCACCCAAACGGGATTGGCTCAAAGCAAGTTTCGAAAGCCTGCCACAAGTCTAGAACAGCTTATGGCAGGGACCCACACTTAAGGGTCAGAAACAGCCAGACAATTCTGGGAGGAACCAAAATACCTCTCGGCAGGGACCCATCCAAAAGGGTCAGAAACAGTCAGACAATTCTGAGAGGAACAGAACAAAATCAAAACCAAAATCGACACAGCCACCGTTAACCTCCCCACGGGTCTCTCACCCACATCTGTTTCAACCAGTCCAGGCCAGTGCAGCTTCTTTACAAGTCTCTCTGCTCCTTGGGCCTCTGCTGGCCTCCATCCTTCTTCCATCTCCTCCTGTCTTCTGCCTGTCTCCTCTGTGTGTGTTCTCTCTCCTGTGTGTCTCAAGCTTCTCATATCCTGCTCAGCTCCACCCTACATTGGGTGGGACAGGGAACCTGGGACACACCCTTTCTCCTGGGGACCACCCTGTTACATTTTCACTGTTATTCAACTACAAGTGTTTACACCTTGTGCTTATAGAATGAAACCCAAACCCAAACCTCAAGCCTCTTCCAAGGTATTGCCCCTCCCACCCTCTGAGCTTAGGGCAGACTCTAGACCTTTCATTCAGAAGCCAGGTGCCCAAATAATTGAGACTGTCAGGGTGGGGTCCAGCAGCTAGGGGGTTCCATTTACAGATCTATCCTTATGAAATGTAGTCTGTGGGGAAACTTAGAAGTAGAACAGTTTTCGCTGGTATGCAGAGATCAGCTCTGGCGCCTCAGCATGCCTGATAGAGAATCATCTCTCAGAAACGGACTGAGCAGGAAAGTCCCTTGGGGTCCAGCCACGTGATATAATGTCATGTACTCAGAAATCAAACCTGAAACTGAGTCCATGAGCATGAACTGAGTGATTGTGACGCTCAGTTGGACAGAGCTGAGGTCTTGATAGAACACTAGGAAGTGGGCTGAAGGAGCCATTGACCTCCCAGCTTCTAAGAGTATGGGAGGCCCCAGAAGTTTATTGGAAAAATTAAAGAGCCAGTGGGTACCTGCGGTGTAGATACTAGCCAGTGAACATGTTCATCAGGCCACCTGATAGTAGGAGTGATCCTTTTATCTGTCTGCCTGGGATTAGAAACTCCATGATGTGTTATTGGCTTTGCTAGACTTGTTCAATTGATTCACGCGTCCATCATTGACTAACAATGATTAGGAGACAAAGCTTGATGGTTTGGTATTTGGAATGTTCCACCGAGTACCATCGCCATGACTCACAATGCTCTTTTTAGGAATTTAATCTCAGTTCATCAATTATACAGAAGAGCTCTTTCCTAAAAACTCTACAAATTATGCTAAAATTGTTTCAGACTCACATGTATGGGATGAATCGATTCAGGCATCCTTCCCACTCTGTTCTGTCTGGAATCTGAGACTCCAGGAGGGAGTTAAGAGCACAGCCTTGGGTATCAGATGGTCGCTGGACCTGCCACTGCTTCTCAGAATCTGACCTTAACCAGTTTCTTAGCCTCTTTAAAGTGCAGTCTCCTTATCTATAAACTAGAATCAGGATTGTGCTTATCTCCGAGGGCAAGTGGGAGGATTAAATGAGATAAGGCATATCAAGTGCTTAGGAGAGTATCTCTCACTCAGTAAGTGCTCAATAAATGTCCCCTATCCTCTCAACTGCTTTATCTTATATACCTGAAGACCGTATTGGGAGTGGCAATTTAAAGCATTAAGGTGAATTAGCTTTATGAAGACTTGTGACCATATTTGTTCGTTTAGTTACAAATAAGAGATTTCCAAATTCTGCTTATAAAGAAGTTGACCCACCTTGAAAAAAAAAGTTTCTTAAGAGTTAAGAGGCTAGCAGAATTTTACTCAAGTGATGTTTACAAAATTTCTATAAGTACACATATTAATCTGTACAGCTTACATGAAGTAGACCCATATAAATGTGCTTCATGAGTTCATTCTAGAAAATTAAAATGTAAACGCAACTAAGACATACTTTTAATACTGCCCCAGGCATTGGATAAATATTTTAAATACCAAAATCTGGTAAGAATAAAGGCAGAAATCAATTTTTCTTTCATTTTACTAGACAATCTTAATTATGAAGTGGGAAAAAAGGAATTTTACATTTATCTGCGAGCATTAAGTTTGAAATCAGTCAGTTACTTCTGATAATGAAATTTCTTAATGCAAAATGTTAGATTACAATGAAAGACACAGTAACAAGGAATCAGGTGAATGCTCAGCTCACTTCCATCTTCACTGAGACAAAGCCCTGCTGTGGGACCCTCCCCCACCACCCACCCCACTGGCTACACTAGTCCCCTTTTATTGCCCAGAGCAAAGTCAAAAGAAAGGAATCCCCTTCAATCAACTTCAGAATTACTTCCCCTTTTGAAATCAAAGCTGGATTTTTTCTTAAACCATTATGGCTGTATCATTATTCTAATGGTTTTCTGAATACTGAGTGACAAATAATACTTGATATCCAAATGACCTTTCAAGTTTTCTGTAATGTTCTCATAAAATTAAGATAAAACCTGTCTTTTGCAGATTGACATAGATATGTAAATGACCTTGATTGTATCTGGTGTCCTTGTTTGCAGATACTGCACTCTGCATTCTTCCAGAGTCAGATCTAGGTTTTTGATGTAAATTACAGCTCTTATTCAAGGCAGGTAAAAGGATGAGAAAATATCAGTGCCTCCTTGGGTACCAGCTGGGGCTTGCACCAGCAAAGTGCTGGTAAATATTTAACAACCAGTAGGGCTGGGGCCTGCAATGTGCAAAACTTTGCTGATTTCTATGGTGCAAATACTTTCACTGGGATCACATTCATCCCCCCATGCAATGTCACTGAATTTGAGGTTTGGAAAAGGGACTCACAGTTAGGTCCCAAACATGTGAACCAACACCAGCAACACCACTGGCTTGGACCCAAATTCTTTCCTGAGCCAGTGTGTCATGATGGGAAATGTGATGTCAGAAAATCTCAACTGTCAGATCCAACTCTAAGCACCCTTGAAGCCTGGCACATTATCAGGGCTAGGTAAAGGTTTGCTAATAGCCGTGGTGGGGGGGTGGTAGTAATGGAGCAGTAGGACTTGGGGAAGTGAGTCCTAGCAGTCACCGTGCTGGAGCAGCCATACCAGCAGTAGCTATGCCAGAGCAGACTGCTAGGTGCAGAAGTAAAACCAGAACCAGAGCCCAGCTCATAGACTGCCTGAAGAGAGATCTCAAGATGGAAACTGGTGGTGGTGATGTCGGTTTTGGATTTGGTGGGTTTGCGAGCTGGGCCCTTGGGTTCATATTGGGAAAGGTTTTACCAGAGCTTCCCTCTGCGGCACATGGCGAGTTTCTCCAAAAGACAGAGAGTTAGTTAAACTTAAAGAACAGTTTTATTAGGGAAAGGGACAAGGAAGTAAAGGACACTTGCACCGACATAAGCTGACAGAAAGAGCTGCCCCTTTGCAGGGGGTGTGCGGAGGGGAGAGGTTAGGTCTTGTCATCTTCTTTCAGTCAGGAGGGTCTCATCTTTGAGGATGGCTGTGTGTTGCTGATTTTGAATAACTAACTAGAATTTGAAAGGAGACCAGAGAGTCTACAATGGGCTCAATCTCCATATCTTCACCTTCTGCTCAACAGTCTGATACCTACTGGATCTTATACTTTATAATCTAGGCGCTGGCGCCTAGGGATTTTTGGTTACCATTGTGTTAATCGTTGTGTTAATTCCTTCCACACCCATCTCCTTGTGTAAGTCAGGTTCTCCTCTTATAATGTCCCTTTTATTAAGTTCTATTTCCTCCATCAGTGGGAAGGAGAGGCCCAGGTAGAACATCCTACTACGTTACATCCCTTGGATTAAGGGAAGACTTGCTCAAGTAGAACTGATCTCCCATCTCAGTTCCCCTCACAGTCTGTCTAATTCCATCTAATTTGGAGTGGCCAAAACAAAACTGTATGGACCTTTCCTTATTTAACTAAAACTGATAACATTGACCCTTTGGGATAACATGGTTTGTTATCCCAGGGAAAGCTAAGCAAATTCACCGCCTTTTAGAGGAAGATCAGGCACCAAAATTTTTCCTTTATTTCCATTAATGACATTTTCTAAGTGAGTTGAAGAAACTCTGATAGGAAGTTTCTTGATTTACTGAGTAGGCTTCGGTTTTTATTCTTCAGGATGCTTAACTTCAAGAGACAGGTTCAGTCACAGCCGCTGTATAAGTACAGGACTTATTTCCAAAGAGTTCCACAACCCTTAGAATATTCAAATCATTACTTTATCCATTTTTTAGATAGGTAAGTGCAATGCAATAAAATGCTAAGCATCTTCAAGGAGCACAAATCAAGGTTCTTCAAGTCGCTCTCAATTTGTTTTGACACTTTCTGTACTTCATCAGTCCAAGAAGCTCCTCATCGAGTACCTGAAAACCAAGTGACATCACCTTCTATGCCCTGCGTTAACCTCTGCAGAAGCTGGGGTCACCATTTCTGCCCACTTATAAGCTCTCTAGCAGCATCAACAAATGCCCAGCCTGCCTGGTAGCCCTGCCACCACCCCAGACCCTCAGTCATATGCAACTTGCTTTTACCACAAGCTAATAGGAAGTTACAGAAAAATCGTTATCTGCTGCTGAGATTGCTGTAGCAATCCACATTCAGATTTTTGTTTTTTCAGCCAAAATGTTATTGATTTACCGTTTGCTTACAAACATCTATAAGTTGGGACGACAGCTTCACACCTTGCCGTGAGACACACTTCACTAGTCCTCCACACTGTCATCCTGCCCCCTCCATCCTCTCCTCCCTTTGCTTTTCCCATCCCCTCCCCTCTGGTGAACACCACCGTTTTCCCAGAGTCCAAGAGTTCTTTTTGTTGTGTTTCACCCACTTGTTTTCTTTGGTTATTAATATTCCACAAATGAGAAAAACCAGCCAGTAATTGACTTTTACTTTCTGATTTTTTTCACTTAGTGTATGTACTATAAGATCTGGATGGTAGGGCCTCCCTGGTGGTGCAATGGGTTAACCGCAGCGCTGTGGAGCTGTCCGCGCCTGCGTTGGTGCGAGTTCAATGCCCGGCTGGGGAGATCCCCACATGGCTCAGCAGAACTCTCCTGCCTTGCCCGCTGCTCCCCTCAGCAGTGTATTTCAGTGGATCTGCCTGGTCTGCTTCCTACTCTGTCTTTGGTGAACCCTCTCACCACCCCACACCTCTGGCCTGCACCCAAGCTTGTGTGCAAAAAAAGATCTGGGTGGTAAGCATCCAGTAGGAGAACTTCAGATAGAAGAGAGTTTTCCTTCGTTTCATGGAAGCTCTTAGGCGAAGATAACTCAGTCAGAATATCAAAAAAAGGTAGAAAAGGGAAATTTGAGATGGTCTTCTTTTAATTATTGCAAACAAGTTGATGCAAATATAATGCAATTCACTCATTCTTAAAAAAATGCATTAAGCACTAACATTACTCTATACATTTTACTAGTCCAGGGCATATAAAATGAATTATGTGTGTTCCTTCCTCTCCAAGAGCTGGTAGGGGATTATAGGGGAAAGGGAACAGGGTGATAGAAGTTATGGGGACAGGATGATAGAAGCAAACAGTTCTAAATATGTTGGAAAATTGTTATGTAAAACTGGTTAGAGAATAATCCAAAAAGGCACAGAATGGAAATTTTAACTACTCCCAAGACTCAAAATATGATCCCATTGTTATGTTCTCTTTATTGAACAATTTAGAGACTTTCCTTAACTCAGGAATACTCTTACTCTGTTTTTATATTGATATGATGAAATAAAAATGGCATCAAAAAGGATATTAGTAATCATATTTAACTGAGTTTCCAATATCTATAGCAGGTTATTATCTTTTCTCAGTCATTAGCATGCTGGTTATACTAGCTTTAGAATCTGAAGTTAGTTTACATAGCTACTGAGTAGATCCCAATTCTACAAAATTCCTTTTTATAAAGTGAGATTTTCATTGACTACACCAACATTTTGATACGGAAGAATTTCATGTCAGGTTGATCCATCTGTTGAAATTATACTACCATTTAGTGAGGTTTGGACATTTTTAGACTATAATTTCATGAAAACATACAATCTCAGCATCCTTTAACAAACTAAGAAGCATTGTTTGTATAGTGAATGTTTCATGGAATTTTTTGTAGGCATTCTCAATTTTTTGTCATCTAAAACATATCAACCAATAATGGAAAACAAATGGTTATTTGCAGTTTTCCTTATAACATCATATGAAAAGTATATAGATTTATATTAAAATTTCTAGAATAAGAGAACTCTAAACCTGTATTTGCAAGGTTGGTTTTTGTTTGTTTTTTAATTAGCGTTCTTTCAGAGCCAATTTAGTCTGACAGGTAAATCAGCATTCAGGGACTTTTGTTGTTCAGGCAATAATGCCAGCTTCTCTTCACACACTCTATAGTGCTTGTCTCCCAGAAGCAATAAACCATAATGGTCTCACTCACCAAGACCTTTTAATTCATGGATCATCGACATGATAAATCATAAGAACTCCTCTGGTGCCTTTTTGTCTAGAATGGCCAGATCCTTGAAAGCCAAGCACAGAACACATGTTTAAAGGGCATCTACTCAACTTAATAAGGATGTTCAAATCCAGAACAGAGAGAAAGTGTGTATGGATGCATGTGCAATAGAAAGATGTACACTTTAGACTCATGTTGACCCCAGATGTCTCTATGTGTATGGATAGCCTTTCCCAATGTCCTTCATTCGCTAACATACCTCTGGGATTCTGCTACCATCTCCTAAAGTTAGTTTTCCTCTTTTGAAGAAGCAACTGCAGGGATTAATTCATTTTCTTCTTTTGATGGAAGCTATCCTTTTTATTTTGTTTTGTTTCCTGTTTTATTGAGAAAGAATTAGCATGTAACATTATTTAAGTTTAAAGTGTGCAGTGTGACAATTTGATATACTTGTATATTGTGAAGGGATCACTGCAATAAAGTTAGTTAACACATGTACTACCTCACATAGTTATTTTTTTGCTTTTTTACTTTGTTTATGGTGATAACTTTTAAGATCAGTTCTCATAGCAACTTTCAATTATGTAATACAGTCTCACTATCTGTAATCACCATGAGATTCCCAGGATTTAATAATCTTGTAACTGGATACATACATGCTTGTCCAACCTTACCTATTCCCCAAACCCCTTTCTACTCCTTGTGATCACCTATCTATTCTCCATCTCTATGAGTTCAGTTTTTTGGATTTTTAGATTCCACATAAAAGTGAGATGATACAGTATTTTTCTGTTGCAAGTGGCAAGATTCCCTTCCTTTTTAATGACTGGATAATATTTCATAATATTCATTGTATTCATTTTTCATTACACTCATTATGTATCTATTGATGAGCTCTATCAACATATATCAAGATTTGCATATGTAGGATCATTTTTGCATTCCAGGGATGAATGCTACTTGATCATCATGTATGATCCTTTTGATGTGATGCTGCAATTGGTTTGCTAGCATTCTGTTTAGAATTTTTGCATCTGTATTCATCAAGGATCTTTTCTCTTAGTATCCTTACATGGATTTACTATTGGGCTATTGCTGGCTGGTAAGATGAATTTGAGAGTGTTCCTAAAAAAAGGTGGCTTGACATAACTAAGAATATTCCAGAAGGTTTAGGTTTTCTTTGCTCTAACAAACAGCCTCAGGAAGGTGGAATAATAGAGGGAAGGCAGACTTGCAAATAGAGTTAATATTTAATTCAGCTAATCTCTTGAAGCACATAGGCTCTAGGATGAACCACAAATGGTAGATTTTCTCAATTCTAAAAGTTCTGGGTATAAAACTAAAAAATGTTCGATCCATGGAAAACAATACCACTCTCTTTTTCTTCTATTTTTTCCCAATGAAATTACTGACATTTTCATTCTTTCTTCCAAATACTTGACTTTCTGCTGACATGGCCCCAGAGAGGATTTAAAATGCCTCCCCAAATGAAATGCCTTACCCTCTCTTCAGGAGCACCTTCTAGAGTCACATTTTCAGATCTCATCTCCTATGGGGAACACAGAGCTTTGTGACAAGAAGCACATAAAACTCATGTGACTAGGTTCTTCAGATGAATTTCTGGAAAAAGCAACCTCAGTAATGGTGTTTTAAAATATTCTGCTTCTTTGTAGAATTAAAGTGAACACTCCTTTGTAGGACTTCAGTGGGTCTTCACAAAGGAGGTCATCAATGACTATTGATAGCACAACAGGTAGTAAATTATAGTGTATGTTCCTATGTGCCTAAACAGAGTACAGTCTTTAGGCAGTTTTTCTAGGGAAAGAAAAGAAATCTTCAGGTTCTGGTATTCAGTATTCAATAAATATCAAATGTAAAAACTCTGGACAAATTTTGGCACATTGGTTTACATGATCTTTTCATTTTTACATTTATGCTGATCACCATCACAGAATCTCCACTGAGTGACATCCTTTAGGATTAGTTTTTAAGACTTGGAGTTTCAATTCTATATTGATTCCTCATTGGATAAATGCTTTTCACAAGTAGTAAAAAGTTCAATATTACCACTGTTTAAGGAACAGCTAAGAAGCCTGTTTTAGTGTTGACAATCTGGATAGCATGCTTGTGAGACTTTGTTAATTCCGCATTTCATGTTATTTTATAAAAACTTACTTGTCCTCATGTGTAGTTTATAAGATGTACAGAGATATTCACATTTAAAAATCTAACTGTTATGCTGAAGGCTGAGGCATATTTATACTTATAAGATGCTGACTTTTAAAATGATTAGATCATTTGCAAAATAGTTGGCACAATTTAATAAAAAGCAATCAAATGTTTTATCTGGAAGGGACCCAGCTTTCCACAGATAAATTTTGAAAAACCATCCCAGTTTGTTTTCTTTGGTAAGTCATTAAAGATTTCTGTTATCCTATTTTCAGGGGAGGGTTTAAGATTACCCAGTGCCATGCTTCTTCTTTTCTCTTAGGTTGTTTTTCTTAAGGTCATTCCACAATTGAAATGAGTCTCCGAAAAGGGGAAGGGAAGCCTTGCTGTCTTGTAAAGAACGCACAGTGAGGAGATTGAAAGTTGTGTTTTGGGACTAGGAATAGATTTCATCTGTTCATTCTGTCCTTACTCTCTATTACCAGAGATAACTGAGAGGTGATTTGACTTAAATGAATAAGGAAAATACAGCAATGAACCTTTTAATATATAAATGAAAATATTAGATTACTTTCAAAGAACTAAAATGTAATTATATCCACATTTTCTTAAATGTAAGCCTACACTACCAATAATTAGTGTAATAATTAGTGTGAAAAAGTCAAACCCAGAATATTATAAAAACACCAAAGTGGTTTTGTGTGTGTGGGTGTGTGTGTGTATACAAAAGGGACTCGAGGAGGGAGCGAGGGAGGAGTGGCGGAGAAAATGAGAAGGGAGAGAGGATGAAAGTTAACATGTTATACTCTGGAAAGATCAGGAAACTCTTTCCTGGGACGCTAACTTAATAAGCTATTTCCAAATTTCTTAACCAGAATATGTTGAAATTCACATGTGATTTAATTTTTTTCCAGTGATACAGAGCTGTTATTATAAACATTACACAATGACATTCTTAGAAGATATTTGCCTTTCATTTCAACTAAAGTCAGACATCCCAGCATTTTTGTCTATATTCGTCGACTTTTAATTTTGGGAGGGAATCAAGACTCTTCTTTTCTATACCTGTAGGTATACTCTCTGATTTTCTGTATCTAAATTGCTACACATTTCAAAGCCATACACATTTCATGTTTGTTAGACTTGTATATGAACTAATAGCTTTGAGAAAGAGTGCTGCAAGAGATTATGCATGAAATATATAGTATTTAGTCTGAGTGTTTTTATAAATCTATCAAAACTATCTCTAAAATAACTACCACTCCTCCTCCCTTCCTTCTCCTTCTCTTCTTCCTTCCTTTCTTTCTTGATTACTGTCCCGATTGCAATGCCATTGGATTCCATATATGCAGGTGTAATTTGGAGTGAGATTTGGGAAAAGTCCAGTGAATTGATATTATAGATTGCTTATGTAACATATGCATACATAAAACTTAAAAAGAAATATAATTTTGTGTATGCATGTACCCATATATATAGTATATAAGTGGTGCATTAATATATTTTTTCTATTAAGTAAAATTTATGTAAGTGTGTGTTTAATTGAATGGGAAGTTATTGGGCTACATCCTCACTTGCAGATAATACCTAGGTTTAAAAAAAACACCTAGGTCTGTGACAAATAAATTATATCTAATATATATTTACATTAAATATATGCAACATATGCAAATGAAATTATGTTTAGTATTTATGTATGTTTTTACATTCAAATAGATAATAAGTGAACAAAATTCACAAGCTCCTCAGTTCGAAGGCAATCAGTTCTATCAGTTTCCTCCATATTTATATTCTGAGCAAGAAAAATTTCGAATGTTTATTTCAAGTACTGTCCTAGGTGCTGAAAATAGGAAAATTATCAGACCAGGGACCCTGCCCTTGAAAACCTAACAAACTACTGATGGAAAATTTAACACATAGAATAATTACAGTGCAGTCATTCACTCAATAATCATTCTTTGGATATCCTTTACCTATTAGGCTCCCTATACCAAGGACAATATTCAAGACATTAGCTAAGTGCTACAGGAGAGCCTTGATATTACCCTCAGTGAGAAGTAAGCTTTTACCATGCAGGGGGATGAGAAAGAGAGAGGATTCTAAGCTAAGGACACACTTGATAGACCTGGATATCTCAATGGAATTTCAGTATTTATTTAATTCAATGTTTTCCATGTAAACATTCTGTAGAATAACAAGACAGTCACTTTTTGTTCTCTCTTACCCCTTGCCTCACGCCACTCCTTCCCAGCACCCTTTTCTTCCTGTAATTTCTCTGCATCGTACTGTCATTTGAATGGAAACAAATTAATATAGTTCAACACCCTCACTTTACTAACAAGGGAATAAAAACACAAAACACCAAAAAATTTGCCCAAGGTTACGACCTAGTTGTTTTTAAATCAAAAAAATTTTAGAGCAATTTTAGGTTCACAGCAAAATTAACTGGACAATACAGAGTCCCTATATATTTTCTACTCTTCCCAGTAGTCCCCACCAGAGGAACACGTTTATTACACTCAGGGAACCTACCTTGACACGTTTACCACCCAATGCCATACTTTACATTAGGCTTCACTCTTGGTGTTGGGTATTTTATGTTTTTGACAGACTTATAATGATATGTATTCATAATCATTTCCATGTAATAAAAATAGTGCTCTGCCTATTTATCCCTTCCTTCCCCCAAGATATGATACCATGATTGTCTCCATGGTTTGGCCTCTTTCAGAAATTCATATAGTTGGATTTATACTGTATATGTTGTCTTTTGGATTGGCTCTTTTAACTTAATCATATACACTTATCATAACTTGATAACTCTGTCCTTTTTAGCACTAAATGATATTCCATTGCCTGGAAGTGCCACAGTTTATTTATCCATTCAAATATTGAAGAATGTTTTGGTTGCTTCCAAGTTCGAGCAATGATGTACAAAGCTGCCATAAATATCCTTGTGAAGAGATCTGTGTGTACATAGTTTCAATACCTTTTCATAAATACCAATAAGTATTTTTTGGTACGATCCAATATGATTTGCTGCATTTTATAGTAAAGGTATGTTTGAGTTTGCAAGAAACTGTTAATCTATCTTCCAAAGATCATACCATTTTGTCTTCCCACCAGCAATGAATGAAAGTTCTCATTGCTCCACCTCCTCAACAACACTTGGTGTTGTCAGTACTCTGGATTTAGGGCATTCTAAAAGGTGTGTGGTGCCTTCACATTTTTTTTTTAAGTTTGCAATTCCTAAATGATAAATGATCTTAAAAACTTTTCATATGGTGACTTGGCTATATGTTTGTCTTTGTTGGTAACGACCCATGTTTTTGCCCAATTTTTAATCTGATAGTTCATTTTTTTCATTGCTGAGGTTTAAGAGCTCTTTGTGTACTTTGGTTAAAAACCCTTTATTAGGGCCTCCCCGGTGGCACAGCGGTTAAGCGCTGCGCTGTGGAGCTGTCGGCAGCGGCGACGCGAGTTCGACGCCCGGCTGGGGAGAATCCCACATGGTGCGGCAGACCTCTCCTGCCTCGCCCGCTGCTCCCCTCAGCAGTGTAGTTCTGATCTGCCTGTTCTGCTACCCGGTCTGTATCTGGTTAACCCTCCCGCCGCCCCACAGCTCTGGCTTGTACCCCAGCTTGTATGTATAAATAAAAAATAAATCTTAAAAAAAAAATAAAATAAAAACCCTTTATTAGATTTTCTTTAGTAAATATTTCCTCCAAGTGTATGACTTGGCTTCTCATTCTTTTGACATTGTCTTGCACAAAGCAGATTTTTATTTTAATGTAATCTGAGCAATTATTACTTTCATAGATCATGCCTTTGCTGTATTTAAAATGTCACCACCATTATCAAGGACATTTGGGTTTTTTATTATTGTCTTTTAGAACTTTTGTAGTTGTGTGTGTTTTATATTTAAGTAGATGATTCACTTTTTTAAAAAACATTTATTTATTTATGCATACAAGCTAGGGTATAGACCAGAGGTATGTGGTGGTGAGAGGATTCACCAGAGACAGAGTGGGGAGCAGAACAGGCAGATTGACGGAAATACACTGCTGAGGGAAGCAGCAGGTAAGGCAGGAGAGGTCTGCCACACCATGTGTGAATCTCCCCAGCTGGTTGTCAAACTCGAGTAGCCGCTGCTGACAGCTCCACAGCTTGGCGATTAACTGCTGCACCTCCAGGGAGGCCCAAATGATTCACTTTAAATTAATTTTTGTGAAAGATATAGCCATGGTATCTAGATTCAATTTTTTGCATGCATGTATTCAGTTTTTCCAGCACCATTTAATGAGAGGTGTATCTTTGCTCCATTGCATTGCCTTCACTCCTTTGTTGAATATCAGCTATGTTTACATGGGTCTACTTCTAAATTCTCTATTCTGATCCATTGATCTATTTCTCTATTCTTTAATCCACACCACACTGTTTTGATTGCTGTATGTATATGTATGTATGTAAACACACACATGCGCGCACACACATACTTATCTCATGGAATTCACCAGTGAACCTATTTGGTCCTGGTAATTTCTGTTTTGGAAATGTATTAATTATTCACTCAATTTCTTTCATAGATATTGGCCTATTCAGATTGCCTATTTCTCTCTTGTACAACTTTTGACAGATTATGTAATTCATAGGGTTGGTTCATTTCATCTAGGTTATCAAATTTGTGGGCATAGAATTGTACATAGTATTTCTTTATTGTCATTTTAATGGTTGTGAACTCTGCATCGACATCCTCTTTCATTTCTTCTTTAAAAATACATAGAGCAAATATTGATTTATTTTGGAGGGTTACTTTTTTGCTCTTCATAGGTTTACATGTTCCGCTCACTCTCCACCAAACCCCCTATGCCAACACCCATATGCCACCCACTCTAATGCTCTCTTTCCTCTCCCATTTCCTCCTATAATGACTAAATATTTATTCTTGCTATATTTTTCTTCTCTGTGTTTATTGGTTATTTATATTTGACAAACAAGTGAGAGCATATGATATCTGTCTTTCAGTTTCTGACTTATTTAACTTAGCATAATTACCTTGAAGTTCATCCATTTGATCCGAAAAGCCACTATTTCATCTTTTTAACAGTTGTGTAGTATTCTGTTGAATATTTAATCCACAGTTCCTTGCATTATTAAGAACTGAATTGTTTAATCTCCAAGTACTTGGAAATTTTTTTCCAGCAATCTTTTTGTTACTGCTTTATAATTTAATTTCATTGTAGACTGAGATCAGCCATTTTATGATTCTATTCTTTTAAATTTGTTAGTGTGTTTTATGGCTTTGTGATCTGCCTTGGTGAATGTTCTTTATGAGCTTGAGAAGAATGTCTATGTATGTATGATTTTGTGTGTGTGTCTGTATGTACAGAGAGGGAGAGCAGTTATTTGAGATCAGATAGTACCAATGGTTTGGAAAAGAGTCATTTTTTTTAAGTAGGGTGATCAAATAAAACCTCTTTGACAAAAAAAAAAAACTTGAATAAAGACTTTAAGAAAGTGATAAAAGGGTCTGAGGGAGTCAGTCTGAGCAAGTGAGTGCCTGGTGCCAAGTATACCTGGTATTTTTAAGTAGCAGCAAGTAGATTAAGGGGTGAGGGTGGGATGAACAAGAAGGAAGTTTCTAGAAGTTGAAGTCAAAGAGGTAATGTGTTCAGATCATACAGAATTTCATCAATCATTACAGGAACTATGACTTTTGCTCTGAGTGACACACAGAAGCATTGAGGGGTTTTGAGCAAAGGCATGACATTATCTGACTTAAATTTTAAAGGATTTGCTCTGGCTGCTGGATGACCATAGAGAGAAAGGCAACAAGTGTAGCTCCAGAAAGAATAGGGGCTATTACAGTGGCACAGACAAAAGATGGTGTAGCACAGGATAATAATGAAGAGTGTGGAGGACAGATCAGATTTGGATGTATTTCCTGGTTGATCAGAGAGGGGAGTGAGAGATTGAGAGGCATCAATTATGAACAACAGGTTTTTGCTAGAGTAACTTGAAAATGTAGGAGCTACCATTAGCTGAGATGGAAAGACTGAGAAGGAGTAGACTTTAGAGTTAGGGGTTCTATTTTGTACATTCTAATTTGGAATTACCTACTTAGGCAACCAAGTAGAATTGTTGAATAGAAAATTGCATTCAATAATTTGAATTTAAGAAGAGAGGGATATCTGAACTGGAATATTGTTATGGGAGTTGTCAGCATGTAAATTGTTCTAAGGCCTTGAGACTGGAAAACTCACCAAGGAAATGATAGAATAAGAGGAACAAAGACTGATCCCTGGAATACTCCAAAATTAAATGATTGGGAATAAGAATCAGTGAAGTAGTGTGAAAGGAGTGGCCAGAAGAATCAGAGGAAAATCAGGTGAATGGGGTGTCTTAAATGTTAAGTGATAGAAAATCCATCAAGGAGAAGGAAGGGATAAACTCTGTCAAATGCTGCTGAGAGATTCAGGTAACGGGAAGACTAAAACTGAACTTGGGATTTAGCAACATAGAGATCTTTGGGCATCTTGACAAAGTGGCTTCTGGAGGATTGTAGGGATGAGACTTGATTAGAATTAGGAAGATGGGAATTGTGCATTTGGAGACATGTAATACAGGTAGCCCTTTAAGGAGTTTTCCTACAAAGAGAAATAAATAAATAAATAAATGTAGCGACTGTCAGAGGAATCAAGAACCTGGTTTTTTTTTAAGATGAAATAGGACATGTTTGGAATGATTATATGAATAAATTATATATATATATATATATATATATATATATATATATGATAATATAGATGAGATGATATTATTGCTAATAGCAAAATATGGTAACATATTTTGGGGGATTTGAAACACCATGCCTAAAATACTTACTTAAATTAAGTAGCAAAGTAATGTCTAGTCTATAATTTCACCCTTTTCCTTTGCATCCCAGTCAAACTTGTGACCCATTTAAAAATGATATGAGTTAAGTTCTGATCTCTTCTCTGATTAAAACAAAGAGCACTACAGTTTTTGGGCTGCTTACCAGCCCATCTGAAGTCAATTATATTCTTAAAGATTTGCAATGAGATGACTCTCTAGTTGGAAGATATTGTGAGTAGCATTTTTTTTTTTTGTTACCTCTTGGACATATTACTCATTCCATGTTTAGTTGTTTAGAGAGTAAAATAGGCTGAATCATCAGAGCTATTCAGAGTCAAAATGCCTCACACTCAACCTTTGATCCAAGAAATGGACAAAAAACTTTAAAGTAGAAACCACTTTACACTCACCCATGACAAACCACCCCCCCACCCAAAGTGACATAAAACAGATTCTCTCCAGACTCCGATACCACAAAAGAAGAATCTATGTGTAATACTAGAAATAGAAGTTGGGTGCTTTAAAATGAAGAACATGCTAGCTTGGAATTACATTTAGTCTGGTGGATTTGGGAAACATCCCCTTGAGCTTTTAGTGAAACAAAACATCTTCACCCCAAATACATTTGTCCTCAAATAAAGTCATCTTCTTGCTTTGCCTATGAAAACCTGTTGGATTCTGAGCCAGATTTACCTGTAGCATATGCATGTATATCAAACAGTAGCCTTTTTCCTTTTTCCTTCTCATTCAATGACAACATTCTAATTCCATTGATGAAATTAACCACACTTGCTTGGAAGAACTGAATCTGACAAAAGAACCCTTAAAAACTTTGCCTGGCTGATCACATCTATGACTTAAGGGTCCCATAAATTCCTAACAAACACTTTACTTGTGAACTTGACACCCTGAACACAAGCAAGCCCCAGAAGCTCCCACTCCCATCCCATTCTCAACACAAACATTTTAAAAAGAGCCTCAGGGGCAGAGTTAAGATAGGACACATCAGCTTCCAGAGCCACAAATCACCAATCCATCTTTGCAATGAGGGACTTTCTTCAATGAGGTATAGCCTACATACATTAAAATGCATATGTGGCATTTAACACATATTAATGAGATCATTTCAAATGAATGTATTTGTCCAGTGCCATCTATTCCAATTATGCATAAAGTGGAATGAAAACTCAGGCATATTCCACGTGAGAGATTTAAAAAATATTTACCCACATGAACTGCCTTTCTGTTTCATAGGAATGTGTGGTTAAAGGGTTAATATTATCTATAAGGTAGACATTTAATGGATAAATTTAAAAGGAGCTAAGAACATAGCATCCTGTGTATAACTTTCATAATTGTGCGTTCCTCCAGAGATAATGGATATCATTATCAGCGGCGCCTGTCCTAGGAAACTTGGCAAGGTTATGATTGTTTGTTACAGCTTTGGTTATATTAACATACACATTAATATTTATAAATATTTGATGTCATGTTAATTTTTCATATAAGATGATTTATGTAATGTTGCTGTGCTCTGTTAGAGGGCATTTGCAATATGCTTCAAAAGGCAACTGAATTGATGCATGTTCTTTAAGGGAACTTGTCTGTATATCACTGTTCTTACAGTGAATTATTCTGAACAAAAGTGTTTCAAAATAAATTATGTGAATTGTGGATTTACTCCATTAACATTTTAAATAAAACATAAAGGAAAAGATCACGCTGAAACTATTTGCTGCATTTTTAAAAGGAGCTCTGTTCTCTTGAAGCAGGACAAAGTTTACGAAATACTGTTTTTCAAAAACCAAGTCATCAAGTAAGGAATGCTTTTGAAATTTTGTTTTAAATAGTATATAGGCGATAGAGCATGCAAAATAGGATATTCAGAAAAGGATATTAATGTGGGTTGGGAAAAGACTGCAATACTCTTGTTATTCTTTATCAATTTTATCTTGCTAAAGTATATTTTACTGTGATCAAATTTGATTAAGGAAATTGAATCTAAATTAGGGAAGATATGTATAATAAGTAAATTAACTATATGTTATGAAGTGAATACTTGCTTTAGGTGAAAGAATTAATTGGTTTTTTAAAAGCTTAAGCAGCTTTAAGCAAGAAGTTCATTTGTATAGCTTTTGGTGATTATGAAACCAATAAAATACAGTCTGGAAAATTGTAGGTTCATTTAGTACTTAGTAATTATTAATAATTACAATTAGTATTATTAATAATTCTTTACTTATTTTTTCATTTTGGTAAAAAAGTGTCAATGGATAAATTCTTTAGGAAAAACTTTGGATAACCCCATTTTATATGGTAATTTTTTCCCTATTGTAATGGTTGTTATATTTTTGTCTATTTTTTTCTATGTAGGTATTTTCTAATATAGTCTATAGTTGTCCTATTAGCAGAAGAACTGTTAGTGAAATTTTAGTTTAGGTGTACTTTTTCCGTTTTCAACAATTTAAAATAACCATTTAATGTCCCTTTTTCCCTATTGAGATTCATAATTTCTTTAAAGAGAACAAATCAGTATTAACTTAATTTTCTTTTTTGTGTACTCATGAGACATCATAAATCTTTAGCAGATTTGAGAATTTTGAAAATCTTCAGAGTATCCATATGCCTTGAATAGAATACTTTATTCTTCTAAACTTATCATCAAATAATAATTACTTTTCAAGTCATCCCTGGCACTCTATGAAACCCTTAAAAAACTCAAGAAATCAACTTGAGGAATTAGTTTTGACTTGACATTATAAAATTTGGCTTGCTCTTACTATCCAGTTTCACAAAATTAACAATTAATTTGAGTTACATGTAATAGACTTTTTCTCTTATATATTCATACTCAAATTAATTCTGTCATCACAATTATTCACATTACAAAAAAAATTATAACAGGTCATGAGGGAGGTAAATGCCTTAATTTGAGGTTATCCAGAAGAATCTGTGGCAATAGAGTCTATGGGGGGCGGGGGGAGAGAATTAGGATTATATTCCCAGGTGACACAGATGACCGGTATTACACAAAATATGTGACTTAAAAGTCATTTTGCAGTTACATAATAAAAATCATGTGAAAAAAAAATCTTGCCAAGGCAAAGAGTCAAAAAAGGGTAGTAAGCCATAGATAGTGTCTGTTGAGTTAAGTTAGCCTCTATGTTTAGCTCAGAATATTTATATTACAGATATAGGCATCTACTCATTTTCTACAAATGTAATAGACAGAAAAAGAAAAACATGGACATAAGTGTTTTTAGAGTGCTGCTAATATATATTGTCAAATATTAATCAGAATTCGCTCTTTGGAATTTTTCTGCTTCTGCATGAAGAAGTATCAAGGATTTTGAAAGTGCAAGTTATATTTCAGCAAAAGTTATAAAATGGAGTATCTGAAAGTATCAAACAGCAGGACCACCTGTTGGAAGGACTATAATACATCACCAATTAGGAAGACAAAGAAATTAAAAACTCTAGGATGAAAACATAGATAATTGGAAGGGGCAATCAAAGAGTGGATCCCAAAATAGTTCAGATTATTATTATATTAATGTTGTAAATTTAAATTTTGGTGTTACAGCTTTACTCTTCCATTCATGCACATGTTCCACTCATCCTCCACCAAACCTCCTATACCAATTCCCCATCTGCCTCCCTCAACCTGTTCCCTTTGGGAAACAATAAGTTCTTTCACTGAGTCCATGATTTATTACTGCTATATTTTTCCTGTATAATTTTTTTGTCATTTATATTCCACAAATGATATCGGTGATAGAGATCTCTGATATTTTTCTTTCACTTTCTGACTTATTTTACTTAACATCATCACCTCTAGGTCCATTCATTTTGTCTAAGAAGACACTATTTCATCTTTTTCACAGTTGTGTTCTTTTGAGTAATATTTCACAATTTCTTTATCCATTCATCTGTTGAAGGGACGTAGGTAGGTTCAATAACTTGGCAATTGTGGACAGTACTGCTATGAAAGAGTTGTACATAAATCTTTTCACATTAGCGTTTTTGTCTTTTTGATATAAATACCTAGTAGAGGTATTGGTGGCTCATCTTAAGAAACCTTCATCTGTTTTCCAAAGAGGCTGCACCAACTTGCATTCCTACCACCAGAGCATGGGAATTCCTTTTTCACTGCAATCTCAACAACAGGTGTCGATTTCATTCTTTTTGATATGGGCCATTTCAGAGGTGTAAGGTGATAGCTCATTGAGGTTTTGCTTTGCAGTTCCCTTATTACAAGTGATGTCTGTCGGCCATCTGAATGTTTTCTTTAGGGAAGCGTCTATTTAGGTTTTTGCTCATATTTTGGTTAGTCGCTTGTTTATTTTTGTTGTATTGTATAAGAACTTTGGAAATTTACCCTTTGTCAGGGTATGGTGTGCAAATATTTTTCTCATTCTGTTGGTTGCCATTTTGTTTTTGTGATTATTTCTTTTGTGGTTCAAAAGCTTTTTAGTTTGATGTAGTCTCGCTTGTTTATTTTTGTTTTTGTTTCATTTTATGGTGTTGCCTGGAGTATGTCCTCTATGTTTTCTTTTAAATAATTTATTGTTTCAATTCTCATGTCAGATCTTTAATCCATTTGGATTAATTTTTATATATGGAGTTAAGTATGGATGGATCTAGTTTCATTTTTTTGCATGTATCCATGTTTTTGAGCACCATTTACTACAGAGGCTCTCTTTTCTCTGTTGCATGGACATCCCCACTTTGTGAAAGATTAACTGCTCGTGTTTGTGTGCATTTATCTCTGGGCTTTCTATTTCTATTCCACTAGTTTGTGTTTCTGTTTTGTCTGCAGGATTATTCTTTAAGTTGTTGAAAATAAGTCTTTTGGCAACATATATATGTACTTATAAAGAAATTTTACTGAAAGTTTTCTAGATTGCACTGATTCATTCTGGTTATAAATATGTATTGGGTAAATAATAAAATAAGGAAAAGAAGGATAGGTTTTCAATTATATTTTTAAAGCATCTTCCTTAAGATTGTATGCCACTGTGAGACTGTACCAACTTTGTTCACTTAAGAACAAAGGCAAACTTTTAAACTATACTAGGAGATGTTTATATAAATATAGAGATTCTGGTGTATCTGTACATAGATACAAATAGATACACATATGAATAAATATGTATATGTGTGAATATCTCAAAGTATACAGATCTATGTTGAATTAGCTAATATTGTGCCCATTGTAAAGTGTCTAATCTTGTTATAAAATTGCAGTGAAATCAAAACAGAATAACTAGTCCTTCAAATTAAGTTATATTATTTTCTAAATTTAGGCAAAACCAACTTTTTTCTTAAATAAACTTCAAAGATAGAGTGGCCCAATAACTCATTAATATAAAAATAATGTGCAATTTAATTAAAGTCTAGAATTCTCTAGATGAGATTTTTATTATCATAAATAAATAAATCATGATACGTCCAGATAGTAATTTTAGCTGAATTAAAATACTCAACTGTAAAGCAGTTTTTCTAGATAATCATGAACAAATTCCATTAGTGGTATTCTCATCAAAATTTGATTTCCATAAAGATAATCCATGGCACATCAACACAATTAAGATGAAATGGATCAAATTTACATACATCCAATCACATTTCTTTTTATAAATGATTAATACTTGTGCATTGTTAAGATCACTGAAATATTATACCATGTGTTTGAGTAGTGCTATAAATTAAGGCTTCATATCAGATGCCGTGTATGTCCATTATAGAGAAATCTGTCTCCCTAGTCCAAGACACAAAATTTAGTCTGTTTGTGCATTGTCATCATGAATTAAAAGAATTTGTTGGATGAGCCTGGGTGATTCAAGATGATATAATACTAGAAGAAGAAAGAACCAGTTTGCCAATCCTATATGCACTTATTTTCATTTAGATGCCTGTGCAGATGGTCTTAAAAATGTTTAAGATTAAGACAAAGCGGAGAGATTATAACATCTCTTCATGCAGATTACGGCATTAAGCCAATGACTAAAATGCTTTATTTTTATTTTGATTTGTTACTACATGAGTTGTGCTGGAAGAACAATAATTGGTTAGAGAAAGGAAAATTATCAATTAAAAAAACTCTATATAACCCCTTAAATGTTTTAAATACTATCTCAGAATGCTATTTCATTTGATTCTCATAAGATGGCATAAGTAGATAGAGAGAAGACTTTCAATTACTTTTTGTGTGATAGATTTAACCCCAGGATAAAATGAAATTATTATTTGACAAACTGTTTGTTTGTTGGTGATGATAGTGATCTTTGGTGTAGCAAGTGGCTATTTGGCTATGGTTATCTTCCTAAGTCATCTAATTAATGATTTCTTTAGCTCTCCACTATATAAACTGTGTTCATATATATATAATATCTAAATGTGATAGGGAGAAATTGTTTTCTACAATTGAACCCTGAACATATGGCAGGCTTACCCATGTAAGATTACTTATTTTCTCAAGTTTTATTAGTTTCTCAGTGGCTTATATAACTATGTCATTTGGGGGAACATTTTCACACCTGCACATACATGTAAAATTAATGTGCCTGTTATAATCAATCATACCATAGTTTATCGGTCATTGAAGAACACTATCCAGTACGTTTATCAATACTAACATGCATCTGTTGTGAAGATAACCAAAATGAATAAAGTGAAGTCAAGCCATGCACTTCTCTTTCTACTTATGACTAAAATACAATTCTGTTATTTTACTAAATCCTTTTTTATAAAACCTGTCTCATCCTATCATACTCAGAAAGAAGCTGAAATGAGTTTATTTTGTACTCCACTTTCAGTTACTTATACTCAATTCTGCCATTAGGAGGAGATATGGGCAATAACTTTTAGGGTTAATCTGTCCCAGAACGATTAAATACAAAAGGAAACCATTCGGGCCTCCCTGGTGGCTAAGTGCTGCCCTGTGGAGCTGCTGGCAGTGGTGACTCGAGTTCGATGCCTGGCCTGGGAGATTCCCATGTGGCGCAGCAGACCTCTCCTGCCTCACCCACTGCTCCCCTCAGCAGTGTATTTCCGTCGATCTGCCTGTGCTGCTCCCCACTCTGTCTCTGGTGAACCCTCTCACCGCCCCACGCGTCTGGCCTGTACCCCAGCTTATATGCATAAATAAATAAAAATCTTTAAAAAAAAAAAGGAAACCATTCAAAAGTTACAGGAATGAAAAGTAACAGAAAGCACAGGACGTCAATAAGGATGTGTATTTTTCTTTCCACAGTGATCTGTTGCTATTCAGAACAATTGATTAGACAGGTTCATTATTGTTTTGCAACCACACATAAACCATTGCTATCCACATTTACTCCCAAAGGTGTTCTCATGGACAGTTTTTCAATGATTTGTAAGTTCAAGTAGCAGCGAGTTTACAATTTACTCTGTTTAACTTTCCTGGTCCTTTAAAGAGAATCTCCAGTTTTTATCAGCTAAAGGCCACTGTAGCAGCAACAGCCTCCCCAGGCTTTTTGTCAGTCACAAATGTTTATCATCCAAAACTATGTCCATTCCTGAAATGGTGATTTAACTCTGTCCTGCATAGATGAGCCATTGAAGAGAAAATTATCTTTCTGGACCTGAGATCTTCTTCATTTAGCCTTAAGCCATCATTTTAAAAGATGGTTGTAGTAATTTTATTTAAAGAAACAGATAAAGGAATTGTAAAGTGTTATATTGGGTTTTTTGTTTTTTTGTGTTTTTTTTTTTTTTTTTCGTAAATCTGTACAACACATAAAATAAGGAAGATGAGTAATCTTGGTATGGAACAGGACCTAAAGCTTGTCAAGTTCAATTTTTTTTCATACTGTAAAATAATGAAGTTTTCTGGAAAACAGACTCAAGCAGCCAAAAAAAAATGTCATTTCTTTGTGGAATTCTCAACAGTTTTATTTTTTAAAGATTCTTCTCTCTTTCATTAAGGTTGAGTCTGCATCTTTGCATGCACGTGATTTTATATGTGCGTATAAAATATGAGTTAAATATGATCAGAACTGGCTCTATTCCTTCTGTTTCTGATAAGGAGGAAATATAGGTTACAGTTAAGTGTTTGGGCACTGAAATCAAAGTTATTTATTCCATTTGTTGATTTTTATTGGGGTGATGCTGTTTTGCAGCACTGTGTTTTAGGAGTCCAGCCTCCCACCTCTTCATATGCATGTTCCCTCACTCATCAGCAGGGTACTAGTAACTCCGCCGCTGGTCATGGGGCACCCTAATCCTAACCCTCCCCGTTCGGTAACCTCAGCTCCTCTGTCAGAATCCAAGGTTTTCTTTTTGTTTCGTCTTCTCTTTTCCCTTGCCTTGTTTCTTTATATTCCACATAAGGGTGAAATCATTTTTTCTTTCTCCTTCTGATACATTTCACTTAGCATTATTGTATTTCCCTTCATTTTGTCACAAATGGCAAGATTTCATATCTCTCTCTCTCTCTACCTACCTACCTACCTATCTACCTATCTGAGCAGTAGGGAATCAGAGCTGTTAATCCTGACTCTTCTACTTACACTCAACAAATGGCTTATTTTTCCACTTACTCATATTTAAATTGGGGAGACTGACAGTGAATATTTTTTAGCTATTATGAGGATTACATGAGATAATGTGTTATATGCTCAGCATTTAGTCTCAAAGAAGAAAACAGGCCATGTGCAGGCCATGTGAGTCGGGAGGAGGGAGAGCGGAATGAAGGTCAGGTGTCCGAAGGGCAAATGTATAGTTAAGATAATGTAAAAAGACTTTCTTGTTGTTTTCCCCCACTACTGATAATAAGGAATTTATATTTGCAGTTAAGGGAATATAGGAAAACATCCTTACTTATAATAGTACTTTGTGAAAAGTCACATCCTTTAGAGACAAGTAATTGCAAAAGAAGGAAGTGGGATGTCCAGGTAGAGATGATGCTTTATGCTAAAAATGTAGGGGTTTTCAGCATAAGCAATATTTTGGTAACTACCCTGGTCTAGCATGGAATGCTGTGGAATGCTGACCTGTATATGCCTATGTTCCAAACAAAGCTCATTCTCTTCTGTATGTACTTTTTCCAGATTTCTGTCCAACACTATGCATGTTGAGTTAGTTCCTATTCCCTCTTATGCAAAGGATTCTCTAATTTATGATAATAAATAGAACTACTACATATTTAAAGATTCATTCAAAATCTACAAAATGTTAGAGAATCTTATTTATAATATTGAACAATAGAGTTAACAAAAATTTGTACTCAGAGAGCCAGTGATTAAGATACATATAAAATGCTACCTCAATGTATAACTTACTGATTTTACTACTCTTAGAAAGAAGGATTCACAATCTAACTTGGAAGTATTCCTGAATTTTCAGCTGGGCTATCTCCAGCCAGATATTCTTACCTTCTCTGTTTCATCAATTTTGATTTCTTCCTTAAATGGCATATGTCACTTTTGAAAATAATTCCACTAGATTTATTTGCAACAACCTCTTTTCATAGACTAATGACAAAAACTGAACTGTCTATTTGCTTTTTGCATAATATTTAGCCAGGGGCAATATTTCTCCAACTTCACTCTGCATTGGAATGCTCTGGAAGGCTTGTTAAAAATGCTAATTTATTGGTTCCATCCTTGGAGAGTCTGATTCTATAAAACTGAGGTAGGGGAACAGGAACGTCCTACTTTAAGAGCCCCCAAGGGTTCTGATACAGGTGATCTAAAGGACACAATTAGAAAAATAGTGACTGGGAAGACTGCAGGTTTACAACCTGCTTATTATACAGATAAGCGTCAGAATTACATGAAGAGCCTCTATTATGAAACTATTCACAATGTGATAAAGGCTGACTTCTCATAAGTTTGAAAATAGGTGTGACTTATGCCATGATTGATATATATCAGGTTTCTTAGGAACGTTGCAGACTCTGGAGACAAGATTCCTGTGCCCCCTCTCAGCGTAAATACAAACTGAAGATGAATGCAGAGGGCTTTAACTCAGAGCTTTAGACCCTGGGACTCTCTCCTAGGGACCTCTCATGGGCTCCCTTCCCGCATCCTCGGAGTTTATCTCCCTTTGAAGCCCATTCTCCCATTCTCCCTTCTTTTTCCCCTAACTCAGATTCTCTCCCTCTGCCAATTTCCTCCCTCTTTATAGACTCTTAACTCATAATCTTCTCATGGCCTACTTTTTGCCCCCCTCCCCTCCTAGATATCTTATCCAAGGATAAAAGAGGGGAAGGTACATTCGGGCCTTTCATAGATTTTGTGGTTTAAAAGCGCTGCATGGGGAGGCCAGAGCTGGGAGAGAAGTGTTAGTGAACAGGACAAATGTGGATGTTTTCTCTGCTTTCCCCCATTCTGTTTGGCTTCTTCCACTTTCCCCCTAAACCAGAACGGCACGTCCATCAGACAGGCTAGAAGCCAGGTCATGTGACCTGTCAGAACTTGCTGGCTGAGTCTTTTAGCCATTTCCTGGCCTTAATTTCCATCTCTCCTCTCTTAGGAGTTTATCCCACTACAGAGCAAACCAGGATTTGCTGTCTTGACATAGCATAAGCAAAGAGACTCCCTAAAAGGTGGTTAGAAATACCTTTCCTAAAAGCAAAAAGACAGAAAAACAAAGCGAGTGTCCCCACCCTGGTAATTAGTAACTATTGGAGAGCATCTTAGAGAAGTTAGTTCTCAGTCCAAGTCAGGCTCGCAGTGAAAGTAAATGTGGTCTTTAAATTTTCTGAAGTCTTGGGGAAGTTGCTTGTCTCACTTTCTCCATTTCAAATGCTCTTTGATGTGCTTTGCTACTTTTGAGAAAATAGTGTGTGAGCAGAGTGGCTTCCTAAGTGTGTGTGGGGGGAGGGGCAGGGGCTGATGGTGTCATCGGCCTTTCTCTCCAGGCATTTTCAGACAGAAATGTGACTTCCAGAATCAGTCATGCTTGTGCACACACACACACCCCCAATACACGCTTACAGAAAAAAGTGAAACTCACCTCTTCACTCACATGCCTCTACTTGCTATGTTACAACCAAGAAGTTTGTGAGACTGAACCCTCAATGATCTGTTAATGATTTGGGATTTTAAACAGTGCACACTGAAAGCTGGTTCTTGTAATCAAGTTTGACATGAAAATAGTACTGTCATCGTTGAATGCTTAATCACATTAAATTTCAGATGATCCGTATGTCACGAAGCTGTATTTTGGAAACATGAATTTGAACTTTACTACTGAGCAGACATGATATCTACCTAGAAGTCGAGCCTCAGAGCATTTCAGCATTGAGTTCTGATTTCAGGAAGCTAGAAATTTATTAATGACACTGAAATTCATGAGAGAATATGTCTGTGCAATTAAGATGTGTAATCAAGAAACAGTGTCTCTGTTTCAAGGGGAAAAATGTTTGCCCCTGTCCTGGCCTCCTGGGTTCCGAGGGGCATTTCTGGCCTCTGGTCTCCAGCCTGTAACTGTTCTTTTTTTCAAGCAGTTTGGATTGTTTGTCCTACACATTTTTGTGTGTCTGTGTTGTCTGGGTGACAGGATGGTGGGGATTAAGCTGGATTTCTTACCGGTCTGTCCGTTTTTAGAATAGATGCTAAAGAACTGAGTGAAGCTTTACATGTTCAAGCTAAATCATCAAACTTAGAGTGAGGCTACCTAGCCTAAGGGGATTCGCGTACACCCCACACCTTCTCAGTCCTTCTTAGTAGTTCCATGAACTTGACGCAAATGGTTTTGTCTGATTCCTCCAACCTCTCCTGATACCTTGAGCCAAGCAACTGACTTCATTCAAGGAGTTAGGCTGCCTTAGAGAGAAGCCGTTAGAACTTTGTATCCAGTCTACCAGGCAAATGAGAAGGCCACTGAAACATCAGATGGGAGCGCAAATCTGAGGCTGCTTTGGTCTTTTCTAAATCACACACCTAAAGCTCGTCTTGACGCCTAAGAGTTCTTCTTTCTTCTTCCAACTATCAAGTTTGCATTGTACAACTCGGCTTTGTCGTCTCGATAGGAGGGTTCAGCCTTCTCCTAGAGCACAGAAAGGTCATCCAGTAAGAACATCCCATCCCACACAAGGTTGTGTTAAACTTCGCCCAATCGTGCCACTAATTCGCATGCTTCTCCAGTGTTCCTGGATATGATGTTTGCATTGGGGCTCAGGGAAGCATGGCTAATGACATAAGCGAGCTTTGTCATTTCTCGCTGCCAGTTTTCTTCACGACGTACACTTTTGTCACTCAAACTGCCCCAAATTGCTCCAACAATTCATCTTAAAGTGCATGAGGAGGGGGACTTTTAAGTGCCCCCCTTCTAAGGATTTTGTGTTAGAAACAGAAAAGTTCCCATGAAGGAAGGGGGTGAGTGTGTTTTCCAGCCTCTGGCTCTCCCCAAGTGTCACTCTTCCCTGCCACGAACCCAAAGGAATGAATTACATTTCTCTTCGTGTCCTTTAAATGAATAGCATAGTTTGGGTGAAATTATCAGGCAATTGCATGCCTTTTATGCAGATAATGCTATTTGATGAAAGCGGTGTTTTGATCTGCTAAGGATAATACAGATCCAGGGTTGGATTCATTGGTGAGAGTAAAGCTGTCTTCTGTGATAACTTCATCTCAGCATGAGGTCAGACGGGGAAAACTGGGATGGGGGATTAAAAAATGACACAGTCGGAGCAGTATTCAGTTCCCTGCTGTGCTCCTGGCTGCACAGTATAGCTTATGTTTCTGATCTGTTATGGTATTGTCTGCCTTTCTCTCTCAGAGCAGAAAGAGATTGCTTAAAACTTTTCTTTTTTCAGCTAGAGGGATTAGTTCTGTGCAGCTTTTTTAATTAAAGAAACTGTATCTTTTTCAAGGCAATTTAAAGCTGCAAGGGAAAAGCCATCAACATCCACAACTTGCTACTGTTATCTGTAACAAAGTGTAAACTCTGAATTTGATATTCGGAAATCGGGGCAGGGAACTGGAGGATTCTGTTGTATTTTGAACCTTCCGTGATTGCTAAGATCCCTAAATGGAGAATAGTCAATACATGATTTTGTATAAGTCCTGAAGACGTTTTCCGTAAGTGGGAACTTCCAGCCGCTTTGCTTTTTAGCTGAGCTGAGCTCGCTTAATTAAATCTTCATGATGATAGCCAAGTGCACTTGAAAATAGTGTAAGAGGAAATAGATTTGACTATATATCCTTTTCTTTACCCAGAGATCATTTTTAAACATTTCCATTCTACTGAAAGTGATAACAGTAGAAAATGTCTGCTTCGTACGGCCAATTTGCATTTAAACAGTGCAAAGGACCGCACGATGGTACTTTATCACCGTGAACCTTTGCCTATGTGATAAGTGCTCATGATCTTTATTAATCGGAGAGGAGCATGGATTGAATCTATCCAAAGTGATGATAAATTTGTCAGGACGTATACATCTGAGTTGAATTTATAGCTCAATTTAACCCAGGTTAATGTCAAAAATCCTCAAATGTTTCAAATAAGGCGCATATGGTTATCACTTTACAAAGCATGCCGGCTCTGCGCTTGGATTGCAACATACACATCTCTAGCTAAATTCCATGCCAGATCAATTAGAAACAGTCCTCCTGAGCAGACAGGAACAAACAGAGATTGTTTCCCCAATACCAGCTGAACCCTTGTCTTGGAGCAATGAAAGCAGTCATCTCAGGCTCTCCCTGCCTTGCCATGAAAAATCCCAGGGAAGTTTGGAAAACAATAAGGGTTTCGTAAATAATATCATATTTAATATAAAACACCTAGGATTATATGCATTTCATCAGGGCTTACTACAAGTCCCCCCCCACCCCCCGGCCCAAATAACAGTAAGTGCTGTCTTTCTGAAAATGAAAAAAACAAAATGGGGTCTCTTTGTCTCTTCCCGTTGTTTTTCTCTTTCTTTCAACTGATGTTTCTGAAAACATCCAGCAAGTTCAGAGGTGAGTTTTGCTATCAGGATTAGGATTGTTAGGCTATCTGCTATTAACAAACTGGTGGGCAAAAATGTAGAAAATCATACTTACTAAATGTACTTTCTAAGTGGATTTTATTTATGACATATCCTTTTTAAAAATAAGCCAGCATGACAATATGAGGAAAATATTTTGTGCTCACTCATTCATTCAACAACCATTTATTAGGCATTGTCTCTAGAGCAGCTCGATTTGTCGATCTGAAGGCCAAATCCCTGGGGGTTCTCAGCTCTTAAGACATCCCCTCACCAAAAAGCAACAACAAGAAGACAGGGCCATTGTCTCCTGCAAGCAGAAGTACTGAGGAAGCACGTCTAAAGAAGGGAGATTGCTACTAGGAGTTTCAATCAATTGGCATTGCAAAGGCTGGGGTAGAACACACTGCCCACTGAGGGTGGCAAACCTGGGAAGCAGGATGTCTTCCTTGGGTTTGATACTGAATTCACATCACTTGATGACTCTATCTGTAAACCACGTTTGCTCGGTCACTGCCAGACGGAAAGTAGCAAATGGAGATTGTATCTTTCACAGAGCTGCAGTGATTAATTTGTAATAAAATGACCCACAGTGAGTACTAACCTGAAGTACAACTGTGTGTTACACTATTATACTATGTTCTCACTCGAAAGTTGTTTATAGAAAATATACCATTTCCTAAAGGCCGCAGTGATAACTATTAATGATAAAGAGTGCATGTTTGTACGAGGGATGGGAGGTTTGAAACAGAGATGGAGACAACCAGAATTGAAAGTGCCATGGAAGAAAAGATGCCTCTATTCACACTCCTTGGTGGAACCAGGTCGTTTCTGGGGCTCAAGCAAGACCAAGGCAACCACTTTCTCCCTAAAGGTGAGAGCCCCGTGTAGTCGAGGTAGGTAAGTGCAACACAAACTAATGTACTGGAAAAGCCATGGAAAGGTGGGTCTGTTGATCACCAGGGCTGCCAAATGCACGGGCCTTGAACAGGCCTGTTTTGCTTTAATTAAGGTAATAAAAGCCTATTTTCCACGACAAACAGCCATTTTCATTTTATGACTTTGTCAGTGATCAAATTAGAATATTTGTTTTATGGTTCCCCTCCAGGTAACGGCCAGAAGAAATAAGTTGTTTAAGTTGTTTATTTTTACAAGACACACACACGCGCGCACACACACACACACACCCTCCCCTGGTAATAACTTCAAAGCTACTTGGAAGACTTGTGTGTAGATGTTAAGGTCTAGTGCTGGGGCTGGCCCAGAGCAGTTGTTTTCCCCACAAAGTGATTGGTTTGCCCCTCAAGTCCAGGTGCAACCCTGCCATCCTGACCGCGGGGTTACCTTCTGTCCCAAGCCGCCCAAGGCTTGTTTGTCATCCCAGTGGAGGCAGACCCCCTTTTGGACATGGCACAAGTGGGCGTTTTTCAGACCTTTCCAGGATCTGTGAGCTGGATGACATAGGTACCCAGGCTTTGGCCGCCTGGGCATTGCGTCCCTTCCTGAGCTGTTTCTGGAGCCTGCAGCCTGGGAGAGGTGCCACCCCCCAGGACCGCCTCCATTTGCACCATCAGTCAGGCCACCTTAGCCTCCGCTTGAGAGCAGCAGGCCCAGGCGTGGGAAGTCCAAAGAATACCTATGGAGCTGAGTCCAGGATCCTCTGGGGAGAGCCTGCTGCTGCCTGCCCCTGCACTCCCCTCTGCACGCCACGAGATGGGCAGGCGAGAGCCCAGCCTGTCAGAGGAGGACTCGGCTGTGAGACCAGCTGTGCCCCCCGGGAGCAGCTGCGTCCCAGCCCCTTCAGCTGCAGGCCAGATCTTTAGGACTGGAGGAGGAATTGACAGCCCCAAACCACAGCCTGCAGGGGAGGGGCCCGCGGTATTGGCCTAAATGGACCAGCAGCCCCTGAGGCAGGAGCTGGGCTTGGCCGAGGTGGTAGTTGAGGGCACAGCTATGGCACCAGAGCTGTCGGTCTCCGGGTCCTTCCCACCCCCAAAGTGAATCCGGAGGTTTGCCCACTATCCTCCACGCCAGCACTTTGTAGAGGCTTGCAAAGGCCTCAGGCAGACATTTCCAGGGGTGAAAGTGGGGGGCTTCGCGGGGAGCTCCGTGGATTTTATTTTTTCCGGAGAGCTGCGTTTCAGTGTGACAAGGGGGCCCCACGGGAGGGCGTCGCCGCCAGCTCAGCCCCATTACCCGGTGCGCGACCGGCTGCGTTAGCGCGCAAAGTCACCAGCCGCGCCGGGCAGAGTTTCCTGTGAGCGCCGGAGGTTTGCAGAACAGACAGCCCGTCTTGCATTTCCTCGCCCGCTCGAGTTTTTATTGCAGCCGAGGGCACGACGTGAGCTCCCCGCCATCCCCGCCCTCCCCGCTCCCCCCCAACAGCTCAGCGAGGCAAAAAGCCTGATGGTCACGTAGCGAGCTGCCTCGCTGCTTTCCAGGGAATCATTTGGAGGACGAAGCGTGCTGTAGATTGGCACTGCACAGCATCGCCTTTTCCTCAGGGCCTCCAATCATGGGGCTTCTTTGTTAGGAAGGGAAAAGAAAAATCCCGCGAAGCCGGGAACTTCACGCACACACACTGCTGCGGTTGCCGGCTGCGCTCACGCGCGACAGCCCTGCAGGCACCTGCGCGCCTTGTCCACCAGCGACACCTGGCCCAGCGCAGCGTCGCGTGATGAGTTCGAGAGCGTTTTGTCTCCTGCATCCAATTAGTGTGACTGTTCAGCATCGTGTGCTGAGAAACTTTGACTACCATGTACTAGGGAGCTGGACTAAAGACAGGCTCCAAGATTTAGTACCATTTCTAAACTGTATTAGGTCCGTGGTTCCCTACACTGATCACCAGCGTTAACTAGAAGGAAGGTTCTAGAAAAAAAAAATGAGCTGAAAGAAAAAACACATGTTTTTCTCCAACTCCCACCTGTTCTACCAGCAATTTAGCGGTCTTGACCTCTTCGGGGTCAGGGCAGAGGGCTTTTCTCTGTGTGTCTGTGTGTATTCTTCGATAGCGAGGTCTGAAGTTGGGGGCGGAGGGGTTGGACACGTAGAAAAGTTTTTAAACACTTAAAATGTTTCTGTGGGAATTGGGCCACGAATGTGATTTATGAAAGCCTCCTCAGGTTTCCTTAGGATCTCAGCACAGCAGGGATGCAGATTTGAAGTAGTTTCTGTGATTGTCAAGTACTATCTGGGACACACCTTCCTAATTGACAGGCTTGCTTGGGAAAAACGAGAATGGCTAGAATAAAGGGGGGGGGGGTATAATTAATCAGTCCCGCCGCCTTATTTTCTTTTTCGAGTGTGAAACTCAAATGGTAGGAAGGAGACTGACCTTCCCAGGGGCCACCCTAGATTCCTCGCGCAAACACCTGCGCGTGGGGTGTAGCGTGCCGGCCCCCCCCCGCGCACAGGGAGCAGAATCGTGCGCTGGGTGGTCGCTACTTCTCAAGACGTGGCGGAGCGCGTGGTCATTTAGCAACTTTGGGCGCTCCGATTGTGGCACTGGGTATACTGAGCCAAGTTCAGAAGCTCCCTTTGTCCGTTCTCGCCTAAACTTGGGAGTAACACTTGAGTGAAGGTTCAGGCTTTCCTAGGAGGCTTTGTGCTTGTGTTGTTTTTTTTTTTTTTCTTCGAGGGCTTGGTGTGTTTCTTATTCTGCACCTAGTTCCTAATGCAAGTGTGTTTCCTTTCCGCCCAAGTCGCCGGAATGCTGTGCTCTGAAGTTGACCGTGGAGAGCCCTGAGCGCGCGCGGGTCCCTCCACTACACCGCCGAGCACCGGTCTGCGGCACCCCACATCCGGCCAAGACTTTCTGATTCTCAGCTACCCGAGTGGGTCTCCGGCTTGGGGGTGGGGAGACGCTCGGGCGCCCCAAGAGGAGCGATGCTTGCTCGTGCGTCCCAGCGCGCACGCCTCGGCCAGGCGCCGCCGCGTCCGGGGCCCCAAAAGTGCCTGCAGGTTGGAAGGGGACCGAAGGGGCACGCGTGGGCCCCGCGAAGTCGCGGGAACCTCAAGCTGTCCCGCCAGGTTTTCATCACGCCAGGGGAAGAGGGGACCGGGGACCCCGGAGAGAGAGTTTCGGTGGGAACTTGAGTAGTGACAGTGTCTTGTGAAGAGCAGTAAACTTTTACTTTGCTCCCGCAACTAACAAAGTCCAGGCAAGGGTCGTGTTCGGCTGCTCATCTGAGGGGACAATCGGGAGAAAAAGAAAAAGAATAAGTGTGAGGTCTGGAGGCTTAGGGCACCCCAGAATGCGTCCCCCGGCCAGCGCGCGCTTGTGAGAGGTCCGGGTGCTTGAACTAGGGGGGCGGACACTCGTTCTGCGACCGTGTGGCTCTGGGGCTGGCCGGCAAGCTCGGGTGTCGGAGACCGCTCCCCCGTCCGAAGGTCACGAGTGCTTTTCCCCCTCGGAGACTAAGACCCTGGAAGGGAAGGTGAGGGTCGTTTTCAGAGGCTCTGCAACAGGACGGGCCGCCTACCGGGGTGGAAATCCTTAATTACACCCTTCTGCCTCCGAATCCATCTCCCGGCAGTGTCTTGCGCTCCCACCTCCTCGGGTGACTCAGCTGACCCGACAAGCCCACCCTACGGAAGATCAAGAAAAGTAGTTTTCTAAGAAGGTTAGAGGTTTGAGTACTCAGGGAAGTGTTTCCACTTAGGTCCAAAGCAATTACCCGCCCCCCCCCGCCTCCCCGCCCCCCGCAGAAGAAAAGGACGGAGCCCCACGCACGTACCCCCGCACTTCGTCGGTGCGTGTGCATTTCGGATGGCGTTGCAAGTTCATTAGTGTTTGCCATCAGCGCCGGCAGACCCCCATCACAGCCGCGAGCCGGCAAGAGCCATTCATCAGCGCGAAGTGTTATTCATGGATGACCCCTAAATCACGGCCGAGTAGTAGCTGCCGATTGGCCGCAGCAGGGAGCCTCGGTGCTTTCCCGAACCTACGCGGCCGGGCGGGGGGAGGGAGGGAGGGGCGGCCAGCGTGGTTCAGTCCAGCAAATCCCATTTGACAGAAAAAGGCAGTAAACGGGGAATCTCTTTTTTTGAATAAAGAAGAAGAAGAAATAAAGTAGCTGTCAGCCTGACAAGTGGCGGAGCGGAGGAGTCGAGGATTATAAATGATCGCGGCCGGCCCAGCTCGCCCTGTGATTGGGCTCTCCCGCGATCGGCACTGGGGGAAGCGCATGGTAGGCTGCTCTCCGGGCTCCGCTCGCTCGCTCTCTCTTCCTCTCC
>PVIJ01000587.1:0-20688 GCA_004024925.1 Scalopus aquaticus | reverse complement strand
GGGGGCGGCGGGCGGGCGAGGGGGGCGCGGGGGCGAAAAAGAAAGTGAACTCATTGGCGCCCGGCGCGCTCCCCCCGCGGCCGGCGGCGGGCAGGGGAGGAAGTTGTAACACTTGCTGCTCCCCTCCCCGCCCCGTCCCCCGCCCGGCTCCTCGCGAGCCCCCTCCCCGCGCCCGGCTCCTTTGAATTTGGCCGAGCGCGGGGTGTGCGCGCTGCCGGGCGGACGCGGCGGCGGCGGGCGGGCGGCGAGCGGGCTGCGCGGGCGAGCCGAGCGCGGTAAGTGGGGCGCCGCGGCCGGCGCGCCCTCCTTCCTTTCGGGGGTCCGAGCGGCCGGGCCGCGGCGCGGGAGCGGGCGGGCGACCCCTCGGACGGCGGCGCGCGGCTGCCAGCGAGTCCGGGCGGCGGCGGCAAGTTGGCCGGCCGGGGTGGCTGTGTGGCCGGGGCGCAGCTCGCCCGCGGGCCGGTGCTCCCCGGCTGGCCTCGCGGGGCCCGCCGCCCCTCCCTCGCGCCCGACACCTCGAGCGCCGGCTCAGGTGGGAACTTCGGGGTGCCTCTCGCCCGCGGAGCGGACCGCGCTCCCCCGCGCCGAGGACCCCGGGGCGCCCGGCTTCCCCGAAGCGGGGCGCTCCGTGGGGGGGCGGGGAGCCCACTCGTCTTGCTGTGTTCGGGGCGAGCCTCAGTTTTGTGGTGGGGCGCCGCGTCCTCTGAGGAGGTGTCTGCCAAGATCCTGTGGGGCTTCCAGCGGGCGGGAAGCCCTGGGTTGTCGCCACTTTGTGGGGAAGTGGGGAGGAGGCTTCTCTAGCTGCCGGGGCCAAGTTGGAAAGGAGGGGGAAGGAGAAAGGGCTTGGGGTGTACAGGGAGTGAGGGATCTCAAACTTCAACTGGAAACTCTGAACGGGGCTGGAAAGAAGCAAGTATCCCGACCTGGGCATTTGAAAAATTACAGCTTGACGAGTCTGCACTCAATCTCAGTCTATCGCATTTTCCAGCTGGTGAGAAAGAGCTTCCCAGATTTGAGGTTGAGGTAGGTTCAGTCTGAACTCTGCTGCACACCTTCTTAAGCAGCTGGGATTCCATCCGTGCACTGCCTCCCCGCTAAGGTGGTGGGAATAGTAACCTGCTCGTCGTGGAGAAAGGATGCCACGTAATTCTGTGCAGTGCAGCCAGGACTCTTTATTTTCTGAAGTCGCTATCATTGAAAGCTGGGGGGAAAGTTTCCAGGTACTTTGGGGTAAGTGCAGTGGAAGTGAAAGGGCAGAACGATCCAAGGACTTTTCTTCCGGAGTCCAGATGCCGGGATCTCCTCGAACTGGACTCAATGCCTCTCCCTGATTCTCTGTTTCTTATCTTCTGACAATGTATTTGTCACACATTTGCAGGCTCTGGCAGAATCCTCTGGGTGGTCTTTTCAGTAGAAATAGAAATATGTCAGGCATTACCTTTTCCTTCTGTCAAAAAGAAAAAAATATATATAACAGGGCTGGCATCCTTGGAAAGCTTGGAAGAGTACCCTGAAAAGCGAGATGGCTACTGAACAGAATTTGGTAATTTCATTTCTTGAGTGAATTTGTTTAAAATATGTGCATAGCCCACTTCCCAATTGCCTACCTGGAGAAGTATTGTAGTCTTTCTAGTATATTAGGAACAGAGTTTAGAGTTAAGAGTAAGTGTATTATTAAAATTTATGACAGATTCTAAGATTTCAGTTAGAGCCAAAGATTTCATGAAGTCTTGTTTGGTGCATTTCTTAACACAGTCTTAATTATCAAAAACTTCCAGCTTGTATTTCTCAGTGTATGAAATTCTTGTAAGAAGAGCCTTGAAACTTTCAATTTGTGATTCTGAATGCAGAGCAAATATTTAATTCTTGCTCTAAGAGTGAGAGGTTAGTTCAGTAATAAGACTTGCTAATCCCACTTTAAAATGTCATGGCATTCACAAATTATTCGTAAATTCTTCAAAGATAGGGGTTTATAATGAGTTTAGTTATTCTATTGTGTATTACAAGATTGTGTATATCTCTCTTCCTGTTGCATTTTCCTGAACAATCTTGGCTTTTCTCTGCCATGAATTTTAATATTCCTCTTACTCAAAGAACTGTTTGTTTCTAGTAGAAAATATATTTTAGGTGATTTTATAAAGAATGTATATTCTGAAAAAAGTTATTCTTTTGAGTGAGACATTTTTAATGTCTAGTACACAATTTTTATGAAAAATGTGCTTATTTTCTAACAACTAATGATTATCTATTTGGAAAATATATTAGTATCCTGTGCCAATCCCATTAATAATAGCAAGCCATGGGCAGAGAATAGCAACCCTAATGAGGATCGCTTGATTATTTAAAATAAAACACATAGATTTATAGCAGACTTGTGACTGGTTATTTTTCCAAATTGAATCATTGTGCATGACTGTTTATTTTCCAGAAAGAAATGTTTTAGGTAAATCAACAGAGGCTTTGCTTCCTATAATCTTGTAGGCGTGTCTTCAGTCTTTTAGTTAGAAAGGAGAACCTGCTTTATTAGGGTGAAGACAAAGAAAGATAAGGATGCTCATCTCTGAATAGAAGACAGCAACAAAACAGAGTGAAAAGTTTTAAATTTATTTGGAAAGAAAACCTAGCTAAACAATAATAATCCAGTTAGCAAGTTCAAGCTAGTCTTTCTTAGCTTTACTTCTGGGAGCCAAGAGTAATTATTCCCTTTGTGAAGAGTTAAACAAATAAGAAGCCAGGCAGAAGTGGATGGCTATCATTGTACATAGAATGACCTATCAGAAATAGTTGATCAACTTTGGGCTTGATGTATAAAAGCCAATGTTTTTGCAATAGCTGTGAAAGTATGCTTGGAAATGCTCAAGTTTATCCTATAGTGGTGCTGGCAGGTAAGACTTGAAGCTGGTCATAGTGGGAAATAAAAACACCATAGAGATACTTTATTAGATACAATATTGATTATTGCAATAAATACATTCTCTTCCTATGAAACTTTATTTCATCTTTTAAAAATTTCATTTCTGGGTAGCTGAGGAATATCATCCAGGTATTATATATATGTGAATCAGTCGATTCACTAGCACCTATGAATTATCTGTCCTTTTCTTGGACATGTGCTATAGAAACCTGTTAGGTGTGTTCAATTACATGTTGCTTAACCACCCGGTGTTTTATTTGCTAGTGAAATGTCCATTTTGACTTTCAGGATATACTTTATTTATATAGGAAATGTCAGCAAAAAATACAGTAATTCACTATCAACCTTTAACTATGATTCACAACCAACTGTACATTCCTTTGGATCTTCAGTTACAGTCAGTGTTTTTATTTGTTTTAGAAAGTGGAATAAGTCCGGAAAGAATCTAATATGCACTCAGAATAAAGAAGTCTACTGAAAGCACAATAACCTGGCGCTACTCAAAAGTTTCAATAACTCAGTCTTAACCATTTATATCATGTAAGCTTCTGGAATACATTTAAAATCTGATTTTGGAGATATTAGCCATCTTAAGTGTCCTGATGGAAACTGTGTGCTTAAAAAAAAAAAAAAGAAAAGAAAACTTCCGAGTTTCAGAACTGATTAATTGTTGTGTCTTATAAAAACTGATTTATTTCATACTTTTTTATACCAAGCATTACCATTATGAAGCTCTCCTTCTAATTGAGATTAATGTTTCTGAGCGAAGAAGTGGTTTGGAGGGCTGCATTCATTTTGAGTGCAGTTGTAATCAATTTTAGATACAGCTTTCCACAATGGATCAGTTTGCATCCAAACCTGCCTTATTATGTAGAATTAACTTGTTGGTGATTGATAGTAATACGTCTATATCTTGAGAAGTCATTTGTTTCCAAACAAGTGTGAGGCCTTGTACGAGTTTCAAAATATTGCTTCTCATAATTAAAACATCCTTTTGGGGACTTAATTTGAACTTTCTCTAAGAACTATATAAAGCACCAGGAAGCAATTCATTGATACATTTTCCACTAAAGTAGATTCCCCCCATTACGATATGCCTCGAGGTTTATTTTTTGTTGTTCTTCAAAGGGTTTTAAATTGATCTTTTGAGTTGTACGTGGTAAACATCCATCTAAATTATTTTTTTTTTGTTTATATAAGCACTCTACTTGAGTTTTGCCAGGATTTCTTAGTATTAGAAATCTAAATCTATATATTATAACTTTATTTCACCAGGTAGTAGGTATAATCCTGACAATAAAGGTAATGCATGTGGTGGTAATTCTTTATCCTCTTTGGAAACCTGGAAAGATGGAGACTATTATCGTCCCTACTGTGATATTTGCATTTGTTTCTTAGTTGTGTCTGCTTGGACTCAGCTTTATCAGCTTTTGATTCTCTTCTGAAAGATCACGCTCAGATTTTCTTGGGCTTTGGTCCATGATGCATTGCTTACTGTGATCCATGCTTATAGTCTCCGTAAAGTAAAATATTAAAAGTGTAGAATATGAGATTAATATAGATTAGTCTTCTACTATAGCCATCGTGTTTAGAATTTTTAAATAAAGATGTGATTGCTTTATTGTCCCTAGAAAGTTCCCACAGTGACATTGTTCTTGGATTTCAGGAAAAAGACTTGGTAGGAAATAGGTTTATCTTATTTTCACTTCTCTGTAGTGGTAGATTTCTTTTTACACTTAAATACATTCATTTAAGACAGTCTTCAATGCCACAAGGCATTTTCCATGCCTTATTTTAGCCAACCGTTAGCATATAAACCATCAAAATGCAGAAAGATGCTCTAAGATACGGAAATGTTTCCTCCAGCAAAACTGCGATAGATTTCATTCATTTAAAATAATTTTGATAGATTTTAGTATGATTTTGGTTAGATAACTCGACTGACTGGGTAGTTAGAACAGCTGCATAGAATTCTTGTAATCGACTCAAATTGGCTCCTTTCTACTTTAAATAAGTCCCTGTGCAAATTACTGTCAATATCATGGAACTACTCCTAAGTCATATGAGTAGATGATTGAAATCATATCATATGGTAACTACTACTATGGGGAACAGTGAGACTTCACTGCCCTTTGATACTCGAGCAGCCTTAGAAGAGCTAGTGCCAGGCTAGCCCTGACTTTTCAAATTAAGTTTGTGATCGGTGCCAGTCTTAACTGAATCCCCTGATCACAAAGTGCTTCTAACGTGATAAGGAGTAGAGAGCACATTTTGTCATGTAGCCAAAGTGTGGTTACCTTCTTTTTTAGTCAGTGAAAGAGCTCAGGATCACTTAGGGTGATAAGGCAGTTAGAGAGTTCACAGGCTTACTCTGAACATGCAAAAAAGAAATGATCCTTTTTGAAGAAGTGTTGTGAGGCAAGCAAGTATATTTATTCACATGTGTATTTTTCATGTTTGATTATAGGAAAATTATTGTGGGATGCTGTTGGTTGAGCAAATGTTTTCAAGTATGATGGAAGACTTTTTGCTTCTGTTAGAGCAGTTGGGGAAGAGTGAGGATGCTGTAATTGACTAACCATAAAGCGGAAAAATATTTAATAATTATCAGTTATTTTATCTACTGGGTCTCTGCCTCAAAAATAAAAGAAGAGATATAGGGAGATGATGGGGGGAGGAGAGGGAGAGAAAAAAATGGGGGAGTGGGAGAGAATGTGAATGTCTTTTACTAGGAGTGATTTTCCTTTGAACATTGTGTGTGAGGCATTGTGTTTGATAGGAGAAGCTGCCTATAAAGGACAAATTTGGTCATTTAAGTTAATTGTGTAAGTACAGAAGAAAATGAACTCCTAAATTTTTTTCATTTTTAAGTATAGACATTTTAGATGCCTGTTTGAGAATATAAGCAGCATCGGTTTTTAAAGTTAATCCAAGATATTCCAAATATTGTAGCTAGTTCTTCATATTGAGGGAGAAAAGAAAATGTAGTAACAGCTCTGTTTAAAGGTGTTCTTTATTTGTGTATGGGACTGAACATCAACTTATGATTTTATAATTATAAATTTTATGGAAAGACTTTTTAAAAAACATTCTAATTATTTTAAATGATCATCCCGAAGATAGCTTACAAGGTCACTTATCTTTGGAGATGAAGCTCATAATCGATGCATTTTAATCATTCTGTCTTTTTTTCACTTATTAGCTAAACTTGTCAGAATTCTTGAGATAATTCCTGTTCAGATTGCCATAACTGAGAAAGAAAGAAGAGCTTGGCAATCACTGTATTTTTTCAGTCAGATTCTGAAGTACTTCTGAATAGAATAGGTGACATGATTGTGTGGTCCCTGCTTTCCCAGAAAAAAGAAAAGAAAACCTGTTCTTTTCTTAGAGTGGATTATTTCTTCTGGAGAAGTTCAACTCAACTAATATTTTATGAGCAAAACTAGGGAGCCCCTATCCATATGAGGAGGTGAGGTGTGTTTTAGGGGCGTTTCTGAAGAAGTCCTTCCTTCCACGAGAGGATATCCTATAGTGTCCAGCATTTGGCTTCTGTTCTGGAAGGTATTTTAAGAGAGCTAAAGTACTTGGACGACACACTGAAAGGTATGTCATGCAGAGAGTGATAAGACAGCATTGAATTACTTTAATTTAATTTACAATGAGACATGCATGAAGTATTTTAATGGGTTTGCATGAAGCACATACAAATATGTCAATAGTGGGATGTATTTATTTTGGTAACTATAATAGCAAAAAGTAGACTCATTGTTTATTCTCAGTCTACCAAATGCTCTTTTAAAGTGTAAGATCTCTGCTGATACTTTCATCAGAGAATTTGGGATTTGTCAACATGTAGGTGGGGAAAAAATTGGCATGGGATCGGTTCTCTTAAATAGCTCTTTTTAAAAAAGCTGGCACAGGGCTTGTCATGTAAAATAATTATGAAAACCAGAAGGCAGCTGTAAATTTTATTTCTTTCAGAATTTATAATAACTTCCAGCTAAAGAAAGCTGTCAGTCCTATAGTTCTTGAAGAACAAATCTGTGACTTTTTTTTCTCTGTAGAACCAAAAAAAAAAAAAAAAAAATCTTGAACGGTGTTTTATTTTTCTGTTTACAAGCAAAAATGAAATGAGTATTTGAAAATGTAAACTTTTTTCACTTAAGTTTTGTGTGATGATGAGAATAATGAGTGCAGGCAAAAATACTGCAAATCATACCTAATCTAGTAATTAAGTCAACATAGAAAACTAGTTCACTGTAATCTCATGAAGAAATAAAAGAGTCAAGAGTCATATTTTATCTCTTGATTGTCACAAAAAAATAAGACATTCTCACAGGGATTTTGTTGAATTTTATGATAACAGTAGTAGTTGGAGAATAACTTGACAATTATAATAGCTAAAATATTAATCTTCATATTCAGAAAGATTTCTTTAATGCTTTACTTGAGAAACATTCTAAAAGAATGAGACCGCTTTGGAAAATAATCATATCTTGTAGGAAAAAGAGACTGTGTTTATAACCTTATAAAGTGATCCACGAATTTGGCTTCAGACACACATGAAGGTTGGGGAGAACTTCTTCCAGACTGTTTTACTTCCAATTAAAACAGAATAGATGCTGTCCATCTCTATATAATACATTTAAACGTGATGTTTTCACACTAATTTTCAACTTTTTTTTCCTCCTGTGACAGTGCTAGCATATTTAACCTTTAAAATAAATTTCAACTTAAACAAAAATTAAAGTTATTACTCCTAAGGCTAAGGTCTCTTTTCAAGTCAGAAATGAGTGTTCATTTTCAGAGTAAATTTTATGTTTCCATATAACATTTTTGTCCCAGATATGAATAAAATACCCTATTCTATGTTTCCTGTCATTAAAAAAATAGACAAGTAAAATTCTCCCTTAGTGGTTACTTTGTTCTAGAAAATGGCTTCTCTGAATGAGGAGACTGGCATAGCTACCATTTTTATAAACAGTGCTGGTATGTTAAGTTGATTTGCCAGTAAGATTGTTTTCTTTAATTCTTACTAACTTAAGAAATTATTTGTGTAGAGATTTTGAATCAGTAATTTACTAAAAATAAAATACCATTTGCTAGACTGTGTTTTGATGATAATATAATTTTCTATATTATTTTAATGACATGATATTAGTGAGAGTGTATGTTTAGTGTTACAACTTTAGGAAAATAAAGGATATAATTTTAAAATTAAATTTATTTAAAAATAAGGAGTTGAAGCACAATACATTGAAATAAATAATGTAGTCGCTAAGAAAAAAGTCCTCATTTTATGTTTTGAAGTTCAAATGTTGTTTTATAAAGACACATGTAAAACTTGATAATATAAGTTCTTGACAGTTATGGCTTTTATCTTTTAAATGTTCTCGCTAATCAGAACTTCCTATTTGTTTATATGGATAATCTACGCCACAGTCCATAATGATGGGATTGAAAAATATTAGTAATTAAAACATACACTAACTCTAAGTTTTTGAAGAAAACTAAAAGTGAGATGATTAAGTAAATCTAGTATTCTAGAAATCATAAAAATACTTTTGTGAATATTCCACTTTACATAATCTAGACACCTGGAGAATGTCATTAATATGTCTTTATGCGAAAGCCACACAGATGATCCAAAAAGTGACTTATTACCAAAATGAAAGATGACTGGTGTATTTATAATATCTTTATATCACACAGCATGTATCCATTTAAAATAAACATAACATTTTAAGACTCATCATTTATTGGTCTCTGGTTCAAAAGAATCCTAATAAAACGCGCATAAACTTGCACATCATTTAAGGAAGATCCTAACAAGTTGGGCGAGCTCTCAGTACAGGCGTGGCATAACTTTTTAATCTCTTTTTCTTCAGGTTTTATATAAAATCTTTACTTTCAGATGAAATAGTTCAACTCTATAATGCAGATGTTTGAGACATCAAAGGAGAGAACCAAGGGCTTGTTTTAGTTCATTGTCCTCTTGTCATCTAATGAAAGTAATTTTAAAAATTATTGTACTTCAGTTAGCAGTATCAGAATTTCAGATTTGGTGAATTTTTCACTATCAGCAAAGGGCAATGTCAATTACTTAAAACAAATCATTAACATATCACGTATTCCATTTAAATGTGATAGGCGGTCTGTGAATTGATTGTCTAATTACCACTTGAGCTTTGAAAAGGCTACAGTCCACTCTGATGTTAAAGAAAGTAAAGTATTGGTAGTTTTCAGTCTTGGAAATTACATCTAATGGAAGACTTCTAGGGATTGGTTTTTGTTATGATGATTCTATTTAAACCATATAAAATTCATACTTTCAAGGGTATTTTTACCATGTCAATTTAAATCGAGATTGTAACCACTGATGTAGGAATAGATGTAAATTATTAGACGATAGTATATACTTTTCTCCCCAAAGGAAGGTATCTCGAGGCTTTCTGGGTGAGATTCTGGTTCCTTTAGGATCAAGCACCATTGGTATAAATGGCTAATTTTGGTGGAAGAATGTTACATAGTTTTTAAGTCCTCTTTATTACTTTTAAAAGAATATCCCATCGGGAATAGGAAGCTTTGTGGATAAGCTGCCACTCTTTGATGAAGGATTATACATTGTCCCCTAAATCTGTGATCCCAGAATCTATTACACAATAGTTTTATCAAGTGGCACTAGACTAGTCTGGCCATCATTTCATGTCCTTTAAAAAGTTAATTGGTTCCTTTCTTAACTCTGATATTTATGTCAAATTTTAGTCTAAATATATATTTTAGGTTTTAATAGATTCAATTCCTAAAATCCAGAGGTTGAAAATGTGGCATAAGAGAATGAAGACAGGGAAGTTTTGAGGGGTGCTTTTCGATTTATCTCATGACCCGTAGATTCAGGATAGCAGGGCACTCGCTCAGGCCAGTGGTTTGCCTGTTCAGGGAAATCTGCAGGGCTCCTGGTCTGATTGAAGTTCTTTGCAAGCCTTTCCCATGTCAGCAGTGCTGAAAACTTGAGAAAGAAAGAATCGCATCCAAAAAATAAAGCCATCACGTATTAGGAACCTTAGTTAATTTTCTCGGAATTTGTGTTAAAACAGTGAGCATAAAATCACATGCTTTGGTCATGGACTAAAAAGAGTCTATTCTGTTATGTGATTCTGTTGCCATGGAAAATGCACAGTTTCTTACAGAGCATTAAGATTTTGATGTATCAAGATTTTGATGTATTAAGATTTTGTGTATCATGTTCTAAGGACACATTTTCTTTGGTCAAAGATATACGTTAAAAATTAGTCACATATCACAATTAATTGTACTTACATTCGTATCCATTTTCACTTAATCAATGCAAATCAAATAGACTGGTCATCCCATGAAACATATCAAATATAAAATACTGGCTAATTAAGATACTTGAATGGTAAAGCACACATAATGCTACATAAAAAGCATAATTTATTATAAACAATTTGCCTTAATAAATGGGTTCCCTTTTGTGGAGGCTATTAGCTTCTAAAAGTTTTTAAAATGAGTAGCAAAGTTAATTAAAAAAATTGCAAAGTAAGTAAGTAAATTTTTAGTGTTTTAAGTAATCCTGGATTTTCTAGACATAGTAAAGAAGCATACTGTGAACTTCAAAAGAAGGCTCTTTATAATGTTCATATGCCTGTTCTGAGATATTAACCACTTAAGATTTTAAATATTTTATAATATAGATATATAAATAAGTGTGAATAGATGTATCTCCATTGTGAAAGATGTGGGTCAAAAATTGTTTTCTACTCTTAGATATTAAATTGAGAATATTTAGAGTAAGAAGTATTTTGAAAGATTGATTTTGTAATCACTTTCATAGGACAATTGATTAATCAAGCCTTCATAAACCATTGTAGACTTTTATAATTGGCTTTAAAATCATGTTAAAAAGTAAGCAGTATTACCTAGACATTTGCTATAGATAATCAAGTTTCAATTTATGAGTTCAGAAAAATTTAAATGAGACCTTCCTTAAAATGTTTTATGTAAACATCTCCTAAATTTCTAATTTATTATCAGTATGACACACGGTTTAATGCATTTTAAAATAGCTATCTGGCTGACAAAACTAGTTATTATATTTACTGTTTCTGACTCTTAGAATATCTATGTTTTAATTTCATGTTTAAAATCATATAGATTAAGGATTTTTGAAGAACAGGTTTCTCTTCTCTCTCATCAGCTCTCCTAGCTGAATCCTACAATTCCTTCCTTCATTATTCTAAGCCACTACCAGATTCTAATCTTTTCAGTCTCCACAGCTGTTAGAGGGTTATTTTTGCATATGTAATTACAAATACTCAGGTTGGTGTAACTCTATAAATGTTGATAAAAGGAAGGTAAGGGGAGCAGGACTGTGGTGCCTCTGGGTCCATGGGTGATTCTATCAGTGTTAAAATTGTCATGTCAGTGGTTATTGAGAAGAATAGCAAAGACTAAAACCCCACCATTTTGGGACACAGCTACTAAGCAGTAAAAATCACTGACAATTTAGTAACTTCTCCAGAACACTTAATGGAGCTGAGCACCACAGAATCAAGTGATTCGCACATTTCAATGGGCCATTTTTCTGATGTGATGGTCATAATTTAAATTGCAAGCAAAACAGGTAGTAAGGTAGTTTTTCTTCATGTAAAAAACATTAACATTTGATCCTGTGGAGAGAAATTTATTAATTCCTTGCATTTATTTTGATGTACCAAGCTGGAGAATGTTTATTATTGCATGGGCATTTAACAAACATTCAGTGATTTAACCTTATTGAAACTTGAGAGGATGATTTTTGGAGAAAATTCAGCATATTTACTTGCCTTCATATTTAAAGGACAAAATTTAAAACTAGCTACATATAAATCTTAACACTTTGTGGTCTGCTCACGTATTAGTATGTGTTTTTGTCACCAGTATCAGGTGGCTGCTCACGTATTAATACGTGTTCATCTAGTCTCCGGTTTTTCACACCATGGTGGATTTATTTAGAACTATTAGGAGCTATTTCTTTGATCTTACTCAGTCTAGAAGCTTTAGACATTGTTTTGGTGAAAGTGTAAGGTGTTTTATGAGAGATATTACAGTTTTTTTAATATCCAGTAGTTCAGGAGTTGTGTGTGTTTTATTGAATGCTTCTACTATTCATGTGGTGGCACAGAAAATGGCCGGCCCCAAGGGCTGGTAAATTTAAAGGGCACCAGCACACAGAGTGTTAAGAAATGTTAAATATGTTGACTTTTAAGGGCAGCCTATGTCTTGTACTTGAAATGTCTCTCATAGATCAGAATTATTTTTTCTGACTGTGGAGGAGTGGGTACCTCCAGGAACAAGTAAAGGTACCTTCTGAAATTAGAAAAGTATAAAAAATGATGGAGTTCAGTATTCTTTTTTAGTTGTCAATGATGTTGCATGTAAACAGAATTATTTTTGTTTTCTTCTTACTTGAGATTCCATGGAAAACCTATGTCTGATGAAGATCCTTTCGTGAGCAGGAGGGTGGGCTGGGGAGAGGATAAATCAAGCTTCTTTTGGAGAAAGTAGAACTCTATGTGCATCATTTTTCTGGTTCTTTTCATGTGAGTGTATTGATTGTGGGAAAAGCTATTCAAAATGTAAGACCAATGTATGAAAAATGCTTTCGTGTCAGGGAAACTTGTGGGGGAAGAAATGTACTATTTATCAGTTGAGACGTGAAAGTTTTCCCCTTTATTATATTATAAATTAATAATGACTGAATGTGCCTGTTAATATTACAAGACCCTATAAAGGTAGTTAAACTCAGGTGTGCCTTGAGTGTGTATATATTCAGTGTGTGCCCTATTTACACGGGCTTTTAAATCTCCCAATTATTTTGAATCAAACCCCATATGTTTTGTCAGTTTTCTTGTGTCCAAGTGACTATGTCCTGGAGAAGATTAGAAGAAATGAGACAAGACCCCAGACCCATAGGAAATGTTCACTTCTGGTTGAGGGATGATATAAAAGCTACAGATAGTAATGAAGGTTGTTAAGAGAGCAAAAAGGGGTATTGGAAGAATTCTGCTTGGTCAAATCATACGCTGAGAGCCCACAGATCTTTGAAATGCCAGACAAGTGACTGGAGTAGAAAAACTAAGACCCCTAGCGTGCAACCTTCTAAGCATGCAGGCATTAGCAGTGCCTTGAAACTCTCTGGGACATCAGAGAGAACCGAAGGCAGTAGTAGAACAAAATCAGAAACTACTAACAAGCAACAGAGGTGTGCTGGGGCTCACAGATGTGTAAAAGCATAGATAGGCAAGTGAGTCAGAACACATACTTCTCCACTCCACACATGGATAGCCATAAATGCCCACTAAGACAAGACGGCCATTGGAAACCAGTGACCTGGGAAGAACAAAGGTTGACCATTTCCCTCCTTCTCTGTGGAATAACGTGGAAAAATGTTTGTTGTTAACTTACCCATAAAATCCCTGTGACAGCAGGGACCCTTCGGCCTCAATCCCACAACACTCCGGCTTCTAGCACAGTGCCTGGCCTCAGGAGTCCATCGATAGTGAATAATTGATGTGGGATGACATCGTCTCTCACTCTACATCAATGTCAGCTGTCCTCACTGGTGAATAGCTCCTTCCTGCAGAAGGTTTATAGCCCCTAGACCTAGCTAAGACCACTCAAGTTCGAAAAGGGAATGATTCTGTTATGTTAAGATTGCCTGCGCTTCACATTAAATATATTGTACTAGCAGAGGCTTGTCAGTTCTTAGATGAACACAGAGGATCTGGCTGTGGGCTGCAGAGCTCTGAAAACGAAAGGACACGATGTGGAGCAGGTAGGGGAGATCAGGAAAGGGAAGCAGAATGAGCCCTGCCTGGGGAGAGTTCAGCGACAGCAGACCACATTGTGAACAGGTAATGACGGTGCTGGCAGGTAACACAGAAAATGACATTGACCAGGTTATTTGTATATTAAATGTTCACACCTACAGAGAGAGGTAATCGCTCATCTTTCTTAAATATGTAGTTCTTGTGTTTCATTTTCTCTAGTTTTGAAAGAGCTATGGGTACCCCAGATTGCTTCTCCATTAGTAGAAAACAATGGAGCAAGTGTGATAATCAGAGGTGTTGTCATGAACTTAGTGGCAGCGGCTCAGGGGCTGATGGGGGCTGTGAGCTGTGGAAGGACACGCTTCACCCAGAGCAGTCGCCACATTTCCTCTGTAGACAAGTTGCTGCCGGGTGGAGGTGAAACTTAATGTTGCCAGATTGTGAGATTTTTTCAAGAAATGCCGGAATATGAACGATGTGAAATCTTCAGATTTTTAAAATGTTGGCGCCTAAGAAAAGAAGAAAGAAAAAAATCAAAACACAAAGCAGAGATAAAACAAAACACATCTACAGACTGAGTTTGCCAGTTGGACCAGCAGTTTGCAACCTGTGCTTTAGACGCGAGATCTGCATTATGTGTTTGGGAGACTGGGGGTGAGCAGTGGGGAGGGAGCAGAGGATCTCCTCTTGGAGAAATCCAGGATGCCTTTGGAGATAGAGCTTGGGTCCAGATTGTGGCTTATATTAAATGTCATCCTCTTCTACCCATTTTGGAGAAGAAAATGTTTTCAGTTTGCAGTACACTTATTCCTACTTTAAAACAGAAACCCAGGCGGCCAGCCAGCCTTCTGTAAGCGTTAGGCAGGAAAGGCAGGGAGAAGGGTCTTGGTGAAGGGCTATACTTGCCTTTTCATGTTAGCTGCTTCAGCGCCTGTCTCCTCATCTCCGTCTTTAGCCCACCAGGGTCTAAACATGCTAGTCTCGTGAAACCTTTCATATGCCTATAATTTCAGGAGGTGCCAATAGCCAGCTACTATATGTGTGTGTATATTCACACACATATTATACACACACATGCACCCGCGCATGCATGCGCACACACACACCCACACACATTTGAGGTGATTTACACCCAGATACCAAGTTCTATGAAAAAGGAAATTCCCAAGTTAAACATGACATGTTGGATCTGCTTGTAACCACTGAATGAAAAGAACAATGGAAGCCCCTTGGCACGCTGCGCTCTTCATTACTTCATGGTGAGTTGGGTGCTGGAACTCGAGAAGTCTGCTCACACCCCATTTCAGTGATTTGCTTGTTGGGTGACCTTGGGTAAAACCTTTGTCTCTGAACCCCACTTCCTCAGCTGGGCAGTAGCTGACAGCATAGCTGTGGGCAGGAGCCTGGCCTGGTGTCCCGCGCGCAGTGGATGCCACGGAAGTGATGGTCAGTGGCACCTTAGCGTGGACATCACGCTGACAAGTGAGGTGTCATGTGGATGAGGTCAGATTTGGGACCCCCAGGCGGGTGTGGACAGTCTGCTGCGGTCTGGTGACCCCTGCAGTAGAGATTCACATCCATTGTGGTTGGGTGTGAAGAAGAAATGGGCCTACAGTGAGCCATGAATGGTGAGTGTGTGTGCGCACGCGTGTGTGTGTACAGAGAGCACACGTATGTCCAGCAGTCAGACCTTTGCACGGGACCTCTAATTTAGGTGAGAACTTCTCTTTAGGTGAGCGCTTCTCTTTAGGTGAGTGCTTCTCTTTACTTGGGTCGTCGCCTGGAATCTTAACCTTTGTTCAAAATCAAATTGTATTGATTCATGATTCGGTAACAAAAGGGCATAATTTGGGGTGGATCGCTGCATTCTCAGTGTGTGTCCATGCTAGACTCTTACTTCTAATGAATGAGTGAGTCTTCACAACTCTTCACAACTCTGGTGTCTGACTTGCCAAGTGACCTGTTAGAAGTGTAAGGTCAAGAGGAGGGGCAGTGGGGAAGCATCGCCCCAGTGTGGCCTGTGGGTAGCCAGAAAAGTGACCACAGGCCATGGCCATGGGGTGTGTCCACGTACACAGGGACTAGAGGAGTGAACACCCAGAAAGATGGTCCTTGGAGAATAAAAGAGGGCAGTGTGTGTGATGCATCTTACCAATATTTATATGAAAAAGATGAAAAGATTTTTGACCTTTCAGGGCAAAGATTTATCTTCAGATGTTACTTCACAGACAGTAGAGTACTGTGCAGCTCTAGGGAAAGGTGAAATTTTGCCACTTGCAGCAAGGAAGTTGAGGGGTTATACAAAGCAAAGTCAGCCAGAGAGAGACATAAATATTGGATGATTTCACTTAGATGGAGAGTACGTGGAAACAAAGTGGGTGACCTGACAAAGCAAAAAAATAATAAACAACCAGACATTGAAAACTGAAGTGAGGTTGGCAGAGATGAAGAGGGTGGGGACTGGGAGAAAGGGTGATGGGAAGATGAGGGTTGTGGTGACTATTTTGGTTTTGCTTTTTTTGTGGTCTTGATTTTGTATTTTCTCTTCGGAAAAATAGGCTAGTATCTTGGTGTTCCATTTTTTCCCTTTCACCAGCTACATGCTGTTTCATTTATTGTACTTGCCACCACAGTTTACACATTACAGCACACTTTCAGTATTAGAATTACTACTTGGGTTGTTGATGAACATCTTGTTTTGGGGAAAAACAGTTACTTAAAGACACATCCCTTCACGATGTCAGACAACTGGGCAAAATATAGGGGAGGAAAAAACCTATCTTGGCAGGTTCAGCATTTAGATATGTTTTAGTTCATGTTTTTAAATGAAAACAAACTGTCCCTCTTTTCCACATTACTGTTAGAATGTCTGAAGTATATGTCATTTAAATAACAATATGTAGCGATTTCTGGAAATTGATTGTGGAAACTTTGTACCTAAATTTATAATATATATTTCTACTGAATACATCAATTTATTTTAAATTTATAATTTAAAGTAATTATATAAATGTTATTTTATAAATTATAAAATAATTATAATTATTATAATTATAATATAACGATTATAATTTAAAGTAATTATGTAAATTTTATTTTATAAATTATAAAATAATTATAAATTTAAAATAAATTGATGTATTCAGTAGAAATATGTATAAAACAAAGTTGAATATAGTAAAAAAAAGTTTATTTCATTGTTACTTACTTAGCTTTTGGATATATCTTGTTTCTTTAAAAATTTCTGATACAAAGCGTGTTCATAGATATTAGACCAAATAGGTTTCTTAATATTTTGCTGAAATGCAAACTGTCAGAAGTTGGCCTCTTGTCTTCTTTTTCCACTGTAACGTCTTCAAGAAGATGTCATTTCTCAAGCGTGTGTTAGGAATCCCAACACTGACTTCAACTTTGTGAGAAAGGTGCAAAAATCCACCACAGCCTGAATTCAGTCCCCAGCCAGGGAGCTGACTCACATGGCGCAGCAGACCTCTCCTGTCTCCCCGCTGCCCCCCTTAGCAGTGTACTTCAGTTGATCTGCCTGTTCTGCTTCCCACTCTGTCTCTGGTGAATCCGGTTACTCCCCCACCCACATACCTCTGGCTTATACCCCAGTTCTTCTATGCAAAAATTTTAAAAGCGGGTGCAAAAATAAAGAGGATTTTTTTTTTAGAAGCCCTAAAACAACTTGTAATTATTAGACTGCCATCCTAAGGAGGTAGCTCCAGAATTAAATCTGAAGCTACCAAACAAACCACACACTCTATGAAATAGGGAGAGAGAAACCATGTAGGTAGGTTGAATTCAATGTAACCTCAACTTCATTCACTCCAAGACAGTATTCCAGATGGTTTCCTCTCACTTTCCTCTCAGGCTTGAGGAGCAAAGGTACCCTCTCTGTATTTGTGTCCTTGTTCCCTGTGATCATATTTGCTCGGAGTTCAAGAGTCATTTCCTAGACAGCCCCTTGCTCTCTCCTGTCTAATCAGTCATCAGGTGGTACTGATTCTCGCTCCACTGAGTTGCTGGTGCCCAGCTCTCCATTCATCCTCACTGCCTGTTTCCTAACTTGGGCTCTCCCATGACTGGTCTTCATGCCTACAGGTGTCTTCTAACTGGACTTCCTGTCTCCAGCATCTTGTTTCCCCAAGACATGTTTCTACATCCCACCCCCCACACCCCCCCACCCCCAGCATTCTTCCTAGTGCTCTGATCTGATTAGCTCACTGTCCTCTCGAGCTCACCACCTGTTTATCAGGGGGCAGCTTCCTGGTCTGGCCAGACCGCCTGCCCAGGTCCCACTGAGACCCCAGGCACAGTGCGCTTCCCCTGCATGGGCTCAACTGTTTCCCCAGCACAGGAAAGTCGCCCCTCTTCTGGGTCAGGTTCAGCATCACTGAAGTGCTGTTGATTCTCTCTGTGAATTCAGTGTCCATTGCCTCTCTCTGCTCCCATAATGTAGTAGCTCTAGATAGCGTTATCATTTGTTTCATTTTAGTACTGTCCTTTATTTTACTAGAATTAAACTGTTTCAAGATCAGGAAGAAATGCAAATGTCACACAGGGGAAGCGCCTTGTTTTAAAAAGGGACAAAACCCAGGCTCAGCGAAGTAGCTCTACCTGGGGTCTTCCTTTCGGTCCTCACCTTGGGTCTTGGTAGAGCTCTGCAGCAAGCGTGGTGTCATTGGGCTCTGTCTCCCTCCTTTGCATCCTAGCGCCTCCCTCTCTGCTGTGTTAGTGTCTTGTCCTCTTCTCGTGGGCTGCTGTTGCTCAGAAACTGGCCCTTGACCTTTCACCTTCTCCACGTAGCCACTTTCCCAGTTGACAGCATATCAGCTGTCCACAGCTTCAGTCACCCATAGACAGACAGTTCATAAATACTCTCTCAAAACCATTCTCTCACCTCGAGATCTGTGTATCTGTGAGGGGACCTTAGTCCTTAACCAAAGGGGTAATTTGAGTGTGAAAGTGGGCACCGAATGGCAGTCTGCCCGACGGCCGGCATAGACGGGGCTGGCTCTGGACCTGGAGAGCTTGCACTTCAGCCCACGTGCATTGAAACATCCGATGTGATTCTTAGATGTCTCCAGACGCCTAAGACTATGAGCTTGTGATCGTTACCTGAAAACCTCTTCCTCTCCAGGCGGGGCCAAACGCTGAGTGCCGCATCTGCCCGTCAGCCTGTCAAACCAGAAACTGTGATCGCCTCCTCAGCCGTTCCTTCACCCCACACCTTACGTCCAGGGCATGGTGGTATCTAGGTTATTATTTATTTTCAGAGCACCTCTCGAAGCCATGTTCTTCTTTTGTCTCCACACTGCCATGCTAGTGGGAGTTGCTACGACATCTTGACTGGATTTCCACAGTATCTTCCAAATTGATCGGGAAGAGTCTGGTCCCTTCTCCCACTCATTCACATTGCCGCAGCTAGAGTGGTGTTTTACGTAGGCACAAAAGCTTGAGAGCAATAATAATCATTGCTATTATTTTATTATTAAAAATAATTTAAAAATATCTTACTCCCTCTTTCTTTTCCTCTTGATTCTACAGCCGTATATAGAGCTGAAGACTGTTGGTTGTGCTTCTGGTGAAACAGTGCAAAAGCACCTCACATAGACTTCTTCTTAGAAACTTACTGGTTGAATGAGCAAATGAATGAAACAGCCAGGATTCTAAAACCCCACTCTAGACAAGTCCTAGAGTCTCTGTATTCTTATTTCTTCAAACTATTTTAACCATTTTGAAGGTGGAGTGTAGTCACTCTACTCTTCTATTCCTTCTCATTTTAGAAAATAGGATATTCCAGTGTGTCCTTATTTATTCAGTGTTTTTCAGCCTCATCTACACCTTGGAGTCACCCGGGGGAGCTCTTAAAATACACCCCAGACTCAATTCAGAATCTCTGGAGTTAGGACCTTGTCATAGTCACTTTATTTAAAAAAAAAAAAATTATGCATACCAGCTGCAGTGCAGGGCTTGGGGCTGCGAGAGGGTTCACCAGAGACAGAGTGGGGAGCAGAACAGGCCGATTGATCGAAATACACTGCCGAGGGGAGCAGGGGGCGAGGCGGAAGAGGTCTGCCGGGCCATGTGGGAATCTCCCAGGCCGGGCATCGAACTCGCGCCGCAGCTGCCGACTGCTCCACAGTGCTGCGCTTAACCCCTTGTGCCACCAGGGAGGCCCATAATCAGTCACTTTAAAAACAGCCTCCCAGGTACTTCTAACACACGGTCAAGGTGGAGAAACCACTAGTTTAAGTCTGTTCATCTTTCAGATCCCATCTCAAACACCATCTGCTCCAAGGAAACTCTTGGATCCCTTCATTTTTTCTTAGGACTTGGAGTAATTACGTGGGCAACACTGCATTATTTTAGCATTTCCCGTTCAGCTATGCTGTCAGGTCTCTTAGGGCTAAGATTATGCATTAAATGTAGGAAGTTGCTGAGAACTAACAAATCATATTATAATTTCCTTTTATTTGGCCAACATCCACTTGTCATTTTGCAAAGAATGGGGGTTAGACTTTGGGTTTTGGACCTGGGATTTGTGATGGCCTGCACAGGGGACAGACCAGCACCGTCTTCCGACGTATTCCTCCTGATTATTTCTGACCTGCTAATGAGCTGTCTTGAGTCACGTGGTCACTTCTTCAGCCAAGAGGTGCAGGTTTGGGCCTCCCTGATGACACAGCGGTAAAGCGCTGCGCTGTGGAGCTGTCGGCAGCAGCGACGCGAGTTCGACACCCGGCCAGGGAGAATCCCACATGGCGCAGCAGACCTCTCCTGCCTCGCCCGCTGCTCCCCTCAGCCTTGTGTTTCCACTGATCTTCCTGTTCTGCTCCCCACGCCTCTGGCCTGTACCCCAGCTTGTATGCATAAATAAATAAATCTCTAAAAAAAAAAAAGAGGTACAGGCTAAGCAGTAAAGCAGATATGCCTGTT
>PVIJ01000586.1:66298-271158 GCA_004024925.1 Scalopus aquaticus | reverse complement strand
CCTTATAGTCCTGTTATAAGTGAAATCATTCGATATTTTTCTCTTTCTTTCTGGCTTATTTCACTGAGTATGATCCCCTCTAATTCCATCCATGTCGCTGCAAATTGCATGTGTTTATCTTCTTTCCATGCTGAATAGTATTCCATTGTGTATATGTACCACATCTTCTTGATCCAATCATCTATTTTTGGACATCTGGTTGCTTCCATACCTTTGCTATTGTGAACAGTGCCACAGTGAACATACGGGTGCATGTATCCTTTCGGATTAGTGTTTCTGTATCCTTTGGGTAAATTCCCAAAAGTGGTATTGCTGGGTCGTATGGGAGCTCCATGTTTAGCAATTTGAGGAATTGCCATACAGCTTTCCATAGTGGTTGGACCAGTTCACATTCCCACCAGCAGTGTAGAAGTGTTCCTTTTCCTCCACATCCTTTCCAGCATTTGTTGTTGCCTGTATTTTTAATGTGTGCCATCCTCTCAGGTGTGAGGTGGTATCTCATAGTGGTTTTGATTTGCATTTCCTTGATTATGAGTGATGTTGAGCATTTTTTCATGTATCTGTTGGCCATTTGCTTTTCTTCTTTGGAGAAATGCCGTTTGAGCTCTTCTGTCCATTTTTTGATTGGGTTATTGGCTTTTTTTGTTGTTGTTGAGTTGTGTGAGTTCCTTGTAATTTTTTGTTATCAGTCCTTTATCAGATGTATTGTTTGCAAAGATCTTTTCCCAGTTGGTAGGGTGTCTGTTAGTTTTGGTTAATGTCTCTTTTGCTGTACAGAAGCTTTTTATTTTGATGTAATCCCATCTGTTTATCTTGTTTTTCATTTCCTTCGCTTTGAGGGATGTGTCTTTCAAGATTTTGCTGAGATGTATGTCATGTAGAGTTTTGCCTATATTTTCTTCTATACATTTTATGGTTTCAGGTCTTACATCCAGGTTTTTTATCCATTTTGAGTTGACTTTTGTGCAGGGTGTGAGATAGTAGTCTAGCTTCATTTTTTTGCATGTAGCTGTCCAGTTTTCCCAGCACCATTTATTGAATAGATTGCCCTTGTTCCACTGCATTTTCTTTGCTCCTTTGTCAAAGATTAGTTGTTCATAGATATGTGGCTTTAATTCTGGGTATTCTGTCGGTTCCATTGGTCTTTCTGTCTGTTTTTGTTCCAGTACCATGCTGTTTTAATTATTATGGCTTTCTAATATAGTTTGAAACCAGGGAGTGAAATTCCTCTGTTTTCTTTCTTTTTAGTTAGTAGGGCTTTAGCTATGCGAGGTTTTTTGTGGTTCCATATGAATTTCTTCAGTAGTCGATCTATTTCTTTGAAGGACCAGTGGACTTTTAAGGCAGTATATTTCAGCTCAATATAGTGATAACTCTTCGGTGAAGCATTTCTACTTTGTAAAGCATAAATTCATAATCAATGAGATTATGTAGTCAAGTGCTGAGCATACATTGTCAGGGATTCTTCTTTTAGATAAGGAGTTTGACTAGACCCTCTGCTGACCAATTATTATTGTAGGATGTATGTTTTCCAAGCTAGACATTCAGGATTGGCTTTGTAGTTGACTGTAGTATGGTGGTTTTTATTTGCCCAGCATCCATTTCCTCTTTTCCATTACTGGAAGAACTTCAGTTTTGTTCCATTTTGTATCTCCCAGCCCTCAGCATGCAGTCTGTATAGTTTGGGTCCTATTACCACCCATCTCTATAGGTGAATCTTTGTCTGTGATCTTGATTACTTTGGGAATGGTCATGTGATTCAGCTTGTGTCAACAATGCTCAAAGAGGGCTTTACTGAGGCCTTCTGGGGAATTGTTTTGTTTCTCTTGTGGGAGAGGTATCTTCTGAATTTATTCTGTTTGAGGCTTAGGACAGCTTCAGTCAACTAGCTTTCAGCATGAGGTAGAAGCCATCATGGAAGTAAAACCAGAACCCAGAGAGTCTCAGGTTGCAACCTCCAAGCCAGTAGATTTAGTCAATATCATTTCTGAAGTTCATTCTAATTTGGGACCTACAATTAAATGGGTAGTCTGTTTCCTTATATTTAAGTCTGTTTCACTGTTTCAGTTGCATTTTTCTGTGACTCACAGAAGTTTCCCACCATAATAGGAGTTTTGGTTCCATTCCCCCTGTTCATTGTACTTGATGAGGGTACATTTTCTCTCTCTTTTAGTTTTATACATCTTTAATTTGAAAAGTTTTTTGACTGTTATTCATGGTTCTACCAAGTTAATTAGCGCCTTCCTTACGTAAGTTTTTGAATTATTGGTTTAAGAATTAAGCCCCTAAAGGTTAAAAGGCATTTTTCAATTGTGTGTTTTGCATCACTTTGATTTTACAGGTAAGATCAATTTGGAATTTTTCCATTTGATGACAGTTACAGTCTTTTAATTTTTTATTATCCATAATTGTAGGTTGAGTTTTTCCTAGAAGGAGATAATTCATCTTATTAAGCTATTAGATATGTTTGTCATCAACTATCATTTTTTTTCAAAAATTATATATTGGCAACCAATATTCTAGGGATTAGGGAATCACAAATAGTTCTGGTTTGGGTCTTTGTAGATATTCGAGTCATACAGAAAAACACAGAGGCTATATTCCTCAGGGATCTTTTCTTGATCTAGTCATACAGATTTTTATTTTAATAACATGAAAGAAATATTGGCACTAATCTTGAAATGTTGAGATTTCTTTTTAATTAAATACTATCTTACTTATATCAAGAAACTTGAAATTGTACTGAAAGTAAATAAAAACTCAGAATTTGCTAGAACTTGGGGTGAAATATAGTAATTTTAAAAATTCCAATAACATATGATAATTGTTTAATATTCCAGGTGCCTCTGTGTAGTGAAGATGACTGTAACTATCAGAGCTTCCCCAACTAATCTAGAAAGAAATGCAGCCTTTAGCCTGACATGGTTATTTTCCTCCAATTCCTACCCAAATTACAAAGACATATCAAGATGTCCTTAGTTTAGCAGGGTCAGTGCAGAGACCCCAGAAAGCCTTGGGACCCTAAATAGGGCAAAATGGAAATTTTCCCTTGTCACCAAGGCAACTGGCTAATAACATGGATATATTGGGAATGGGTTTTATTGTTGTTTTTTTAAAATATATACTCAGCACATTTCATATCCAAGTACTACAAGGACAATGTTCCTTCAGGATATTTAAATCATGTTCATTCTTTTTTAAAGTAGCCATTGACAGGATTCTTTGAGCTAGATGCAGAATTTTCCCTTTTTCTAAAACCAGAGGGAACATTTTGGTGTATTTAGAAAGACTGGAGGTTAAGTGAGGGAAAACTCAGAAGGATTTGTAGGAACATAGTGTAAGTGCTGGGCTGGGGTACATGACCATCATGGATTAGAAAAAATAATTTGCAGATTCAGTGTGCTGATGTCTTCGAAAAAAGAAGTATTGTGGTAAACATCAAAATAAAACCAGCAACGAAGAATAATATGAATAAGAAAGTGATAGAAAAATGATAAAATAATGTTGGCATTTCCTTAGGGAGACCTAATGTCAAAGGCATAAACACTCAAAACTATTTAGATGTCTCTTTCCCACATGGAAACTTCTATTTAAGGAAGTTAAGTATTTAACTGCAATGATTGAACATAATGGATGAAATATTTTGTACTTGACAGCGACTTCAATCTGAGATGAATCTTGTGCTCATATATAATGCATTAAAATATGGAATGCAGCTTCTGGTGGGCCAAGTTTTAATTTTAAACTTTAGTAATTTTTGTGTATGTACACACATAAACAAAATTTATCAAGTTGGCATATTTCAAGAAAATGTAGATTCAGAAGTTAGTATTTCTTACTACTTTGGTATTTGAAATGCATATTCAAACAAAAGTGAAATATTAAACATCCGAAAGTACTGTTACTTAAATCTGTGCTGTTCATTGGAAGTCAGAAATTAAAAATGAACATCAGATTTATTGAAATGGAAACTTATGTAAGTCTGTTTTCTGGTAATTTAATTTAACACACTGCTTAGAATTTTCTGAATTAAATATTTTCCTCCTAAATGGAAAGGTGTTTCTTTTATTCAACTATAATATCTGCTGGCCTAATGTCACCAAGAGTAAACTTGTTAAGTTCATTCTTAGAATTTTTTTTTTAATTGCAGTTACTTTATTTGAAAATTTGATTTTTATGTTGTGAAAATAATTATGGTAGTAATATCCTAAGCACTGTTTTGATGGTAGTCCACTTTATGTGAAATAGAAAACATAGGTTTTTCAAACATTTAATAGTGTCTCCATATAAAGAGCAGAATGTAGCTCTGGATTGAATTTTTGACACACAATCTTTTATTATGACATTCAGTTGATTAATACTTCAGCCAAATCATTGTTTTAAAATATCTTCTTTCACTGTTCATTAAATCTGGAGCTGCAGCATGTATAAAACATGGCATCTGTTTTGTTCTCCTCATCATTGATTTGGGACAGTGCCAGTGTCTCTTCGAGTATATAAAGTTAGTCTAAACATTTTAAGGATTCATCTAAGGTTGGACAGTTTTTATATGTGACTTTCTTGTTACACACAAGTGATGCAGTGTCAAAACAAACAATATTTTAAGAATAAAAGGTGATAGGATATCAGTTTTGAACAAAAGACATGTTTTGTAGGCTTTTACCTCATTTGAAAATTATTTTGAAATATTTCACTACTAAAAATGCCAATACCCGTTAACCATCAAAAATTTAAATAGAGTAAAATACAATGAAGAATACCCAAATCATCTGTAATTACACCAAGCAGTAGTAGTCATTACTAAAATTTTGGCATGTAGATTTCTGTCATAGATATATTCAAACATAAATATTACATATATCTTTTTCATACCAAATTGGTACAGTTGCATGCTTTTATCTGACTGAACACATCATTTTGCTATGTGTTCATTCTTTTAAAGGTGATTCCTAAAAAATTACCAGTGTAGTGCTCTATCTGTGATTGAATGGGGATTGTTAGCATTCTTCTTACCTTTTGTTTGAAATTTCAGCTACAATTCTGGTCAATAATGACTCTAGTTAGTATGGCAAAGTTTAAAAGCAAGATGTATTTCAGTAGAAAAATTTTGGGAAAATGTTTAGCACCTGAAGTGCGGTATAGAATTCCTGTCTAGAAAATTGCCAATGAATGACCAGGATAATGGAGCTTCTTGGGCTGCTGGTTGCTTATCTAGGCATCCTATATGGGTTCTGATCTCTGTTCTGGTGTTTCAAAGAAAAAAATTATGTTTTTTTTTTAAAAATGAGATATTTGTGGCAAATTATTAACTCTATTTTGCTTTAAAAACATTTCTACCTTGAAATAAGTACTTGAAGGATTTAAAGGCAAGTATAACTTTTTTAAATCTTGGAAAATCTGTGTTGAGTGTGATATTGTGGAGTTAATCATTGTCCAGCATTTTATTAATGCTAAAGAAGAGAGTTTTTGTTTTCACCAAATGAGAATAAACATATTTGGAGTTGCCTTCCACTGAGGAAACAAGTGTTCTAATTACAATATTGCTATTCCTTAGTATCTAAGATTCTAGTTAGAATTGTTTTACCTTACTAAGAGTTTCCTAATTATGAGGGACAGTACTAAAAGCACTATTAGCATTATCTTATTGAATCTTTAGGGTGGCCTAGTGAGGTATTCTATTATCCTCATCTTACAGATGAGCAACTAAGTTGTAAAAGTTAGAATTAGTTTTCCTGGTGTCAGAGTCCATTTGTGAGCCAAGGGTCAAACTCGGCTATCTGAAGTCAGAATTCTTAACTAATGTGCTGAAACAGCTTGTGTTTACCTCTTGGGGGCATTTTTGGGGAACTCTCCTCTGCTGTCTGGCCTGACTTGTGTATAACGTGTTTGTACCCTGAATCCATACCCATTATGTAATTATGTATAAAAAGCAATACAATACCTCTTTTTAAAGAGATATCGTGTGTGGGGTTGGGCTGGGGAGTCAAAGGAAGTGACAACTAATTTATTTCTGTTACTTTATGTTCTTGTAAAACTGAAAAAAAAAGCTTGTGAATTTCTTTATGAAATGTTTTAATTTCTGTAGAGTTGCCATGCATTATTCACGATTATAAAATGATTTGAATTTCAGGAGGAGACAGATTTTCTGATGAGGATTTCAAGCTGTGTAATTATGAAACCCATATAGGTTAAAAGTTCAGAACTCGTTAGCTTAATCATTAAAAAATAACCAATTTATAAGCATGGCATTTCATTCTAGAGGGTTATGGTTACAATATCACTTACTGAGGTTCTTGCGGATTCTGCCTCATATCACACCATATACTGAGCGTATTCAAGACTGCATTACACATAGCTTATCCTAATGTACTGCATAATTTATAAAGAAAATTTATTTTTCATGGTGGTCAATTTGATGCCATAAAGTCAGGCACATTTCTAGTAATTTCTTTAACAATTTTCTTGGCCCCTTAAAAACTCAAGGAAATTAATGATTGCCAAATAAATAAAAGCATCTTTGGAACCTGTTAAATGTTTTTGGAGCATCCATTTGGAAAGTAAAATTCCTTCAGATAAAGTACAAGTAATTTTGAACAGAATATGAGAGACCTAGTGTTCAGCTACAAAAAGGTAGCTTACAAAGGAATACTAGGGATAAATATACAAAATTAACCATTTAAACTAATTTCAAGTGTAGCATTCACTAGCATTAGGTTCCTTCACATACTTGTACAGAAACATCATCACTATCCATCTCTGGAACTTTTCATCATAGGGGTAGTTTTTATTTTGGATAAAATACACGGTTATCGGGCCTCCCTGGTGGCGCAGCGGTTGAGCGCTGCGCTGTGGAGCTGTAGGCAGCTGGTGGTGTGAGTTCCACGCCCAGCCAGGGAGAATCCCACATGGTGCGGCAGACCTCTCCTGCCTCGGCCCGCTGCTCCCCTCAACAGTGTATTTCTGATCTGCCTGTTCTGCTCCCTGCTCTGTCTCTGGTGAACCCTCTGGCCGCCCATTGCCTCTGACCTGTACCCCAGCTTGTATAAATAAATTAAAAAAAATACACGGTTATCAGTTGAGAATATATTTGGATTCATAGAGATGCTTAGTACCCTTAAAAAATTTTCACTTTTCAATTTATAGAAAAATGTACTTGGAAGTTGTAGTTTTTGTTCCTTAGGTAGAACACCTGACATACACTGATAAAACTGAAATCTTTGCCCAACTTTAGAAATAGTGTCAGTGTCATGGTTATTTTTTGTTTGGGATTTATGGATATTGAAAGGAAAACTATATCAAATAAATACAGTCTTATAAAGAACTATTTGAGTGATGAAAAGTCCCATGGTCAGCAAACAGTTAAAGGTGGAAATAAAATATAGTATTTATGAGGTTTTTGACTGGCGTGAAATTTTAATGCATATTATCTTGCTTTGCTAATCAAGGTGATTGAGATGCACTTGCCTGTTAAATAGAAGTTGCTCTCAGCTTTTAGTTATCAGAGGTTTTACATTTCTCTTCATTTGAATGCTACAGAAACCTCCCCTTTGAATCTGCGGGTGTCACTATTTTTTTATTCTTAGAGAACTACTGTTTTATGTTGAGAATATATTTTTTTTTCTTAATGCTTGGAGAATGATAACAAAAAAAGAATTTTTTATTGGTTCATTTCATGCTTGGTAAATTTCCAACTGTCAAAACATTATAAAATTTTGAACCTAGAGGCACATTTCATCACCAGAGTACTAATTACTGCAGAGAACTGGAGCAAGTCATTATGTAGTAGTATTTATTAGAGCTGCCCAATTTTAATGTTTTCTGGACCAGAGACACTTATATAAAAGGTTAAGCTGTTTCGGAACAAAAGTGGGAGGAAAACTTGCACAGTGCATGAAACACTATTAAATATATTGCAGGAAAGGAGGAATTAATTGAAAATTATTCACTTATTTATACTGAGATGCAACATCTTATTTTCAGGGATGCCTTGAGCATGGCAGATGTAATTCTTGACATATTTCCATTATGTTTAGTACTGACTGTATGAGGAGTCATGCACTGACTATATGAGGAGAATGTGAAAGATACATATCTTCCTTCATGTAACCTATGTTCTTATAGGGGAAAAGAGACAGTAAGAAAGCAGTGACAATCGTATCGATCGCAAGTGATACATGTTAAATGCTGTAAAGGCAAACCTAGAGTAAGGGGATAATGAATGGCTGAGCATGGGGGTCAAGGGCATTTTAAATAATGTAGTTAAAGGAGGTGCTTCTGAGGAGTCAGTATTTGAGAATAGTAGTGAATTAATTTAAGTTCATTTAAAATGTTAGTCATATAAATATTTAATAGTAATCATACAGATGCCTCTCCTGTCCACATATTATGAATAAAAACAACTATAAACTAAATGGAAAAAACACACTTAAATACTCTAGGATAATATTCTCTCAGTAGATGCTCATTAATATCTATTATGTACAAGGCATTGAATAAGTAGAAGATCTTATTCATCAGATAAGATAAAGGATGTTTGGGAAAAATGACATTTCAATGACATTGTAGTTTGCTATAGGTAGGAGAAATGAATAGTCTAAAGTAATGAAGTGTGTGAGAAATAGTTGGTTTTTTACAGGTGTCCATAGCTGTCCAAAACTAGACATTCCTATTTGGTAGGTTATTTGGGGGGGCTCTGGGAATGCTATTAGACAGCAGAAATGACCTTCCGCCGTAGTACAGACATAGATAAAGCTAATTTAAGGTTTGTAATTCAATGATCAAATCATTTTCACAGTGAAATAATATAATTGTATCACCTCCACTTTTCTAAAGTAATCCTTAAAATTGTTGATATTTCTAAGAAATATGTATTTTTCATACCATATATGTTTTATTTTTCTTTGTAGGGATTATCTTTCAGTGTGTGATATAGCACTCATAATAAAATTGTACCAGAACAAATTTGTATGTTAAAGTGTCTCCTCAAGGGCATTGTATCTTCATTTACTCTTTCAATGTTGTTTCAGATCAGAAACTACAGTCTTTCTTTGAAAATATTATAACCCAGTATTATTTACATTAATAATGATGTCTAAGGAAATGGCTTAGAATGTTTTTCTTAAATACTTTGTTATCCACCTTGACTATTAAATGATAAAGTAAACTTCTCAATTTTGTTTTGAAGCTGAGAACAAACATAATTAAAAATGTTTTTCGGGCAATTGAGATTGTCATAGGATTTTACACCTTGAATATAGAAGGTGTCCAAAACTAAGTTAAAAGAGAAGTAATGTTGTTTTGGAGCAAGAAACTTAGAGAATGTGCAAGTAATTTTGTTGCATTCCTATTGTATTTTATTCCTAAGTTTTCTTATGCATTAAAAAAATCTGGTTTCCATAATCCTAAGGCCATCCTGAAATGCTTGGAAAGTGCCATTCATTTGGTCAAGTCCTGATAGAAGAATTCAAGTACTTTTCAAGTTGGACTTACATCATGTGTGTAACCACTAAAACATTTTCCACAAGGTATAGAACATACTGCAGTGTTTTACAGCTCAACAAGAGGAAAGACATACAGAACTACTGTCTGATTCTATGGGATTTTTCTGAGTTTGATTTTAACTTTTCTTATTCCAAAATCAGATTTTCTCATGTGAAAAGGGCCAGTTTTGAGATCTTTACTCTTAGCATGTGTATTTTTTATTATTGTACTTTATTATTCTCCTCTCTCTCCCTTATCTCCAGATTGTTCTTTGAAGCTCAGCTACTGTTGAACACAGTGAGCCATCTGCTTATTGTCTGGTGTAGAATTCTCTGTGGTAGGGCTATAGATCTAGGTGTTCAGTTATGAAATACATTTCTATATAGGATGGATCACAGTTTTTTTGGGGGAGTCTATAATGAGATATCTTTTTTAAAGATTTACTTTTGTATACAAGCTGGGTCAGGCCAGTGGTGTTGGGGGGAAGGTGAGAGGATTCACCAGAGACAGAGTGGGGAGCAGAACAAGCAGATTGACTGAAGTACACTTCTGATGGGAGTAGTGGGTGAGACAGGAGAGGTCTGCTACACCATGTGGGAAACTCCCTGGCTGGGTATCGAACTCATGCTGCAATGGCTCTGGATAGCTTCATAGACTGAGACTTAACCCGTTGCACCACCAGGGAGGCTGTATACTGAGATATCTTAATGTAACTAAAATCAGGTAAAATAAAAGTTTTCAGATTGGAATATTATGGAGTCATAGCCTAAACTTTAAAGGGCATTATATCTTCACATGCTTATAATTTAATATTGACCTCAGAATTAAGCACTTGACAATTTAAGGATTATTAACTTTAAAGGATTTTAAGTATTTACACTATTAAAGCATAATGTTGAGTGCATTTCATAAAAATTTTATTTTGAACAGAGCGAGGAAATAATATATTCTAAACCCATAAGGAAAATAATTCTTTTACAAAAGTAAAAATAAAATACCATAGATTTATTGACTAGCAGAATGACCTATTAATGCTTTTTCATATTAAAATAAGATCAATAAAAAATTCTATTAGAAAAGTAATTGGGGTCTCCTTTGTTATGTTGAATTTAAATGGTCAATTAAGGTAGTATGTATTTGGAAACAGACTGTCCTGTCAGAAATATATTTGATTCCAGCTATTTTAGGCCAGGAACTTGGAATACTAGAAATCTCTCTGTTAAGCATCTGATTAACTAGCAAGTACTGTCCAAGTAGATTTAAGAAATACTGTTAGCATATATTATAAAAAGAAGGGAAACACTAGTGGAAAAGGTCAGTTCTTGACATTGTACCTCGCTCCAGAACATGTGGTGGTACCTTGATGCCTGTTGAAGCAAGTTCAAAATCTTTGCCCTGCCTAGGGAGACCTGCTCCTGTGAGCAAAGTTCAGATGTAAAGTCCAAGTCCTGGATTCTTGTTGGGATTGTACCTACTTGTAACTAATGGGGTGATTCTGATGGAGTCCTTTTATCTCTCTGGGCCTCCTCTTTCTCCTTCCTGATCCTTACGGAATTGGACTAGCTTATTGAACTCAGTTACTTGTGTATGAGGTGATTCCATTAGAAGTTGCCCTAGAGTTTTTGCAGACAGATTTTTAAAAAGATTTATTTATTTATGCATACAAGCTGGGGTGCAGGCCAGAGGTGTATGCGGGGGTGTGTGAAAGGATTCACCAGAGACAGAGTGGGGAGCAGAACAGGTGGAGCTACTGAAGTACACTGCTGAGGGGAGCAGTGGGTGAGACAGGAGAGGTCTGCTGCGCCATGTGGGAAGCTCCCTGGCCAGGTATTGAACTCGTGCTGCAGTGGCTCTGGATAGCTTCATAGTGCTGATACTTAACCCGTTGTGACACCAGAGAGGCCTGCAGACAAATTCTTGTCCTATCCTCCCAGGTGGGACCCCATAATCTGTATGGTTTCCTATACTCTTATCTTGGTGCTTAGCGTTTGTGATCTTTCCTCTAATCGCTGTATGTATACACATGAAATGTAGTAGTAATTCTTCAAATTCTGAATTGCTAATTGAAATTCTAGTGCAAGGAATGTTAAAGCCTGCCTTGATGGTAATTTTGGTGATGGAAAGTAAGGTATTAGTTTATATTTGACTTACTTCAAGTTGTTTTAGTCAGTGCCTTTATAGAATCAAGCAAGTCATTTCTCAGATTTTTCATTAAACTCAATATTGATATGTCGTCATTATGACTGAGTAATAGAAAGTTTAAACAGTTTAATTTATTCAGTACAAGTTGGGCAAAAAATTAAATTAGAGCATAATATATAGACACTATAAATGAGTTTGAACAATGACTTGTTTTATATACTAAGCCAGATACTTAATGCCTTTGCTTTTCCTCTTCTCCATATTATCCATATAAAAGAGTAACTAATGTGATTATTTATGAAAAGCAATAGAAGAAAAATAATGTATTTACTACCCAGATGAAAAATAGAATAATCATTTTCAACCTCCCAGATGCTGTTTCCCAATCATATTGATCTTCCTCTTACCTCAAGGAGTTTATTGTTCTAGTGATTTTATTGAAGTAGATATACGTGTGTGTGCATGCTGAATTATATATTAGACTTTCTGTTTTAGGACTCAGTATATATTATTGTATATATTGTGTTCTGACTTAACTTTTTTTTTATTTTAAAGATTTATTTATTTATGCATACAAGCTGGGGTACAGGCCAGAGGCGTGAGCGGCGAGAGGGTTCACCAGAGACAGAGTGGGGAGCAGAACAGGCAGATTAACGGAAATACACTGCTGAGGGGAGCAGCAGGCGAGACAGGAGAGGGCTGCCGCACCATGTGGGAATCTTCCCAGCCCGGAGTCGAACTCGCATCACCGCTGCTGACAGCTCCACAGTGCAGCACCCAACCGCTGCGCCACCAGGGAGGCCCCTGACTTAACTTTTTTTTTAAAGATTTATTTATGCGTAGAAGAACTGGGGTGTAGGCCAGTGGTATGGGGCAGGAGTGAGAGGATTCACCAGAGACAAGTGGGGAGCAGAACAGAGGATCTACTAAAATACACTGCTAAGGGGAGCAGCGGGTGAGGTAGGAGAGAGAGGCCTGCTGTGTCATATGTGGGTTATTTCCCTGGCTGGGAATCCCTGGCTCATGATAGGTTGAGAGTGCTGAGACTTAACCCCTATGCCACCAGGGAGGGCCCTGTCTTAATTTCTTTTTTTTTTTTTTTAAGATTTATTTTTTTATTTATGCATACAAGCTGGGGTGTAGGCCAGAGGTGTGGGGGTGGTGAGAGAATTCACCAGAGACAGAGTGGGGCACATCGACTGAAGGACACTGCTGAGGGGAGCAGCAGGCTAGGCAGGAGAGATCTGCTGCGCCATGTGGGAATCTCCCTGGCCGGGTATCGAACTCGTGTTGCGGTGGCTCTGGATAGCTTCATAATGCTGCAATTAAACCGTTGCGCCACCAGGGAGGCCCCCGTCTTGATTTCTTAAGACAGACTAGTTTTGAAATTCATCCACATTCTTACACATAAATCTGGCTTATTTTCACTGCTATACAATGTCTATAGATGTTGACATTGTTGCTGTATGTAATGTATACAGAGTATATTTGGACTTAATTATCCTTATTTGCTTTTCCTCTTGAAGGACTTTTGGAGTGTATATAATTTATTTTTTTGCATTATTGAGTATTCAGATTTTGTCTTTTGGAGCACATAGGCAAGAATCTAAGGTGTTAGCACAGGAGGGAATTTATTGGCTTAAACATTTATTGAGATGAGTGTTTTCATCATTTGTAAGATAATGTCAAATTGTTTTAAAAGTTGGGTGTGCTGTTCCCATTGCCTATATATTTTTGTTCTTTTAATGTGGTAAAATATACACAACATAAAATATATACATATATATGTAAATATATATACATTTACATATGCAAAGCATACATATATATATAACATTTTCTTATTGATGCATCCATCATTATTGTTTGAAGATCAATTTGCATTTTTTCTGTCCATCCCTGGAATCAAGTTCTCCAAGCACTTCTGGTTCCTTTTATTAGAGAATGGTACTTGGAAAGATCTAGATGTGTTTCTTGCTTTCATGTGTGACTCATATATTATTTCTCAGTATATAAAGCTAAGAAATAGTTTTATTAACACACGTATTTTTTGCACATTTATAATCTAACACCTACCTATCTCTTTATATATTAAACTCTTGTAAGTCACACTGATAACCTCTGATGATAATCCAGTATTACGCATTTAGTTCTAAATTTCCCTCTTTACTTATAACTCCTTCTTTGAGAATGAGAAACCTGGCTGTCACCATTCATAATATATACTTATTTGCTCAGTCTTATTACCTACACAGTATAGCTTCAGATTTGTTAATGCATATTCCTGTAAAAATAAATTTACTACTGAGATTGTATACTTAAATACTGTTTTCAAAATAACCATATTGCCCTTATTAGATCAAAACCAACCTCCTCCCGCCAACCTGCTAAACAACATCAATGTCCAGTGTGTTTTCCGGTTTGTCTTATATGTATTTTCCAGTAGTTTTTAGTTTGTGTCAAAATCTAAATAAGGTCTTTGTCCTTTCGGAGATTTAGTAACACGAGCCAGTGAATTCGTCACTTTGTGTACATGTGTTTTTGCATCTGTCATCACCAAACTGCCCTGATAAAAGAATTTTGATTGGTCACTCAGTCTTGCCATTCTACAAAGAAAAATAGGAATTTTTGCCTGGAGGAAAGCATTTCAGTACAGGAAACCAAATACAGTGAAAATATGCATATAAGGACTCCAAAGTATCTGAGAACACTCCATTAAAAAATCTCATTTTCTTTGTGGTAGCAGATCATATGAAGAGAAAGCTCTGATAATGTGTATCTCTACTGAAATTCACAAAAAATAAAAAAAACAAAACAAACAAAAGAAACAAGTACGTACTCATGGCAAGTCATCAGTATCTAATACATAATCACTTTGCTTGTGGATTCACCATTCACTTTTCAACTTGACAATATGTTATAGTGATGTGCTATAATTTTCATTTTAAGCTATACAACAGAAATGATATTACATTTAATGGCTGAATGCCTTCCATGTTACAATTAGAGGTATCCTAAGCAATGAGAGGTGGCAAATTATCCTTTAAAAACAAAATTACAGGACACTCTCAAAGGACCAGCTTTTAAAAGGCTTACCAAAAGACATTCTTGTAGTGAATATGGAGTGTGCTTTGCTAATCTCTACTAAACTGTTTGAATTGAAGTTGTAGTTGCTTTTGAAAGGAATGCTCTTTAGAAATCCTAGTGTTCAGAGATTGAGGGTGAAAACTATTTTTGAGATAATAAAATAATTAAAATAGATTAGTAGTTACTACCCTATCATTTAAAAATTTTTAATTTAATATGGGATCCCTGTCTCTAATGAAGACTTCATACTTAATCCTAGTAAAGTTTAATTCCCTGTGACACTGACACATTTTAAGAACATTTTTTTAAATATATGCTTTTGAAAATCATTTTTCTAGTGGGTAGAGTCTTTTGTGGATTTCACTAGACATTTTTGTTGTCATTTAAAAGAATTTTGTTGTCATTTAAAAATTCTGCTTTATGATATTTCAGTTTATTCAGCTTTTTAAAAAAAAGCAGATGCTGTTTTTCTTTCCATTTCTGTTACTGTTGACTATGAAAATGAGTATTTCTGGCACTTCATCAATTAAAACGTAAATTGTGACTTAGACTACTTTGTTTTGTAACCAGACTTCTGTGCAAAGCATATGGGAAGGCCTTAGTCATCTTCCCCAGTTTGAAATTTGAAAGACATTTTAGAGAAGAGGTGGTCCTCTATGTAGGAGAGAAGTCTTTGGAATATTCATTGCTGTGCAGCTGAATGAAAGCCTCTCCACAACTCCCTTTGTCCCTTTGAATTAGCTTCCCAAGACAAACAGATTAAGTTCAGAGTCACAGGTCTTTGGTAATATGGTTTCACCCAGTCTTTCCAGCTTCTTTCCCACACATGCCCTCAAACCATTTCCCTGCTTCACGTCTCTGTCCAGATAAGACTTTCACTCTTCCCTAGCTTGAGAATCCAGCTCCTCAGTGCTGACCTTTAGTATCTGCTCCTCTCTCCCTTCACTGCCACGAACCTTCCTGTGTATTCTATTTGAATTTGTTTCAGCTCACAGTCCCTTCCTCTGAACTCCTATTGCACATTGCTTTGACTCAAATTTAACCTGTTAGAAAATTTTGTAATTATCTGCCATCTAAATTAAAGCAATATCCCATTGTACAGACCATCAGATCTACCTAGCAAGCACATTCATAGGACTTAACCCTGACATACTGATGATCTGTAGTGAGTCATGAATCTACAATTTTAACAAGCACCCCAGAAAACTCATATATACTAATATTGGAAAATTACTGTTTCAAATTATATACCTTAAAAGTAGGGGCCAGTACTTAATTCTATTTGTGTCTCAGTGCTTTACGTTCAGTAGATGATCAATAAAATCTTAGATCACTGTTAAACAGGATGTGGAGCCCTATACTATCCCTAAGAGGTAATCATTACCTCCAGTCTGGTAGCAGTTGGTTCATTTTGTTTGGCGTTGAGCTAAGGATGTAATGCTTTGCTGCTCGGTGTTGTCCATGCACTTGCAACATGCAAATCACCCAGAAGTGCAGAATCTTGGACCCCACTCTTGCCTTATTAAATTAAAACTGGCATTATAACAAAAAACAATAGTGATTTATGCAGACATTAAAATTTGAAAAGAACTGTATTAGAATATCAAAATCACAATGCATTCTTGGAATATAGTGGTCAGAATTTTAATTCGTTAGACAAGGAGTTACTGTTTAATCAGATGATGAAACTTGAATCATTAAAAATGTGTACTGAAATCAGTAGGTTTTTTGAAGAAAAGACAGTAGGAATGTCTTAGACTTTTCTTAGCCTTTACAAGTAGATTATAATTTGCTGAGGAAGAAGCACATGTTGATAAGTTTATCTGATGCCTTTCTACTGCTGTGGGTTGGGTTGGGGGCTAAGGAGAAATGTCATTTTTCCTTTTCTACCAAGATTCTCAACAATGGACTGTGTATTTCATTCCCTTAATTATTACAGAGTGATTCAGTTAATAGTTATTTCAGGCTTAATAAAATAATCTAAAATTTAGAAGCAAAAAGTAAGTACTTTTGTGGAAAACTCAGACCTACTTAACTCTATTGGAAGTAGATTTGAGGGAACCTGAAACTTGGATACTCAGGTCTGAGTATTTTGGCATATTAACATTTTTCAAAAACACATTCTAGTTTTAGGGTTATTTGGTGTGTTTATTTTTACTGACGTAACACCATCTGATACTTATCTTTCTCTTTCTGCTATTTTGTTTAGCATAATCCCTTCCAGGTCCATCCATGTTGCTGTAAATGGCATAAATTTATCTTTTTTTATCGTTGAGTAGTATTCTATTATGTTTATATACTAATCTTGATCCTATTGTCTGTTTTTGGCCACTTAGGTTGTTTCCATATCTTGGCTATTGTAAATAGAGCTGCTACAAACATATAGCAGGTCTCCTTTCAAGTTAGTGTTTTTGTGTCCTTTGGGTCAATTTGCAGGAGTGGAATTGCTGGGTCATTTGGTCGATCCATTTTTAGTCTTTTGATGAGTCTTCATATAGCTTTCCAAAGTGGCTGGACCAGTATACATTCCTGCCAAGCAGTGAAAGAGGGCTCTTCACTAGCACTGTTGTTTTGAGTCTTTTTGATATGAGCCGTTCTCACTGTTGTAAGGTGGTAGCTAACTGTGGTTTTGATTTGCATTTCCTGATGATAAGTGATGATGAAAACTTTTTTCATGTGTATATTGACCTTCTCTTCTTTGGAGAAATGTGTATTTAGATCCTCTGCCCATTTTTTGATTAGGTTATTAAAATATTTCTAACTTCTTTAAATCCAATCTATCTGCTACATGAGTGAATAATTAACAATTGTTAATGACTTCTATAGGGTTTTCATCTTTAGTAACATTTTCTTAGCCTTTACAAGTAGATTTAATGGTCTTCTCATTTTTTCTTTTTAAAACTCTTTTCCAATTCCCCCCCTACCCACAACTTAGCCCTTCAGTTCAAGTAGATAAATAAAAAATCTCTTTTCTCTCTTTTGATTTCAGTACAGCCAGTTGGGGGTCTGGTGAATTTATTTTTGGCACAGATTGAAGGGAGGAGTTACTTAAGGGCTAGGAAATGAGCAATTCAGCAGACACCCAGAGTGGTGACAAATAATTTAAATAAGTACACTAGTACAGAGTGAGCAGAGAGAATTGCAATGATCCTAATATCAACTGAAGACAGGTGGTCAGGTAGCCAGAAAACTAAGAGGGAACCAGACAAAGAACTTAATGGGCAGTTGAAGTATCAGGGGAGATGGCTGGGGTGGTGATGTGGCAGAGATGGCGAATGTGCCTTAGGTAATAGCAGTAGCACAGGTGTGGCTACTTCTATGCCTTTGAGCCACTCACTACCAGGAGGCATTGGTTCAGTTTAGGTTCTCAACTGGTGTGCTTCAAGGCCTCAGTGACTGACGTTTGTGATGAATCATCACAGATCAAATTTGCATGAATTGCTTGCCTTTTAATGTTGTGTCAATGTCCTAATTATGGCACTTTTGATTTCCAGGGGGCAGAATCTTACCTAAACTAGTTTAAAGTGAGTTATTGTTATGATACATGGAAATTTCAGGGAACCTGAGGGCAAAAAAGACAGGTCTCATCACAATTGAAAGTTGGAAAAGGAACATTATCAGGACCTGAAACAATTATCCTCTCAGGATTTACATGGTTTTATTAATCTCTCTTTGTCTCTGTCTTTCTCCTTCTGTTTCTCTTTTTACTCTTGATTAATTTTCACCTCTTAATGATCTTGCCCATGACCTCCATCCGGAACAGTGTCATGCCTTATTCGGTTCAATATCTACTGTTGACTAGCAATAGTCTCTTGTGTCTTGGGTCAAATGCAAAAGGGAGTGAGGCTCCAGATTTCTTTATAAGCCAAGCCAAACAAGTGCTTGGCTGCCTTTGACATGTGTGCATCCCAAGTCAGTCAGCTGTGTTGAATATGGTGTAGGTCATGTGACATGCAAACCTGCATTCTTCAAGGACCACAGAGGCTTCAGGTAATAAAAAAATATGTGTATCATTGAATTTTATCATGATTACTCATGGCATGTTTAGTTAACCAACAATTGTACAGTTGCTCTAACTCCTTTCAGGATACATTTGGTGGAATTTACACCATGAATAAAATAAACCTTGAATTTATAATCCAGTGGGGAAACAGTTGTCAATTAACCAAAACAGTTTATTCTCTAACCGTTTTGAAAATTGAGTATATTTGTAGTTGTATTTTATGATACTATTGAACTTCCTATCTTTTATCTGACTTCATTTTGTTAAGACATGCTTCTCATGAAGTTTTTCAAAAGCACATCGTGTAGATTACTTTAGTTGAAAGTATCCTGCTTAATAGTTATAATGGAGTAATTATTTCATAGCAAACAAGGCTAATGTGAAATACTTGTAGACTGAGGTAAGTTTTCAAAGCCTGGTGGATTAGCTAAGAGTTGGTGAATTAGGGCCAAGTGCCTTCAAATACTTGTCTCTTTATATTTTAAATTAAAGCTGATATTTGAGTAGACAGAAAATATGGGTGATGAAAATCTTTGATCATCATAATAGTAGATATCTTTAAAGTGTAAATTAACTGCTAATTTAATTCACTGTAATGCTATGTGAAGTAGTATGTTTTTACTTGTAATTTTGATGAAAATATAAAAATGTTAACCACATGTAACCTGGTTATTTCATTTTGCCTTTTGAGATAGTTTTTATATAACATCAGTCTTTTTCCTCATAAAAACATTTGTTACTTCCAATACATTGAGATAATAGGAAAAAAGTGCTATTATGTGCTTGTCTTTTTTATAAATACAAATATCAGCATGATTTATACAATCATTTTTTAATACACTCTCAATGTACATGAAAGTATGTACCCATGCTTAAATGGTAATTCTTAACCCTGTGTATATATGAGATTCATCAGGGAAGCTGAAAAAAAAAAAAAACAGCAACAAAACTCTTGGGCCTTATTTCAGATTTTAATTGAATCTCTGAGAATTACTCCCCCCCACCAACCTGCTGATACAGAGTCTGCATTTGAATTTAGTTCTAATCCCTCAACTAGCTACAAGGGAGAGTGGGAAAGATAGTTTGTAGCTGCAGACAAGTATGAAGCTAAAACTTGATTTTTATTACTGAAAGGAAAGTAGATATTGGGAGATAATTTTTTTACCTGCAAAATAGAGTTTGGGATGCTCAACAATCATGATACTTTAAGGTTAATTGGTAGAGAAGAAAGGTCATAATGGGTTGTGGGTGCTATACTGAGTACTGCTTGCAGGCAGGGACTCAGCCTGGAAGAGTCCAGCTGTTGAATAGGACCAGGTCTTCTAAGGGCTCCATTAAAGGGGCAGCTCTACCTCTTGTTGCCCCTTAGGGTGATGATATTTGCAAAATTATTATTATGGATGAAATTAAAAAATTAAGTTTATGAAATTGGCAGCTTATGATTTTGTGACATTTGTGACCCTCCACTTTGTTTCCAGTTCATTGAGAGCTTCCTCTGTATGCCAAGTACTTTGTACATGTAAGTCACTGTATTGACATTTTTAATAGTTTGCACTATTTCTGGCACAGAAGGCAACATAAATATACTGAATAAATCTTTGTTAGGTGATCCTAAGAAAAGACATCTACAGATTTTATTTGTACTAATATCAGTGAGAAACAGCAAACAAGGAGTCTTTTAAAAAATTTAATGTATATATTTTGCATCATTGTTCATTTTTGTACAGTGCATGCTTACATGCTTTCTCCTTTCAGGTGCATTCTCTATAAATTTCCCACCACCAATTCACCCGTGAGCCATCACCATAGTCCTTTGTGCTCTTTTCTACCTTGTTTTGATTCCTCTACCTCCCCCTCCCTTTCACACTGTCTCTGATTTATAGTTGCCTGTTAATTTTTTAATTTTTTTAAATGATACCTTATTTGGTTCCCCTGTATTCCTCCTGTAAGTGAAACCATATGATATTTTTCTTTTTCCTTCTGGCTTATTTCCTTCTAGCTCCATCCATGTTGCTGTGAATGGCATGAGTTTATCTTTTTTGATTGCTGAATAGTATCCCATAGTGTGTATATATCACATCTTCTTGATCTACTCATCTATTTTGGGTCATTTGGGTTGTTTCCATATCTTACCTATTGTAAATAGTGCCGCAGTTAACATAGGGGTGTAGGTATCCTTTTGAATTAATGTGTTTATGTCCTTTGGGTAGATTCCTAGGAGTGGAATTGCTGGGTCATATGGAAGCTCCATTTTTAGTAGTTTGAGGAAACTCCACATAGCTTTCCATAGTGGTTGGACCAGTTTGCATTCCCACCAGCAGTGTAGGAGGGTTCCTTTTTCTCCACATCTTTGCCAACATTTGTTGTTTCCTGTTTTTTTAATACGTGTCATTCTCACTAGTGTAAAATGGTATCTCATTGTGGTTTTGATTTGCAGTTCCCTGATTACACTGGTCAACAATGAGATCATTACTGACTTAAAAAGACCCTAATCTGTAGTATCTTGGTGTGCTGAACATGAATATATATAACCCTGAAAATTTTTTATTAGCTCTTTAATATCTTTTGAAGATATTTCATGTAATTCATTTTATGTTTCACCATATAAATTTATCCAGTAGGACTGCAAAACATTCTAAATCAGCCTAGAATTATGTAATATTGCATCACATTGCATAATACCATCATGCACACATCATCCAGAGTTGTTTGCATCAACTACTGCCAGGCCGCTGCTAAAGTAAGCTGACGTCAGCAGTGCACTATAATAAAGCCCTGTCAGAAAAGGTTGAGCATTAAAAATATTTCAGACTTTGTGTGAGACAGTTTAAGCTACTGTTCCATAGAACTGTTATTATTTTATCCATTTAGGCACAATACAGAACAGTAGTACCTCGAAAGTGCGTTGATAGCATGGACAATTTCTGCTTTATTTGGGAAGTGACTTTTGCCAACCAGAAGAAAAGTATCACTTCTCAAGTGAAGAAGGCTTATCATCTTTACTTTGGATGCAAGGTTGGTGACCAAGACAAGTCTTGGGCCCTGCATATATGCTGTGCTACATGTACAACACAGCTTTCACAGTGGTTCAATGACAAAAGACCATCAATGCTGTTTGCAGTCCCCATGGTGTGGAGAGAGCCAAGCAACCACATAAAGGACTGTTACTTCTGCTTGGTTCCTCCTCTTTACAGTGGAACACTGAGGCAAAGGCAGTCGATAAGAGTCTACCCAAACATTTCATCTGCATTGAGATGACCGGTTCAACACCTTACTGCAGGGTGATGTGAAACAAGCATGGAATGCTTTTTGCCTAGTGTCTACCAAGTTTCTTGGGAATGTTAGGGCAGAAAACTACAAGGAACTAGTAGAAGACATGCTGATGCAGTATCAGAAACTTGGCTGCAATATGTCTCTAAAGATCCATGTCCTTCATTCCCATCTGGATTTTTTCCCTGAAAACTGTGGTATGGTTAGTGATGAACATGGTAAATGTTTTCATCAAGATATCGCATCAATGGAACAAAGATGGTTCACTGCAATGCTGGCTGACTACTGCTGGACATTCCCCAGAGAGTCTCCTGAACAGCTGTACAAGAGACAAACAAAGAAATCTAAGAAGTAGTCTATGACTTGATTTTTTACAAGTAATAACCATAGGCCTATTACTATTGACATGCATTTCGTGCTGTAAACATCCGTTTATTGCAGATTCCAAAAAAAGCTAGAGCCAAAATTAGAATTTGACTGTCATATTCATGTTGAGCACATACAAATTGATAGGAAATGACTAATTTTATTTCAGTAACATGACTTTTGTAAAAATTTGTTGACCAGTGTTATAAGTGATGTTGAACATTCCTTCATATACCTGTTGACCATTTGCATTTCCTCAAATAAGGAATATTTTAACAATCTTTTCTCAGTTTTTATAACCTAAGTAGAATGAAATCTTTATCTGACTTTCACAGTTTGATTTAATTGCTTGGCAGAAAGTTAATTCTTCTGTTTACTTGGTCAAGATACTTTTCTTTGAAATGGAGTTTCACTATTTTATACTGATATGAAATATTATTTCTTAAACGTATCAAGTTGTTACCTTGTGTCTGGATTTCTTCCTTGCAATATCTGGGTGTCAAATGGTTCAGCTGTCACAACTTCTTGGCTGACAGTGTTTTTTGACTAGATTGACCTGCTTTCGATAATTTGTCAATGATTAACTGAGATACTTAGATGCTTCTCAGAATAATTACATTTCGGTACTGTACCCATTCCTCAAATGTATTTCTTTGTTGAAGGCAGAATTATTAGACTCTTGTCTCTTAACTGCTTGACTGGTGACAAGAGAGATTAGACTTCTGGGCAACTATATGCTCTCAGGGGTTGGGCAGTTATTCTAATCTATAACTTTTATTGATTCCAGACAGTTTTGGTTTTTGTCCTTGTTAATCAGGATGGGAAAATACTAAGACATTTATGAGTGCTTAAATTACTCAAATCACCATGTTTATAATGCATTTGTTGTGTGGGGCTCTGTGGAGCTGTCCTTTAAGTATGGACAGGACACAGTTCTGTTTCTCCCAGCCCGCCTCCATTACTTAAAGATCGGCAAAAGCTGTGGTTTCCAAATCCCACTCTCACCTTCTGCCTCTGTTTGATAGAAAATGGTGTCAATTAGGGTGGTAAAGAATTAGCATAGAAAGGGAGATTGCTTCATCAAAACTTATGGGTTCAGGTATAATTTTTATAAATATCTCTATCTTCACATTTTACCAATATCTGGGAAACAATTAGTTAATACCCTCTATATAACCGTTTGATAACTTCTTAATATGGAGTAAATTATTTCCTGAATGTCAGCTATCTTAGTTTTTTTAAAGAACTAAGTTGTTACAGATACATATTTTTAGCTCAGTACAAGTTTTTAGGTTGAATATGTATGTTTTTAACAAACTAGAATAGTTTGAAGGTGACTTAGCCAGTGATGATGATTCCATTCATTGTATATTTATTTAGAAATGTATTAAAAATTAGAATGATGCACTTAAAGAATTCATAAATCATTCTGAATTAGTTGACATTTCTTTTAGGCATAATACATATATTTTTTAATTGGTGCAAACATATTAACTTGATTGTTTTCAGTAAACCAAAAATCTTTATCTGTATTCTTTCAGATTTGTCAAAGAACAAAAAGGAAAATTTTGTCATCTGGTTTATTAGATTTTTCATTATTATCTACAAGAGCAGTCATGAAACAACAAATAAATATTTTAACACTTTAATACATGTTCTTCTGTTCCATGCTTAGCTTATAGAGCCCTGGTTAAAGCCATCTTCTTCTTTTAAGGAAAATCAAAAATAGTCTTGTCATTCTTATCATTTGCAACTGGGGTAGGAATCAGAAATGGGTGAAAAGGGCAGTGTGTGAATCCTTACTAGATTCTAGAAGGGAACTGAGAATACAAGGGGAGGAGGGTGGGACAGGTTGGTGGAGCCATAAAGGTCACGGAACTTTATTGGAGAAAGTAGCTGATCACAACAAATTGAAGCTTCACCGGGTAAGATATGTGGGGGTTGGGGAGGAGGTTAGCATATTGTGATGGGCATGTTTATCTAACTTAATTACTTGTACATGGTCTGTAAGCAAATTCCAAATTTCTTCTGGGAAAAAAAAAGATTTTTCCCCGATGCAAATAATAAATTTATTGTTAATTAGTTTTAAATACATCCTATATAAAATAAGAACATGGAAATGATTATTCTTAAAACCACTGACCTTATGGCTAATGCCTTTTTCTTAAGACTGATCTCAGAATGTTACTGTTTTGATCAGAAACCCCTTGGGTACTCCCTGTACTGGAAGCGTTGATATAACCTTTGAGTTTCCAATTGGATTTCAGAGCACTTTTCGGTGACACTCTTGGCATTCACCTTAAAAGAGAAGTAGCTATAGCTACTTCAATTAAGGAGCGTTGGACAGGTAATCATTTTTCTCACGTACTATTGTTAATCAAAGTCATAATTTTTAGCTTTTCTTTTGAATTTTTACTTGTCTTTTTTATTTTTATTTTTTTTAAAGATTTTGTTTTTTTTGCATACAAGCTGGGGTACAGGCCAGAGGTGTGGGGCGGTGAGAGGGTTCACCATAGACAGAGCGGGGAGCAGAACAGGCAGATCGACTGAAATACACTGCCGAGGGGAGCCGCGGGCGAGGCAGGAGAAGTCTGCTGTACCATGTGGGAATCTCCCCCGGCTGGGCATTGAACTAGCGCCACAGCTGCTGACAGCTCCACAGCACTGCACTAACCCTTGTGCCACCAGGGAGGCCCACCCCCCCCTTTTTTTTAGAAGATATTGGCAAATAATATTATGTCTAAGAAATATGTCCCCCAATTTTTTTGTCAATTCAAGTGAAATCTTGTCTGCATATCATTCCCCTCATGGAGCAATCTTCAGTAATATATTCACAGCAAGAATGTACTTTAGAATTAATTATTTGTGTCATTCATCCAGGTAGTCCCTCACTATTAAATTATTGCTTTCTTATTCAGTATAAATTTGCTTTTCACTGTTTTTGGTGACCTCTGTCATCACTGGATCATTAAAAATTCCCTTCCAGGAATTCCCTCTGATTATCTACAGCATTTTGGGTTGAATAATAGGCGTGTTGAATAACTTGGGAAGGTAGCCCTTTGATAACTCAGTTTATTAATTATTTATGATATGACTTTGTGGAGAGGGGCAGTAGGAGATACAAATTAGTGGAAAATACTGTCCTTGATTTCAAGGAGTTCATGATCTTATTGTGGGAACAGCTATACTTGAAGTCTTCATCCCTAGAGACGTGGTATAGGTTGTGTGTGCTATAGGAGGGCGCACATGAGCTTAGAGGAAGTTACAGTGACCTAAGTTTATTTGTGATTATTAGATTTGCCTGGGCCACCAAGCATTGCAAGGGGGGATGGGGCTTGGGAAAGTGGCATCGTGTCAAGATTAAGTAGTGTAAAAGAAATTTCTACACTGAGATAAAGAGTACAATAGAGGATATTGAATATGAGGAAATTGAATATGAAGAAAGACAAACAAATCTAGGCTTTCTTCCTGGAGGTTTTCCTCTTTTGTTTGAACTATAGTTATTTGAATAATCCATTTCAAAATTCCACTAATCAGATAGGAGTAGGAACCATTTGTAGGACATAAAGAGGTAAATTGGCAGATGTAACTCAGGATATTACTTAAAGAATGAGGACTCATCTTTGAAAAAGGAAAAAAAATTTTTACCTGGGAAAAGCAAGAGACAAAGTGCCTGAAACATATATTTCAAAATGCCATTTAGTGATCTTAGCTTAATAAACATGATAGAAAATATGGCTCACATAAAGACTTAAGCAAACATGGTAACTTTAGTTATATCACGTTTAATTTGTTGGATTGTATTTCCTTTCTAGGCATTTAAATTCATATTTTGCAATACTTCACCTTAAAATTTAGAAGATATCTTGGATCTATGCTCAAGTCTGAAGATCTTTTTTCCTTAATGGTACAGTTTGGTTTAACAATAACTGGCTATCTTAAGGGTTTTAGAGTCTGTAAAGTCTACATTGCATATTTAATATAAGCAAACAGGTATAAAATACGAGTGGATTTGAGGTTCTGGAATGTATTCATCCAATACTTAGTAAACTGTTGCCTTCCATTATTAGAGTGTCCCCATGTGAATTTCAAAGGGAAAAAAAAAAAACCCAGAACATCAAAGAAATCTCCTTGTGGTCCATCCTGTAAACTTGTGGGAGGTGTCAGAAAGTGTTTCAAGGACAATTCTGACATGATCCCCACCAGTGTCACATAACCACTGACATCTGGGAAGTGACAGTAGCTGACAGACCATGTTGGCACAGCAGAAATCAGAGATGGACTAGCTCAGTTGGAAGAAAAATGTCATGCTGACTAGGAGGCTAAGAAGCAGAACACAGCAGTGGCAGCCTGTGCAAACAGTGGCTATTAACATTAACTAACAGACAGATTGAGTACAGTGAGGGCTGCAGGCCACCCCTCAGTCGCTCTGCCATACTTGTCCACATAGGAAGATCTTTGCTGTCAGCAGTAGCTGCTTTCAGTAAAAGGCAAGAGATGTTTATGTTCATTCTCATGCTCCTGTTGGACAGTGACAGGTAAGGAATGCACCTTTTGATATGAAGAGTAATGCAATTTTAATGTGAATTTGACCTTGAAGGCAAAGAATTGTTGAGCCATCACTAATAACATCACTGAAAATGTATTCTCAGTTCAGTTACTGGTTCATCCTCATTCATTCTGGATTTCGCGTTTTCAAGATGGTAACCCAGGAGTTACAGTGTGTTTTAGGGCAATGGAATCAAAGAGTGAAGGACTATGAAAATAAAATCATAGCGATATCATCTATTTTTGTTATTTCATCTTTTATATCTTGGCTGCTGAGTACTTCTGGAGAAAAATAATCAAACTGGGTGTTTTACTTGGCTTGCTCCCTCTGTCTTCCTTTGCTACAATTCTGAAAACCTCATCATCTCCCCTAAACCTCAACTCCATCCCTGGCCTCTTAACTGTAAGTTGATGATCTTTTTAGCTGCCTTCCAGAAAACAAAGGCCTTATAGTTGAATGAACATTCTTAGTTCCTCACCTTATTTACAAAATTTATAAATTTCTATCCCAGAAACTTGGAATGACTTCTACCAAAAGCTAGTTCTTCCACTTGCCCTTTCAGTTGCATTTCCCTCTTCTTTCTACCCACAGAACTTTTAAACTTCACATGCCCCTTTCCTTTCTTCTGTCATCAACTTCTCTACTGTACTGACTAGTCTCAGCTCTGAATTCTTAAAACCAAGCAGGAAAAACAAAAATCTTTTTCCTCCTTGTATTCACTTTTCTGCAAATCCCTAATCTCCTTCCTTCTTTCTCAGACATATTGCTTAAATGAATTGTTTAAAGGAGAATATTATGATCTTACTTGACATCTTTATCCTGAAGTTCCAGTTTCTTTTCTTATAATTCATTGTGGTTCTATAATTTGAGGACTAAAGTAAGTGGAAGTCTTGCTTTGGAATTAAGATTAGGTCAGAATGGGAGACTGCATCAAAGCTGATGAGACCTTACTAGCCAGGATACCATCAGCCCTTGGTTCTAAGTAGATTTTGATTCCTCCTCCTGCTCCACCTTTTGGTGTATGCTCCATTCAACTTGAAGACCACAGTTAAGCACCAATAAGGGTCTAGACTTAGATTTTTGAATGGCTTCCCAGGTTCTCAGTAATACTTTAAAACTCAATAAATTAAAAATATTTGGAGATCCTGAACCAGTTGTGTAGGAATCTTGATGACTGATTTCTAAATACAGAGAGTCCAAATAATTTTACCATAGCAAATAAACATGAATCACCTGTGGGTTATCTTTATTGATGGTTTATATTCAATCTAGTTTCAAAAAGCTCTTGCATAAGTGACTGTAGCACAACTTAACTTAGTACTCTAAAGAATAGTGGTCAAGGAGAAGAACATGCAGAAGAGGGGAAGGAAGACCAGAACCTCAGGATGGCAGGCATGAGCAGTAATACAAGATGGTGGGTGAAAACATACACTGTTTTATGTGGAGGAAGCCAACTGGGCTTTATTTGATGAAGTGAGGGAAATTAAGAGCTTACTTTTTAACAAAGAATAAAGGGTGTTGAGGTTAAGGCAGTAAGTGTACAGCGCTTAATCGAGTACGTTAGCTGTGAAAAGTAAAGGAGAAGTTAGATATTTGTTGATACGAGCTTGATCCTGTAAAGGATGCATTGCTTAGTACATATTTGTGTTATATAACTTGTAAGACAAGTTCACTTGCTGTTCTTTTTTCCTACCCTCCTGAAGATACTGTTAGGAAGGTCATTAACATTCTTACTGTCCTCCCCATTTTAGAGATGAGAAAATTATTTTAAAGTGTGCGTTACATAGACCTCATACGTAGAGAGCAGCTGAGATGTGTAAATGGAAGTTTTTTAATCCCACCTATAATTTTTCTCTTTTATGAGTTGACCTCCCTTTACCTTATTATTGTGATACAGAAAAAAAGAAAGGAACTCCTAAAATAGTAAGAGGAAGATGTTGGGATGGGAAGGACTGATTTTGAAGATAAAGTCTTTTAGTACTTGTGAGGGAACAGGTTTTAGAATGTGTGGCTGGAAGATGCCACTACCCTTGAAGAGGAAGAAAGTTCATTCATTCTCTGCTATTTCAGGATGATGGGTTGAATACAGGGCCTGGGATTTAGAATGTGTTAAGAATCTTGGTGAATGTGGATTATGGGCCTCATTCCTTATCCTCCCTAATGTAAAATCTTTGAACATTTTCTGGTAATGATACAAAATAATATATTTGGCTGAAAGTTTTAAGTGGGTCTTATGTAGCCATGCAACTGGATATTCATGAATACTGTTCACTGATCTTCATGGATCACTGCAGTATAAAAACCAAGACTTGGCTTCATCTATTGCCAGGTTTTTTTTTTTTTTTCCTACTTTGATCCCAATATTGCATTTAGCACTAGCTCTCATGATCAGGATCTGTAAATTCATGTCATGTTCCATGGATTCTTGCCTACTTCCTGAAGGAGAGGAGTCAAATTGTGCTTCCAGAGGTGTTAACAGGCTCATTCCCCAAGCTGTTGTTTCCAGTATGCTAAAACTATTCTGATGAACCTATAAATGATTGTCCATCTTACAGATGCTTAAGTTCTGTTTTGTATGGTTTAATTTTGGAAAGTAGATGTACGGTAGATGTTTGTGTCTAAAAATGTCAGTATATCAATAGCATAGCTATTATAATTTTGTTTCTTGAATTATCCTCTTCGGGGCCTATTATAACCCCTCCCCTAGAAGAGAAAAGGTGCCTTACTGTAGCGGATTTGATAAATGCATTTGATAAATTTAGGCATTGGTAAATGCTTTGGTCTCCTTTTTAAAAGTCACTGGACTACCCTATTATGTGACTTATTTTCACATTAACAGTGATAGACATTCTTCATTACATACTTACTTTTGGATCATTTAACCTCTTTTGCTGACCAGTACTTTTTAATTTTTTGTGTTCTGTTTATTTTTCACTCAGAAGTAGTAAATAAATTGAAATGCCAAATTAGTATTTATATGGTTCTGACTACTGTGAATATTAAATGCTCCTCTTTTTTCTTTTTTATAGATAATTACTCTTTTCATTTCTCTTTAGTTTGTAAGATATATATGAAAATCTAGAAATATGTGTATATTATGTATGAAGATTTATATGTATCTATATCAATATAAATATTAGCTAGCCTTGGTTTTAAGTGGTTAAATTCTATAGCATAATTATACTGCTTTGTAAGCAGTTTCCTTGTATCATTGCATTTTTTCATACATAGCAAAATTAGTGTGTAGTTTTGCAAGACTTAAATTGATGTTAGAAGTAAGGATGCAAGAGTACTTTGCTTTCTTTCTAACTCATTCCATTCTCCTAAAAGCAATCTTGCAGACAGATGCAGGAAGAAAAAAATAGTGGGAAGGCCATTGTCTTTCAGAAGAAAAAAATTGTATAGTGATACTCTGAAAGGCTCTCATTGGAGAATAAAGGATGTAATCTCTGTATTAAACACAGATGGAATATTTCAGTCTCAGCTGTCAGTGAAGAATCTCCACATTAGTTTGGATTGCGCACCTTTGGGGCATGTATAAATGACAGTGATAAAACTACCTCTTTGCTGAGCTGGAGTGCATAACGTCCCTTTATCTGTGCCATCTGGTGCTACAGAGGATGGCAAATTCTCTCTGCCCTGATTTTTCTTTCTTTGGGATTTATCGACTTCTTTAGCGTAGAATGTGTTTGACCAGCATTAGTGTTTGCCCAGATTTCAGTGGCAGCAGCTTGAAAAGTGAAATGAAATTCTAAGGGATTAGAAGTGTAGGAGGAGGTAGAGAAGTTAGTTGACACACCATTAGGTATTTTGGAGGGCAGTGTGATGACAGATATGGTGCTTTGTAAGTCCTCACCATGTTTCCCTCCCTAGTGATGGAAAACTGCTCCTAGTTTTCTTGCTGCCTTTTTTTTTTTTTAACTATCATTTGTGGCACAGTAATAAACAATTGATGCTCTGGCTCTCACTCATTCAAACAAAGAATGGTAGTTATTCTGCCTTAGGGCTTTACTTTATTGAGAGTTTCCAAAATTGGTTTACAAGCTTTATCACCACTTTCCTAATTTATCTATTTTAAGGCCAATCAAAATCTATTTAAGATGTATTGGTTGTTGAGTCTTGCAATAACCTGTTCCTTTATTGTTTACCAAGATGTGTTATTAAAATGTGTACAAAACTAGATTGTATTTTACTTTAATAAAAGAAAATTCCTTCTATGAATTAATGATAGAAGATGTATACATTGATAAGCTTTGATTCCCTCCTCCCTTAAATTGGGCTTAGATTATGTAAAAGCAATCACGATCCATTTAGGAGTTTGTCTATTGTTACACAATAACCAATGCAAGAGATGACCTATCTCTGTATTAGTTCAATTGAGAACTGTGTTAGCATAACTCTGGAGTGCTTATTAATAGAAACAACTTTGAATTGACTGAGTTGAGGTTTCAATCATAAGAAACATGAGTGAAACATGTACCAAATAAAACTTGGAACACTGAGTTAGAGCTGAATAAAATCAAATGATTTAAATCTATCTCAAATAATTATTGATGGTTTAACTAAAAGTTACATTATTTTTTGTATTCTTAATGTAGATTTAGTTAAAACCTGTTCTGACCAGATGGGTTACAATGCTAATTCCGTTCTACTACTTTGTTTTTTATTTTAGTTTATAATTTTTTTGACTTTTTTTTTTCAATTTAGGTAACATTAGTTTGCACACTGTATAGGTTTCAGGTATACAGTTACTCACCTCAGCAACTATATTTCATACCACAACTTCCACCAAGCTATTCCTTTTTCCTAACTTCCCTCTGGTAACTGCCATTTTGTTGTCAGTGACTAAGGTTTTGTTTTTGTTGTGTTTATTGATTCTGCTTTACTTTATATTCCACAAATGAATGAAACCATTCAGTATTCATCTTCTTTTCACTTATTTCAATTAGCATAATTCCCTCAAGGTCCATCATTTTATTAAAAATTGCAATATTTCATTTTATAGCTGAGTAGTATTCCATTGGGCTTCTATACCACAGTTTTTGGTGTTTTTTTTATTGGTTTTATAACACTGTATGTGATTTAGGGGAATAGGTTCACACTTCATCATATGTATGTTGTTTGCCCACCCTGGTTTGTCAACCATGTACACCATCAAGGCACCCATAGTCCTCTACCATAGTCCATAGCAAAGGCCCTCTCCCCTTGGCTTCCCAACTCCCACCATCCCTATCTGGTAGCCTTAATTCTACAAACAGATTTCTAGGGTTTTTTGTTGTTGTTTAGTTTTATCTGTACTTTTGTTTTATCTATTTATAGTTCACATGCGTGAGTTAAATCACCAGGTATTTGTTCTTTCTCCTTTTGACTTATTTTAGTTAGAATAGCCACCATTATCTTAACTCTTGAGCACTTGGGTTGAACTACCTGAAGTCTGACAGCTTTGTAGTTCCCCTAAGTTATTTACCTTCCCATTTTCATAAGGGATGAGAAAATTGAACTAGCAAATTCTCATTTTCAGTGTTCACTTACAGTACACCTGGCTCTTTTTTATAAACCTACTAATTTACCTGTAACTCACCTTCTCTTTTCCACTTAGAAATATATGGTGGTATTATTGTTGTAGTTGTTATGATTACTACTATTGGTATGATAGTCAGAATTAAAAAGTAAAGTTTTTGTGTCTAGCAGTGTATAGGATTGTAAAAAAACCAGGAAATCACTGCCTTTCTTGTTGTATATTCATTAGTCCATTGCTACCCACAAATAGTTGTTTAGGAGAAAGGCTTCTTCAGAAACCTGTCTGTGATTAGATATGGTGTCACTTCCAAATTATACTTGGTTAAGAGGTTGCAAGAAAAAAATGGAGCTTGGAGGGTATGGTGGGGGAGGGGGGATATAGCACATTTTCACTTTGGCCATTTTTCTCTGGATATTCTAAGTGCCCTAGTATTCTGGGGCTGGCAGAAAACATTGATTGGAGACCATTACATTATTATCTTGTTCTTTAGTTTAACATTGCAATACATTTAATCAGAAAAGATGAAAGTGTGGATTGCTTTCATTTTTCTCCCTTTGGAGATTTTTTCAAGTTGAAGCAATTAATAAAAGCCTGTGAATACATTTGATTTAGGTAAAACCTCTTTTTGTCTGTCTTGTGAAATATACATCTTAATCAAAGATATTTGGACTAGGCAGATATTATTTGGATGTTCTTTTTTTTTTTACAGCTGAGTAAGGATTGTTGTGACTATAGAATATTATGTAAAAATGTCTGATTTGATATAAAGGTTTTTCATATAGGAGCTCTTAATTTCTGCCTTTCTGGCCTGATTTTATAATGAGGGGACAAAGGTACTAGGGTTATGAGCCTCCATCAAATTTCTGTGCCCCATAGGGCCCCTATCATTATATGGTTCCTTTCACAATCATTTTTAAATGTTTGTTTGTTAAAAATTCATGTAAGATGTTAAAGGTATTCACACAGTGATGATAGAAGAGAATCTTGGTATTTGAGAATCTTGGTATTTCCTTAACCTAAACTCAGTCTCATGAAGTCACCTCAAAAATAATTAGAATTCAGCTGGACTGGGCTGGCTTTGTTGAAATTTGGGAAGTTTGAACATCAAAAAAGAATGAAGATAGTAGTTGTAACATATTAAATAAAGAATTGAGAAAAGAGTGATAATAACTCTTACAATGGATCATAAAACATGGTTTAGACAGTTAGAAATGAATTTAAGGTTGTCAATACATGTTTCTTCTCAGTGATGTACACTGAAACTTATATAGTGTTCCAATCACTGTTACTTCAATTTAAAAAATGAACTTTTATTGCAGCACTTATAATAGCTAAGGTATGGAAAACAACCTAAAAACCCTAAAACAGATGAATAGATCAAGAAGGTATGTATATATGTGTGTGTGTGTGTGTATACGATGTATATACATATATGTGTATATACAATGTGTATACATATATGTGTATATACAATGGAATATTATTCAGTGGTCAAAAAGATAAACTTATGCCATTTGCAGAAATACAAATGGAGCTGGGAAGGATTATGCTTAGTGAAATAAGTCAGAAGGAAAAAGAAGTAGCAGATGATTTCATTTATAGATGGCTATAGGGAAACCAAACAAAAGGTCACGAAAAAGACAAAACTTGCAAACTGACCATAAATCTGGGGCATACAGTAGGGAGAGGGTGGGAAGAGGGATCAAAATACAGGAGGGAAGAGCACAAGAGATATGGTGATGGGTCATGGGTGCTGCAGGTACTACACCTGAGGGGAGAAATCAAATACTGCACAAATATGAACAATGATGTAAGAATATAAATAAATTTAAAATTGAAAAAGCAAAAAAAAAATGAGCATGTTTGGTACAAAACAAGTAAGTAACTGGCAATTCATAAACAATGGAATATGGTGGAGGATGATGTGTCTTTGGTAGTGGATGTGGTGTGGTAACATACATCTGAAGAGGGTGAACCTATATCTCTAAATAATATACAGTGTTGCAAAGCCAGTGTTACCTTAATTGGGAAAAAAAAAATAAAACCAACCTGGCACTTCATAAAAGACATCCAAAAAGTGAAGACATTGAGGGTGTAATGCTAAATGCAAGTTAAAATTGAATTTTTCCTATTAAAAATACCCTAAAAAGTGGAAAAATAAGTATGTTGTGGAATGGGATGATTATTACTTATTAAAATGTCTTTATAATTTAAAAATTAATATAAATAAATGGACCAGAATTCAAAAAGGCAATTTATATAAGAAAAAAATTTGAAGAACGTTTTGTTTGCTTCGAAGTTTTGGCAAGTATGAATAAAGCTGCTATAAACAAAATAAATAAATAAATAAATATAATATAATATAATATGAAATACTTAGGGATAAATGTGACACACTGTGCAAGATCTGTACATTGAAAGCTATACAACGTTGGTGAGAGAAATAATAAAAATAGACTTAAAATAGAGAAGTTTTTATAGATCAGACTACTTGTTATTAAAATGCTGATCTTTCTAAAATTGATTATATATTTAGATTCAATGTAATCCCAACACAAAACCAGACCTTTTTTTGCGGAGGTTGGGTGGGAGTAGGTAGAATTGCTAAACTGACTATAAAGTGTGTGTGGGAATACAGAGACCCTACAATAGCAAAAATAATTTAAAATGCTCAATTTCAAGACTTCCTATGAACCTACCTAAGTAGAAAGAGTGTGTTATTGACATTAGGGGAGAAAAATTGATCAATGACCTGAATAGAATTCAGAAATAAACGATACTTATATGTCTACTAATACTTGACAAAGGTGCCCACCCAGATAATTAAGTGGAGGAAATGATAATCTGGTCAGCAAATGGCGCTGGTCAAATTGGGTATTTATATGTTAAAGAAAGGAAAAATCTCCATCCATTTATAAACAAATTACTTTAAATGGGATCATAGGTTTAAACATTTTCTGGAAGAAAGACTTGTAGAACTTTTTTTTTAGTATTAACTTAGGCAAATATTCTTTAGCTAACCTGAACCGTAAAAAAATATAAATCAGACATTATCAAAAGTGATAACATGTTTTTCAAAAGTCAATATTAAGAAAATGAAAATTTGAGTCACGGAATGAAAGAAAATGTGTGCATAGCCTATGTTTGACAGAGGACTTGTATCAGGCATATAAAAGTAGTTTTTTAACTCAATACAAGGTACAGTTAAAAGATGGACAAAGATTTGAAAAGATTCTTACCAAAGAATATATGTAGGTAGCCAAGAAACACATAAAAAGGTGTACTATATAATCAGAAAAATAGAAATTAAAATTACAATGAAACTGCTGAGTTGAAATAGCGAATATAAAATAGGTAAATAATAAAATAGATAAAATTTAAAATGAAAATAGTAAGATTTGGCAAAGATTCAGTACTGGAACTCTCATACATTGTGGGTGGTAATTCAGTAATACTCCCATGTATAATCATTTGGAAACCAGTCTGACATTTTTTTAAGTTATGCCTATGCTTTCTTAGCCATTCCATCCTTAAATATCTACTGAACAGAAATGAAACATGCTCACACAAAGACTTGTATATAAATGTTCATAGCACTTGATAATAGCCCCAGACTGGAAACAATCCAAATGTCCATCAACTAATAAATAGATGAACAAATTGTGCTGTATCTATACAATAAAATTCTATCCAATAAAATGGAATGACTATTTTTACATGCAGAAGCATGGGTGAATCTCAAAAGCATTTTGCGAAGTGAAAAAAGCCAGACACCAAAGACTGCATACTATAATATGATTCCATTAAATGAAATTCTAAAAGGGCAAAACTATAATCATGCAAATTAGATCAGTGGTTTCTTGGGGGGTGAGGGGAGGGGTTAACTGCAAAAGAGCAGGAGAAAACTTGTATGGTAGAGATGTTCTATATCTTGACATGTGCTGATGATTATACAACTGTTTGCAATTGTCAGAACTCAGATTTACATTGAAATGGGTAGATTTTATTGTACATAAATTATCTCTAAAGTTCAAAAGACAAAAAATATAACCAAAAATCCAAATACAAACAAAGAAGACCCTTCAGTTGTCTATTAGTACACTTAAAAGGAATTATATGGGCTTTGTAAAGTCACTGTTTTGAAAATCATAGAGTAATTATTGATCCAATCAAGAGTCATCACTGTCTGTTGGGAAAGACAATTCTGAAAAATGGTAAACCTCAAGAAACTCAAACTTTTAGTTCTAAAGAGGTATGACTATTTAAAAGGTACATCCCTTTGCCCTCTCACTGTTTCTAACATTAGGTGCTCAGTTTTGCTATGGAATTATGCTTATACTCATAGGGGTGAATGCTTTAAGTACTATAACTTACATTTTGGTGTGTGAGAAACAAAGTTTAATTGATTTTTAAGTTAGTTTAGATTAATTACAAAAGAGAATGCAGCTAGTTATGGCAAATGGCAAAGAAATAGCTTTAAATCTAATTTCTTATATGGCACTGATGAGATTAGGGTCTATAGCTAGTATATTAGGTTTATGTTGCTGTATAACAAATTATCACACATTTCTCTTCTTAAAACATGACCAGTTTATTAGCTCAGAGTTCTGTAACCTACCAGTCTGGGCAGTCTGAGATGGCTTCTCTGATTAGCATCTTACAAGCCAAAATCATGGTGTCAGAACAGGCTGAACTTGGACTTGGAAAAGTCTGTTGGGCAGATTCACTTCATGGGAGCTGTAGGTCCCAGGTCCTCTTATCCTTGTTGTCAGCCAAGGATACTTTTCTGTTCATAGGACCACCTGCATTCTGTGTCACAGGTTCCCCTCTACCTGTAGACCAGCAGCGTCAACTTAATTCTCTCTGACTTCCTTTCTATCATCAGCAGAAAACTCTGCCTTTTACATGGCTCATGTGAATAGATTACACCTGTCAGAAAAGCTCTATCTGTGGTCAGCTGTGCCATGTAACATAACTGTAATGATAGGTAATCTACCTACACTCAAAAAGTGGGCATTATACAAGAGTAGTGTCCTTGGGATTTTCCAGTGTATACCTAATTTCTACTTCGATTTCTAGGAGACAAATATTGTTCATAGTGATGAATGAAGTATACTATCTTTTTATTTACTAATAATGAAGCAAATATTTTGATTAGAAAAAAATTGGTTTCAATGCAGTGTAAGAGGGCAGGCATTTGTTTAAGAAAATGATTCTTCTATTTTGTAACCAGTACTCTTTGAAATATGAACATTCTAAAGCAAATATGCAATGCTTTTTCTGCAGTTCTTTGTATTAATTTCAAATGTATTCCCTGAATAGTAGTTCTGTTTATGTTTACCACATTTCTTTTTAAATTGTGCTGCATCAAAGCAAATCTAGCCATAACTTTATTGATATCATATTCCAGATAACTATTCCTGCTAACAAGTCAGCCTAACCATAAAAATATTAAACCCATTTCAGTAGACTCCTAGATTTTTGGTTCGGTAGCTCAGGCAGAGCACAGTCGGGGTGCCTCATCTCTAAGTCCTCGCCACCAGGGGTGACTCAGAAGTCTGGGTCCTAAATCACCTGGAGGCCTCTTAACTCTCAGGTCTACTGCTGGGCTGAGATGACTCCAGAGCTGGACTCTATGGGATTGTCAACCAGAGAGCCTGCCCCTGGCCTACCCATGTGTGTAGAGCTTCCTCAAAGAAAGGTGGCCTCATATAGGTGTCATACATGACAGCTCACACCCCTCCCCCACACAACTCCACTGAAATGTTCATCAAAATATCTTATTTCATGTTCTAAATAAGACATGTCCCAACATTTTCCATATTTGGTTATTTGTATTTGTATACTTACCTTAATATGTTCTCATATTCTAAGTTACAGTTTTGTTTGCGTGGAAAAAGCAACAGTGATGTTGACATCATAAAATCAAGACTGGTAGATGGAAAAATTAGAATTACTTTATATTATTTGAAGCTACCATTTTTTACTTCATTTCAGAGTAATTGGCATCAATTTGAAAAAGACAGTTTTTTAATAAGAAGTTTGAGGCAAATTTAAATATGGCCGATTTTTCTGTGTTCCTGTAATGCCCCTCATAAATTTAGAATTTGTAGAGAAGCTACCTAATGACTTTTGGAAACAAGAAAATGGAAACATAAGATAGTGACATAAAAGCAAGAAAAAACAGATGAATTCATTTTTCATAAAGTCAAATTTTACTTGTTCTGTTCTTGGTTTTCTCATAGAAAAGAAAGCAGAACTTTTTCATGTGTTAACCAGAGTTAGATTTGGTGATGCTGAGTTCAATTTTTATTCCTATGACGGGTAACAGAAAATTAGTTCATTATTCAGTGTTTCTTGACATTTCCAGTGTTTTGTTTAAATTTAGAACTCCATACTATTCTTTCATTAGCCTTTAGGTTATTAAGATCATATTTAATCTAACTAATTTGAGAAGAAAAACCTTGAAAAATCTCCTGAGTTAACCTTCAGCTTCTGCTACCCTTATAAAAAAAAATCAACTCTTATGTTTTTGGGTCTTACTCTGTTAGTGTCAACATCCTAGCTTTTATATTATGCTTTCTGACATTGAGGAACAAAATGTGAATGAAGTCATTTTAGGGGACTGTCCCAGTAGGGTCACAAGTCATCTAGCTACAGAGAAATCTTGTCCCTCCTGTAACCAGTGCTGTTCTTTTTACTCATCACATGTTGGGCTTCTCTGAAAACATGTTTTTTGGATTCAACCAACCTCTAAGCTGAACAGTAGGATTAAGTGCTGCTGCTGACAGGTCCAGAGCTTCTCAATATGGTCCCTTTGCCTGACAGCACTGATATTATCCTGGAACTTGTTATTGATACATGATCTTAGGTCTCATCCTATTTACTCAAGATTAAAAACTACTTTCTAAGTTTTTTGCTATTTATTAACATTTTACCTCTTTATATTTCTGCATAAATACCATTTAGGTAAAAGTTTCATATATATTATTTTATCCATTATTATAGTATTACATGTATTTGTTACAATATTATCATTACAGTATTACATATCCATTATTACAGTATATATGCGTATCCATACGTGTTTTTTATTTTGAATATTAGTTTAAAAACCACAAAGAGAAATACTCTGCCATTGCCTACTCCAGATTTTGAGATAGAAACAAAGAAAACCACATAATAATTATGACAGAAATAGAGCATTGTGGGACTCTGTGGAGTTGGAGTTTGATGGACAAGAATGGGAAGAAGGTGAGCAGATGAGGTGGTACATGAGGATGGGCAGGATATTGCTGTATAGTTTAGTTTGGGGGCTCAGCTGAGAATATTAACAGGGCAGCTGAGTGGGAAGCTAGGGAAAGGTAATGGTCAGCCTTGTGATTTTAGTCAGGGAATATTAACCTTCCAGGGATAAGAGAGAGGAGGAATTGACACCCTCCCCTTTATTGATTCAGTTTCCTGACAGTGAAGAACTACCTTTGCCTTTAGCCCCATGTGAATCACCCCACAGCACAATGTGCTGCCTCTATGATGATGGCACAGTGATCTTTTAATACATCTGCATTGTTACTGACTTGATTATAAAATTGTTTTCTACATACTGTAGCCCAATAAAGTCTGATAGTGTTTTGTAGAATATGATTGTATTACTACTGATAGGTTAAATATGGCGTGTGATGTCAATATAAAAAGATATTAGTTACTTTCTTCAGGAAGATAATGCGATTATCTCATCAAGTAAAAGAGATTTCACTACATTATTTCCATTTACAAAGCTTTTTCTCAGATTTAGTCTTGTTTGGGATGCACACTTGCTTTTGCAGTAGGTTGGAAAACAACATGACTGAGTAAGTTGACTTTGCTTTTAATGTATTTGGGGTTTTTTTTGAATAATAATTTAGTCATTCATAATTTCAATGTTGCCTTTTAAAATGTTATCTTTAGTTTTTGTATAATGCCCAGAGTAGGTGCCTATTAATATAGGTTGAAAGAATGAATGTTGGCTCTGTTAACTTAGTTTAAAGTGCTCCGAGAAAGCTGTTTCTTTGTTGGAAAGGCTCTTGCAAAGATAATTTTTGTTACTGCTCTGTGTTGATTTTATATTTTGGTAGTTAAATATTGATCTTTCTTTACATTTTTAATTGCTTATAGATTTTTAAAGTTGATCTTTATATTATGTTTCTTTACTTTAAATGTTCTACTTCTTTCAAACGGGAAGGATTTAAAATAAACTCTAAACTAGGATAGGCTACAGGCATACATCTTGAAAATAACTGTGCCTGTTACAAAGCTGCATATCAGTGGTATTTGCTGGTAAGGTTTCTCATCATACACACATGGAAAAACAAATGAACATGTTACATTGCTCTAATGACACTGTGAAACATGGAAAAACTTCACTGGATTTGTTTTTCTTTAATAGCAGTTATTTCAATTTCTGATTTTCTTCTTATCGCTTCTTTTCCTAACTTCTTGAGTGGTGTTTCAAGTAGTGTCCCCTTAAGTAAATAGTCTCATGATTTCATTTTCCATACTATCTATACTCTTAGGAAAGACTCACAAGTCTTTCACTATTATGGTATCACCTGAAAAATAATCTCAGATCGTTGCCAGACTCCTTCTCTTCCTCTTAGCTCTACTCAGTCTGCAAATTATGTGACAGTTCAGAAGGGACAGGGTAGATGAGGTGACCAAGGGAGGTGGTCCAGTTTCTTTCATTGAGAAGTATGTTGACTCTTTGCGTAAGAGTAACTGTAATAACAATCTTGAGCAAAACCTGATTTCAGAGTGTCTAGAAGAACCCAAGAGAGAAAAACCTATACCTCGCAGAGGGAAGTGAAAATGTTATCTGGAATCCAGGTCTGGTCCCTTTATCTACCCATATGTCTGCTCCTTTCTTCTTCTCCCCCCCATCCCCCCCCACACATGAATTATATGCAGTAAAGATGGCTAATCCAGAAGAACTGAATTGTAAAATTACCTCCATTCTCGAGAGTAGGCTTACTGGAAGAGAAACTGACAATGGCCAAATTCCCCTACAGCCACACACTGTGGATGGAGATGGGGTTTACATTAAAACGCACAGTGGGTTCTCATTAGCCTTGTTCCACTGTGAGGCCATCTCTGCTCTGACTCAAGCTGGGCAAAAACAAAAGAAAATCTGAGGTTTGCATTTTTAATTGATAGCAATCCTTTGGGATTTTACACCATATCTTCCCAATTATTAATTGCCAATTTCAAATGGAGGGTTCTTTTTTTGATGGGAAAGAAAAATGATTGTTTTTTATCAGTGACACATGAGAAATGGTGGAAGGAGTGGGGGGCAGGCAGGCAGGAGAAGCAGTTAAAAGAATGTGAAAGAGAGAAAGTTTAATAGTTAAAACAAGGTCCTAGAAGAGTCAGGAAGAAATAATTAAAGGTCAGACTCAACTGTTGCTCTTGGGCAGAAGAGATGCATTGTTCTGAGATCAGGGAGTAGGGCAATAACTGCATTGCAGAGTTTGGAAAGTTGACAAACTTAACTCCTGTGTAGAGGCAGGGATGCCTGTTAAAAGTGATAGGACTAGATGATGGATTACAAGGAAATGGTAAAATCCATGATACTGAGTGTGTGGAAATAACCATGACTAAATTAAAGGTATTGTATGAGCAAGACTGAAACTGAAAATCTAAGATCTGGATCAAGAGGTTCCCCTATGCTCTATTCCCTCCCAGAAGTTTCAGAAGGGGGAAAACAGGTGACTGATTAGTCTAGGGTAGGACAGATCAGTTAGATGAAACAGAAAGACAAAGGGAAATCAGGTTGAGAATAAAGATAGTTGGTGAGAGAGAGTAGAATTGCTTAGTTATGGAGCTTAATGGTGCGATGGAGGAAGGAAATGAGAATAGGAAGAGATTCTTTGGAAAAGGAAAGTCTTAAAGAACTTAAGAGTCTCTGTTTTGAACTCACAGTGATTGAGCAATGAAAGATAGAAGTTGGAATTCCAGAATGGATGATACCGGACACTAATGTATTCAGGGAAATGCCAACATCTAGTTTATCGCCACTGATGTTTACAGTGATATTCACTCCACTGGAGAAGGTCAAGGATCTTGGGTGTTGGAAATCTTAAATGAGCTGTCCATTTGTACATTAATAATAATTATTAACATTTCCTGGCTGCCTGTTCTGTGCTGGGCTCTGTGACCAATTATACATGTAATTTCTACTGATTATGATATTCTTGTGAGGTACGTACTATTATCTTTATTTTATCCATGATGAAAGCTGAGCCAACACAAGTATTGTTTTTTTAAATACATATTTTTATTGTTATTTATATCTTTTACATTTTGTATTCCCCTTGGGTAACCCACCACCAATTCACCTGTGATCCATCTCCGTGGTCCCTTGTATTGTACACGAGAGAATGCATTTAGTATAGCCTGGAGATAGAGTTAAAAGTCACTAGATCTGATGGCAAAACCTAGCACTGATCATTCACTGAGTGTCCCCATGTTCCTGCTTTCCCTCCCATTCTTTTATGATCCTCTTAATTCTGAAAAGGGGTTTATAACCAGCAAACACGCTAACAGAGCAGGATTTTTTTAAAGTAATAAATAAGTGTAAATGGCAAACAAATTTGAAAAACTAAAATGTAATCAAGGGGAATTTAGTACACAAACTCATGGTAATGATTTTATTACATATACCAGGCTTAGGCAATAAAATTGGCTTATTTTAATAGTAAACATGAAGGAAAAAGTGTATTACTCAGAATTCACAGTTGATGAGATGAAAAATCCTGTAATAACTCAGAAGAATACAACTCTCAGTGCTGAATTGTGTGTATGAGAGGTGTTGTATAACACAGTAAAGAGAATCTTCAAGGATATCCTGCGTAGTAATACATATTGTTGAATTCTTATATCTGTCTATGCATGAGGGTTAAAACAATGTGGGTGCGTTGTGTTCAATGAAAGAAGGATCAGAATGTCAGACTTTTAAAAAGATTGTTTAAAGAGCACAGCTGCTGATGAGTAGAAAACATTATAGAATAGCAAGAGCTTCAGCCTAGAACGAGGAGGTTAGATGGATCGTAGTGAAATGATCTGAGCTTTGGAATCAACTGCTCGTTTCTTGAACTAAGAGTTCATCTCTTTCCTGAGCCTGGATTAGGACTGAGGTCATCCAGTATATAGTAGGGCATCAGTAGATGAGAATTAAGATATGAAATCTAGGGAAGATAAGCATGGATTCTGGGACATTTTTTTTCCCCCACTGTACTTGAGTATCTTATAAATAAGGCACAGGGAAATTGTTTTCATCTCACAAACTTTGGGCAATGGTTCTCTAAATTGAGCATCATTTGAATCATTTGTCAGGAATAGTAAAGCACAGATTGCTGGGTCTCAACTCTAAAGTGTGCTATAAAGTAGGTTTGGAGGAGGTCACTGGGACAGCATTTCCAAAATCTAAAGTAATGCTGATGCTGCTAATCAGAGCCCCCACTTTGGGAACCACTATCTATAGACAGGGAATAAAATGAAATCAAATAATAATTAAGAATATTTATGCTAGCAATCTAAATTGGGGGAATTCATAGATTTTTTTTTTTAAGATTTATTTTATTTATGCATACAAGAGTTTGGGTGTAGGCCAGAGGTGCAGGGGCGGGGGTGTGTGTGAGGATTCACCAGAGACAGAGTTGGGAGCAGAACAGGCAGATTAACTGAAATACACTGCTGAGGGGTGGAGGACAGGTCTGTTGCGCCATGTGGGTCAGCTGCTAGGATTGCGCTTATGCTGCAGTGGCTGCACATAGCTTGATGGTGCTGAGACTTAACCCCTTGTGCTACCAGGGAGACCCCATAGATCATTTCTTACAAAAATTTATTTTCCATACAACCATATCCTCATTAACAAGCTGATGATTGAGACTGCTGTCCAGACATAAACCTGTGAGACTCCTTTGAGTTTGTTGGGCAGAATCATTTGTTATTACAGAATTGATTTTTATAGATTTGATTTTTACAGACTTGGTTTTTTGCATCTTTACACTTTTGTGTACTTATGCCAAACTCTTTTTCACTGATAATATCAAAGTAAATTTTATATAATCTGTGTCAAATTCACAATTAATGAAATGCTAAGATTTCACTAGGAAATTTGTTTTCCCTCAATCTGATCTTTTAATTGTCTGAAGTGCAAAAGTGAAAAGATTCTATCTGTAGAATGATAATACAACTGAGGGCAGTTGAATATACAGTGAATAATTGCTTGATGAGTTTAATGTTTTAAAAGCATGGTTTCTAAGAATATTGCAGTAGAAACCTTATCTTAGTGACTTTCTCAATTGTCAGTGGGCCTTCCATATCAATTTTGATTTAGTATAATTTTCACATGTTACAATAACACAATTTTTATATTGTATGGAGAGTAAAGAAATGCTTTATGGATTTTTTTTCATTTTTATAATATCAGAATATCTATAAAAATGATATTTCCTAAATATTCTGAGTAAATTGCATCTTGAAAAACATTCTAAGTTCACAGAGAATAGGAATAGTTAAAAAAAATTGGCTAAGTTGTGGTTGATCATTTTCCTTCAATTTGGGATCATTCCTATTCATGTTTAATCTAATAATGGCTTTATCCACACAATGAATCCATCCACGCAAGAGGCTTTATTTTTTTTTAATTCCAAAATTAAACCACACTGTAGGAAGTAGCAAAAATGAGCAAAGGGATATGAACTGTGTTTTTCCTTGGTTCTGGATATTAAGACGATAACTAGAATACCTGTAAGAACTTCATGTATTTACCTGATTTTAAAAAAGCATGTGAGTCAACAACACTTGAAAAGGTGCTAATATAATCCACTCTATACAAATAGTTGATAGAAGTTTCAGAACATAAATATTAATTTGTCCAGTTGATTGCCTCATACAGAGTGCTGATGGTTTTGATTTTTCTTTTTAAGACATTGTTTTAATGCCTAATAAGATCAAGTTCCACATGCAGAAAATATTAAAGTAATTAAAACATTTGGCTTTTTTGCATATATTTTCTAAAATTATCTGTCTTGTTAACACTCATCTCTCTTGTCTCTAATTGGGCTGAAACGTGTGAAAAGAAAGAGCTTCAATACAGAACTAGTTTTCAAAGGATGGCTTGACTATGCTGCACACAGAGGAATTAATAGATGTAGCTTTGAAAAAGTTTCTGATGTCAGTGTTTTGTTTTTTTTTTCCCCACTTAGGTGGCATGAGATTTAAATAAGAATTTGTTACATCTCAATAACTAAAATTTTCATGTATCATTTGGAAATCTAGCACTATCACTTTCGAGTTGAAAGATGGAGCTCTAAGATCTGATTCTAAAGAAATGGTTTGTCTTATTTCTTTAGAATATTCATAATATCATCTAACTTCTTAATGAAGAAAAGAAACTATTTTTAGTAATTTGCTTTTCTGAAGGCAGATAAATACTATTATTTTCTTCTTTCATGTGTCCTAAAGTTGGATGGTTTTATCTGACTGACTTCTTTAAAATTGTTAAAGAGAATTAAGAATTTTTATATAATATCAATTAGATTAAAATACTGTAATTTGAATTACTCTTAGGCTTTATATTAAAGAAAAAAATCTTATAGACCTTCCTTTTCTACAATTTCACCATAGGCAAACACATAATATATTGAGACAACTCTTACCATTTTTTGAAGGTTGAATTTTACATAAAAACAAGGTTATATTGTATGCCTCTGGAAAGTTAATATTCATTTCTTTCCTATCATCTGTGAGTTTTATTAAAGCTGCTACCACCTGTCAGCAAGAGGCAGGAGAGAATCACAATGAAAGGAATCAATACTGAAGTAACTTTCTGAAAGAGAATGTGGAAGCAGCTTCTTTTTCTGCATTGTGCTGTATGCTGTTGCCATCTTGGTTCATCACTGCTGCAACCATTTAAGAAGATTCAGAGCATTAAGGGAAGCAGGAAGGGCCCCTAACCAGGTTTTGAGGAGACTAAAAGATAAATAACTTGGAGGGTTTCTTCAGGGAAAAAAAAAAATGTTTTCAATTGGAAATGTACAAGACTCTTTAGATAAAAGGATTGCCTTCCTTCTCAGGACCCTGAGAGGGTCTCTGGCAGTAAGGGCCCATATGTTTAAGGTTTAAACTTCAAGGTAAGTATTACCTTTAGAGTCAAAATCAAGGAATATAGGTTCTGCCTTTGGCTCTGAGGTGGCCCTCAAAGATCCTTCCAGATCTGGCCACCATTTTTCAACCTCCCACACAACTAAAAATAAGTTTTACTTCTTCAACGGAATTTCCATATCACCTTCTTCAGTCCTGCTTTCCAGAGCACCTACCCTATAACTTGAGATCTTCAGTTGAAACTCACTGACTAGGTATATGTTTAATTTGTTCATTGATTTGACCAAAATTTAGTACTTGACCAAAGTTGTCAAAATTGAGAGGCACTATCCTGTGTATGGTTCATAATTTATTGGATTTTTCCATGTTTCATTATAGTATTATGCTAATGAAAATCAAGCAAAGTATCTGAATCACATTATTCCTAAAGAAATGTAATTATGTGAGAATCATACAAAAAGCTGAGGTTTTCAAAACCATACCCTCATTACTAGTGACTGAGTGTCCATGTCCTCTACCAGATTTAAATGTTGAAATCGTAATCCCCAAAGTGTTGAATTTGGAGATAGGGCATTTAGGAGGTAATTACATCAGAAGAGTGTGGCCATAATGAATGGTATCAGTACTCTTAAATGAAGAGACCTAAGAGATGATAGCTCTCTTCATCATGTGAGCATAGTGAAGGGATCTGTCTGCAAACCAGGAAGAGAGCCTTATGGAGAACCAAAGCTGCTGGCACCTTAATCTTGGACTTCACAGATTCTAGAACAGTGAGAAATAAATTTGTTTCTATTAACTATCCAAAAATAAATTATGAGATCATAATTTATTGTTTTGTATTATAGACGCACAATAGGAGAACCATTAGCTGAACATTATTTCTGTGTCAAATTTTATCACATAATATATAGTGTCTATAAAGATTACAATATCTAGGACTAGGTGTCCATTTTGCTGACATTTGCCTCTTGAGACAGAGAAGTATTAAAAAATACAGAGTTTATATTTTTAAATATTTGATAGGGCCTCCCTGATGGCGTAGCGGTTAAGCGCTGTGCTGTGGAGCTGTTGGCAGAGTTCAACGCCTGGCCGGGGAGATTCCCACATGGCACGGCAGACCTATCCTGCCTCACCTTCTGCTCCTCTCAGCAGTGTGTTTCCGTCGATCTGCCTGTTCTCCCCACTTTGTCTCTGGTGAACCCTCTCTCCGCCCCAGGCCTCTGGCCTGTACCCCAGCTTGTATGCATAAATAAATAAATCTTAAAAAAAAATAAATATTTGATTAATATTATCACCATATGCCAGGGTCACGTGTTCATTATAAAGTCTCTAGGAAATATGCTGATTTTATATATTAAGAAAAATATTTTAAATTGTGGCTTTTGGAGGTAGTGTCAATGGCTTTGAGCATGTCACTTACTAGCTGTGTCACTGAGCAGTCATTGTTTTTGTGCTTCCATGTTCTCATCTATAAGTGAAGGTTTCCTAACGTATTTGTAATGAATAAATGGTGTAGTAAATGTGGGATGCTTGTGAAGTATCTGGAAGTTATAAGCACTTCGTAGTTGTTTCACCATTGACAACTTGAATTTATGTTTTCATTTTCAGAAAATTAGGACAGTGTAAACCAGCCTACTTTCATTTTTGCCCTAAGTATCAGTAAGTTTAGAACAGAATTCATTATTCCGATGGTGTATTTTCTTCAGGTCTGAGAACAACTACTACTTTGCTTTCTTCAATTGATACCTGTTCTCTTTGATCTTTTAATTTCTAATTTTCTACCATCCTAACTCATAAATCATTGTCAAGCCTTTTGAAATGGGTATAATTCATATAAAATGGTGTATCTTCCATTCTGCAGTAATATCTTTATCATATTTAGTTACATGTAGTTCTCACCTGTGAAGTTTTAGTTGTAGTATAGATCCTTCCAAGAGTTACTGGAAAAGTGGTTTATCCTGAAACCATCTAGGAAATTCTATAGTAAATCATACAGGATAATTTCATATGAATACCACAATTTATGAGACAGATTTGAGGCACAAAATGCAAGTTATTTGCTTGCTAAATGCATAGACTTAGAAAATGACATATTTTTGAAAGTGTTAAACTTGGGGGTAGTTTGTAGGCAAAATCAACATGTTTCTATTCTGTACTTTAGAGCCAAAACCCATATAGGAGCTGTAAATGCAGTTTTGTCAAAGCAGTCAGACCTTTGGCTTGTTTGCTTGCAGTTTATATTGAAAAATAAATCAATCACTATTAAATGAGATGTTAGATCTTTCTGAAAATAAGACATTTCCATTGAAATATGTAGCTACTCACTTTTATCATCTAATCTTTTATGTGCTGGAAATACTGTACTTGGTATCTCTTCAGTTTTTCTTTCACATTATATAGTTAAATCCTCCTAAATGTGTTGGAAATTTTCTACTAATAAATGGTATTAAGAATGATTCATTATTCAGAAAATTCAATACCTGAGAGAAACAAGCCACCAGTGATAGGAATAAAAATTTGAAGAGTCACGAAGTTCTGTAAATTTATAGCTGAGAATACTGCCTATGGTTACTGGAAACATTTCCATCTCTATATTAGAAATATTTAGTTTGCCTATTTGAAAGAATGGTGTTCATCTACTGCTTACACAGACATGTGAAAGGATGCAGTAGTTAAGCAAGCAAACAAAATCTGAAGCTTAAGGAGAAGACCCATAACCTCATCCCAGCATTGTCTCCTGATAGTCGTGTGATTTTGAGCAAATCATTTAATCTTTATGCCTGGGTTTTCTCATCTCTAAAATGAGGAGAGTTGGGTTAAATGGATCTCTAATTCCTCATTTAGCTCTAATAGCCTTTGATTCTATTGTCACAAAACAGCATATAATAAAATGCTTTATTCAAATTCAAATGGTGCAATATTATTAAACTTTGGTCCCTGGAGTATATTCAACCATCAGGAATGAAGTGCACAGTTATGTATAGTCTGATTATACTAACCAGAAGCTGGATTATAATATCCAGAAGCTGGATATTTGAAGGCGGTGACCAATATCTACATCTGTGTAGACCTTCTGGCCCATATTCTGAGAGAACTGATGGTTAGATTGGCCACTACGTATGTGCTAAAAGCAAGCCTTAGCCTGTGGCTGGAGTCGTGCTGATGCAGGCGTCTGTAAAATTGTCGGCTTTCTGCTTGTCTGCTAGGATTCCTGCAGTGAGGATGGCCTCTAGGAAATAACGCCACTGTGAGGCAATTTCAGTTCCATGGAGGGAAAAAAAAAAGATTTGAAATGCTCAACATGGGATCCATGGACTTGTCTTGTCCACTAAAGCTCAGTAAATATTTCCGTGATGCTTTTGCAGCTCAGGAGGAAAAGAAGAGGCAACTTTGTTCACATACATTCCACAAATACTGAATGTTAATATTTATGACAAAGAGTGTAGCATACTTAATTATGAGTAATTTTGAGATCCAATAGAGCCCATGATGGGTAAGAGAGAGGACTCAGGAGTCAATCTTCCTGAGTTCAGATCTGAGCATTGCCTTTGAAAGGACTGTGTGATTTTGAACAGTTTGCTTTTTGTGCCTCAGTTCTCTCATATATTAATACCTAATTCTTAAGGTTGTTGTAAAGATTCATTCATTGTAAAATGTAAGGCACTTAGAATAAGGTCTGGCACATATTACTATGTGTTATCATTATTATTACATTATTTTCACAGAAAATTTATAATGCTTTTAGTGTTAAGAATAGAGTCGGGCACAAATGGTTGAAAAATCCTAAGATAGCAATGATTTAAGCTAATAGCTTATTTTTCTCAGATATTTGAAAACAAAATCCATAGACAATCAAAGTCCTCTAGTGTTAGGGAACAAAACCTTTGTTTGGTTTTGTTTTGACTAGTCTCAGCAATTAGTTTCCAACTCCTGGCCCAAGATGGCCACACAAATCATCTTGTTTGTCCCTCCTCGTTAAGCACTGACTTTAAAGGTCACACCCTACCATTTGGTTTATTTCTAGTTGACTAGAACTTACAAGACCAAAGGAAACTTCAAAGGATAATGTAAAATGTGTCCTTTAATCTGGTATGCTATGTGATGAGTCCTTGGTGTGATGAAGTGTCATGTGATGGGTTCCTCTTTCTCAGTTAAGGAGCAGGGCCTCTGCTAAAACATCTTGCTTGTATTCAAATTACATGTTTAAGTAATCAATTTCCATCATTACTATTGAATTATTTTATTTCCACATATATAAAAATTTATCGATGTCACAAAACTGATTGACAAAGAGAAAGAAAATATCAGCATCAAAACTCTAGATACGGAATATAAATTTCTTCAAGTTGGTAAAAGAGACTCTGCTAGTGTAATAATTTACCAGGAGCTTATGGATAAGAAATAATGTGAATAGTATTTCTCATTCATATTTCATTTTAAATGTACAGAGAAAGAATCCTGATTGATATATTTCTGATAAAACTTAAAGGACTTGTTATTTTGAGCGAATGAGGCAAGCTTAAACTACGAAAGTTTGACTTTCTCTGTGACTATGAGAAGCAGGAGGTTTTAGGGTGGTGATTTTTAACTTTAGCTACACATTAGAATCACTTGGGGGTCGTTGAAAACTCCAGAAGCTTAGATTGCATCCCAGACCAATTAAATAAGAATTTCCAGGAGTTGACTCACGCATGAATATATTTTAAGACTCCTTGGCAGAATTCCAAAGTACAGTCAAGGTAAGAATCACTGTTTTAGGGATGTTTCTGTTGAGATTGACTTGAAGGAGGACAGACATTTTTTTCTTGACATCACTGATAGAGCTCAATGCTTGCCAATGTACAATGAATAAAGAATCAAGTATGACATTCTTAATGATTTTTGTTGGGATCCTAGGGTACGACTTCTTCTAAAGGTCTCAAAATCATCTTTTTCTTGAAGTGTTATCTTGATTATATTTCCCCTTAGACCTCAGTGGTTCAGTGTTTTCTCTTATGTGACATTACAGTATCGTGTATGATTATGCCGGATTTGATGTTCTTGTTTGTTTCTCTAATGATCTTGTTGTCTGTGTCTCACGTAGCCGTATCCTTCTGTGTCTGCTTTTAACATGTCAAGATCTTTGACTTAACCCTTCCACTTCTCAGACAGAAGACTTTATAATACCTAAGCAATGTCAAAGTCTTTCCTTATTGCTTTTTCTCCTTGTATTTTTGTAAGAGAAGTTCTTCAATACTACAATTTCTCAAGTGATTTCTGTAATCTTCATCTTTTTTCCTTTATAAACAGAATTAAAATTTAAACACATGGTTTATATGTTGGTATCATATATTTATGATAACTTATTTCAAAATGTAATACACGTATCTTTTGGTAAATTAACTTTTCAAATAAGTATAAAATAAAAAGGAAATCTCTTTTCCTGGCCCACCAATAATGTAATTCCATGGAGAAAACATAGTGCTTTATTGTGTCATTTTCCAGAAAAGTTTTAGATTACGGAAATAGAATTAAAGCATCATGTATTTTGAACTTAAAAAAATTAATGTATCTTAGATATTTTGCATATTTTGGCTGATTATTTTGCTATATTTCATTTTATGACTATAATGTAATTTATTTATAATCCCATTTAATAACATCTATACTCTTTCTGGCTATTGTTTTTGACTTATATCTTCATGTAAATGTGTATGTAATTAGCAGAGAAATTGCTCAGTAAAACAGTTCATGTACTTAAATTTGTATGGCTGTTGCCAAAGTGCCCTCCAAAGAGATCCCAATAATTTTATATCCCCAAAAATAATTTATAAGAATACCTGTTTTCTGACTGGTAATTTTTTTTTTTTTCTGGTTTTGCTTTGGTTCATGTCCTTACTATCTCATCTAATTTGTTACAGTAATGTGTTTTCTCTTCATATCCTCTACAAGGACATTAAGAGAGTCTGGTACACATGGAGGGTGTCCTATAAATATCAGTGATTGACTTTACTGGATTAAAGAATGGGTGAAAAAATTTGTACTTTTGTTAATGAAAAGAGTCACAAAAGTCCTGTGTGCTATAAATACTCTGTAGCGCCACTTTGAAACCATACCTCTGCTGAAATTAAACTAAGCAAATTGTCTTACTTTCCTTCCTAATCTGACTGAACAAAGTACTAGAAGTTTACTGTGATGCTGGTAGGGCATAGTAATTTAAAGAGTCTCTCTCTATGTAATTAATAATTCCTTTTTTAACTGTGATGAGTTTTTTTTCCTTATATGATTTTTGTTGAGATTTCCTTTTGTATACAAACAGTAAAGTAAGATTAATGAAAAGTTAGTCTGACATATGTAGTGGAATATTTAGGAAAATCAGAAAAATGTAGATTATGTAATGAAAAACTGGCATTGAGCAGTGTTTTATTATATTGTGATTAAAAAATCATGACTTTATGAATTGTATTTCATATCTGGCCTCTCCTTTTTCTTTTAATATATTGAAACTGTTTTATTTATGAGGAAATTAAAAAAAATTCTTGAACTTTGAGGCAGTTTTTCTGGTACATTGTTAAACTTAATCTCTTCAATATCAACATTTTTTAGAATGATGGAAAATGTGGAAAGTTATGTTCTATAAGGTTTTAAGAACTATTTATTATGTGTGTACGTTAATAGAAAATTATTTACTTTTAATAGGTGAAAGAATAGCATGCTATAAATATCTTTCCTTTTCAAAGTGTTCATTATCCATCATGATGCAAGTGAACTTATATGTTTTAACAAGGATTCATGATCTGAAGGTGTGCAAATCACTATGTATTTAGAAGTACCACTTCTCTTCAGGTCAGTTTTTTTTTTCTTCCAATCACAGGACAGTCTAAATAGCTACTGAGCTTACTGACTACTTTATATATTCCAGTATTTATACTAGGTATTTTGTAGATTTTTAAAAATTTAACCTTTACAAGATACCCTTGTAGTAAGTGTTGTTACTACATTTTATAGCTGAGGAGATTAAGCCTCCAGTAGATTAAGTAAGTTGGCCATTGGTAACAGAATTCATTAGAACTAGTGTGCAAGGCTGGATCCAAGTCCACAATCACTGTATGCCTAAAATTATGTTCTTGGGGTTGAGTTTTGACCAGCAAATCAAGCTTCCAAAGAGTTCATTTTAGCCTCCCATTGTCTTCTGTATCTTTACATGCCCCTTGAACTTCATGATGTTCCAGAAGATAAAAATGTCAATGACTACATTTTATGGTCCTTGTTAGAATGCACACTCAAAAGTACACCACTCAGTCTCCTGGTTGAAAGAGCACTCACCAAAGTAAAGCTATCTAAATTGAAAGCAATAGTCATTTATGACATCAAGTCACTGAATCAGTTTTTCAGGCTGTACAAATTCTAAGGAATTAGATTCAGGCTAGAGACTTAGGTTGTGTATTTGGTTCTTGGTTGGCTGTTATTGTCAATTTATTCTCCCAGAAGTCTTCTTTGATAAGGAGAGCTGGCATTTCTGTACAAGAACTGTAAAGGTGATTTTTCATATTTTTATTTAAGTAATTTCTTATCATGATGCTTTTGAATATTTTATCACATTTTAGATATATTAAAAAATTTTAAAAACTCTATAAGGCTTAATATTATAGTGTTGTACTATCTGCTTTATATATTTAATACAAGGATTTTTTTCCTTATTTCCATTTTAATGAAACACCATGTCAACTTTGTATTTACCTGACAAACAAATGTAGACCTTGTTTTAAATTTTGTGATGTTTTGAAACTAAAATATAGCATGTGGCACAGTTGCAGTTCTATCACGTGTTCTCCTGGTGTCATGATATCTACATGATTCACACTTTCAGAACCAAAATATCCCTTGTTTACCCTCTTATGATCTTGAGGTGGATGTTGTCGTTCTCTTTACTGTCTGATGAAAATATCTCATCTTGCCATTGAGTCTGTATCTTTTTCATTCAGACAATACTTATTTGTTAAATAATAAAGGTTGTTAAGTTAGATCAAGTATCTAGAAACTCAAGAGGCAGGATTTAAGATAGAAGTATATGTAAACCTTGATACATCTGTAAAAATTCTTTTAATTGAATTAGCAATAACTATACATTGATTTTTAAAAAGGTATCAATTACAACAATTTGGGTATTATTAGCATTTTAATGTATTCCTTTTGATGTCTTGGGTTAGGCAATGATTTCTCCCTCTTTTGTTCCTTCTGGTAGTATATACTTTCTTGAGTATGCTTGTTAGTGAACATAGCCATTGATTGCTCGTGTTAACATTAGCTGACAACTAGGCTCCATGCCTCTCATGTTGGGTAGTCCTAGTCATCTGTATGATTTCTTCTTAGATATGTATTTCTTGACTCAACCTGCCAGGAGCATCATGTATTGTCAATTGTATTTCAGTGTTAACACTTCTGCTATTTTATTCAGCTAAACCATGATTTTCCTGGAAAAAAAATGTCAAATTATATCTTATGCAAAGTTACCATATACAGCGTAAGTCTGTTATTTTAAGTTGATTTTATAGATTAAAGGTTTAAGTCTGTCTTAATATTTCGTTTAGTGCATTTTTTAGGTTTGACACATAGACAGCTTTGCCCAGAGGACCTGGTTTCCTGACCAGATTAGCAAGAGACTCAAAACTCTTCCTAACATAGGAGTATTGTTTTCCCAAACAAATGCTACCATAATTTCCACTGAAGTGAAGTAGACCTTACAGAAAGTAAAATTGATTTTTAAAAGATTGTAGAAATTCATAAACTTATTTTTTAAGGTCAGAAATAATGCATTTTTATCATCAATGTCAGAAATTATTGATTGTGTGAGTGAACATACTGTAAAATTTTCGTGGGGAATCCTGTGCTCAGGCAGGCAAGAGAGCAATGCCATCATATTGGACTTAAAGTGCCAACAGGCTGTTTTGACTTTTATGCAGAATTCTGCTGCCTCAAAGCCCTTTTCTCACCCAGAAAAAAAAAAAAATTAGCAATGAGTAGCCAACCTTTGCATCTCTTAAAAAGCAAAAGATTAAATCCTGCATTGCCTTTGTCTAGCATATCTTTAGGTGTGGACAACTTAAGACTTGAAGCCTCTCCTATCAAGAATAATTACTTTCTTACTGCCCATAGCTCACTGTTCCAACTTACATAAACTAAATTCAGACTTGGGTTTATTGGAACAAATCTCAGAGGTTAAAATCCTCAGACTACTTACTGGGTTCGAATCTTTACTTTGATTATCTAATAAACTTCTTGTCTATCATTGAGGCTTTCTTTCTAGTTAACAGATGAATAACCTGAATATTTTCTTAAAAGATGAACATACAACCCCAGACAATGAGCTCTCAAAGAATATTTGTAGCTCTGCCAAGGGTAGTATTGTTGCTAAAATATCATCTCATGGATTTGGCAAAAATATGTAATAATAAACACCAGACCATTCATTCTTGTTCAAAATATATGTGTTCTTACTGTAAAAAGATAATATATACTGATCGTTCATTAGATCAACTGTTTTCCCATGGTTGTAGCAAAGAATGAATTTCACAATCTATGTAATATTAGGGAATGAATGTTTGGACTGTATTTAAGATATTTGGTTTTCTAAATACCAGGTCTCTTTTTTGTAGGAAGAATTTTTTTTTTCACAATTTTGATAGGTTTTACTGAGAATTTTTTTTAAAATGACTAAATGGAGCACCACATTATAGCCACATCATGGATGTTAGTGCTAAATTTTATAGTGATTTAAATCTAGGCCTCCCTGGTGGCGCAGCGGTTAAGTGCTGCGCTGTGGAGCTGTCGGCAGCAGCGATGCGAGTTCCACGCCCAGCCAGGGAGAATCCCACATGGTGCGGCAGACCTCTCCTGCCTCGCCCGCTGCTTCCCTCAGCAGTGTATTTCTGATATGCCTGTTCTGCTCCCCACTGTGTCTCTGGTGAAGCCTCTCACCACTCCACACTTCTGGCCTGTACCCCAGCTGTATGTATAAATAAATAAATCTTTTAAAAAAAATAAATCTAGACTAGTTCGTTGCCTGAGCTGCAGGCTGAATTTGGCATGCAGATATGTGGTGAATTTTTTATTTAATTCGAAATTTTTGGATCAAACAGACATTCTGAAGCTGCCAAGTTACCTCTGTATTCTCTCAGGTAGTACTATTTCACTTCTCTCCTTTTTATATTATCTGCCTGGCTTTTAGAATCATTTGAGATTTTGATTTTTGTTTCATTTTAATCAATTTAGAAAGAAATGATGCTTTTAATGTGATTCTAGTTAATATTCCAGTGGATTTTTGGGGAGCATGAATGAATTTAAAGTCGTCTGGACCATGTTCTGGGATACAGAGAGCAGGTTAAAGGGAGATTCATCAATAATCAACATGTATTTTTGTGAGAAAACCCAGTTTTGATGAACTGGGGGAAGAACCTATTTTATAATATTTAGGTTAACTTTAGAGTAGAAGTGAGTAAATTTGCTTCTCTGGGTGTTATGTGATCCTGTGGTAGGTTCTCAAACTGTGTCACCAGAGCAACATCAGGATCACATGAGAACTTATTTGGGGGAAAAGTACTGAATCCCATCCAAAATTTACTGAATCTGAACCTCTGTAGGTGAACTGCATTATGAATTTTAACAAGCTTTAGCTGGCATGCTGATGGTCTCCAAAATGGGTCTGTTGGCTGTGATTACTGCAGAAAGATCAGTGGAATGGAGGTGTGGGGGTGTGGGGCTCTTCCTGGATAAAGAAACTTGAACTCTGGATAACCTAGCCTCTTGCTAGCTTTGTGATCAGGGCCCCTCTATATCCCTGTTTCCTGACTGCAAAATGAGGGAATTATGTTCCATGAATTTCTTCCAAATGGTTCAAGGCATTAATAATTTCAGAGATCTTTCACTCATTACTTCTTCAAAATTAGTTTATTTTGGTTTCTTTCCTAGTTCTTTCCTTTTGCTCTGCAATTAAAAATTAAAAAAAAAAAAAAGCCTGAAAGAATCACTATTCATTCTGTCTTTGTTTAAGAGCCAGTGGGAAATGGAAGTACATTTGTCAGGTGCCCCGAGGCTACACACTAATAATGGAAGAAATGGCCCTGAATCTTCCTAACACCTGTAGGCCTTGCCTTAGAAGACACTTGACAAGGACAGTTGAAATATTTAGTGGTACTTGATGTGCTAGAGTGTGAAACCAAGTGCAATTTAAGCAATTTAGAGCCCATTGAACTTGGCTAGCTTGTGCAATTGGTATAGCCAACAAATGGTTATGACGGAAGCAGTTAAAATTAATGGTTTCCTGTATTAGTTGGAAAAATGAAATATAAAATTCTAGATTCAATTCCAGTTTGTTATGGTTTTCTTTCCCCACATAATTATTTACATTTGTGTTGTTTTCTAGCTTCTGACATAATTCCATGTATTTTATTTTATACAAGGCCTAAATAATATATGAAAAATATGTCATTAGAACAGTGAAACTGGATAAAAATTCTGCTTTATCTGGATGAATATCTGACAATTCTTAGAAAATTTCTTCTAAATCTCATTGTTTTATGTGTTTTAAATAATGTATTATAAAAATATTCTGGTTACAAAAGCATAATTACACATAGAGAACTCAGATATCATGAAGGTATATAAAATAAAATAAGAAGTCTCTTGGAACCCACCTCCCCTACTTATGCCAACTACCAAGGTAAATATTATTTGCTATACATTCCTTGGTATTTTTTCTAAAATGCATTATTAAAAATATTATTGTACTACATCATAATGTGCTATTACACTGGTAAACATTGAGAGTGTTACTGACTTAAAAAGGCCATAATCTGTAGTATCTTGGTGTGCTGAACATGAATATAACCCTGAAAATTTTTTATTAGCTCTCATTTTGAAGATATTTCATATAATCCATTTTATATGTTTCACTGTGTAAATTTATCCAGTGGGACTGCAACAACATCCTAAATCAGCCTAGAATGATGTAATATTGCATCACATTGCATAATACTATCATGCACACATCATTCAGAGTTGATTGCATCATCAAGACTCCAACAATGGAATCTTCTAGAAGAAGATGTCACAATTACTTACTATCGAAAGCGCCACCAGCAGTTGGAGCATTTCTTCAGAAAGGAAAGTACTGTGGTATTCTGTTCTGATATTGAGGGCCTCATGAATGCCTTAGAAATCACTCATGACCCACAAGAATGGAGACTATTTCTAGACTCTTCAAAACTGAGTCTTAAGGTTGTGCTTTTGCACAATGGAAACCATCTTCCATCTATTCCAGTAGCACATCCTGTCCTCATGAAAGAGACATACGATAACTTAAAGCAGCTACTGAATTCCATTGAATATAACAAGTACAGCTGGCATGTCTGTGGTGATTTGAAGCTAGTTGTCCTTTTAATGGGAGTGCAGCAGGGATATACAAAATACATGTCTTTCTTATGTGAGTGGGATAGCAGAGCAAGTGAATTGCACTACTTGCAGACCAAATGTAGCAGTTAGAGAGAACAATATCCAGCACCCAGCTTTGGTCGAGGCTCATAAAATCCTGCTACCACCCCTTCACATCAAACTAGGTTTGATGAAGAATTTCGTGAAAGCCATGGACCGGACCTTGCCAACTTTCTGATACCTGCATGAAAAATTTCCTCGACTCAGCAAATCAAAGATTAAAGAGTGAGTTTTTGTGGGTCCTCAGATTTGAGAGCTCTTCAAAGATGACTGGTTCAACACCTTGCAGGGTGATGCGAAACAAGCATGGAATGCTTTTCACCTAGTGTCTACAAAGTTTCTTGGGAATGTTAGGGCAGAAAACTACAAGGAACTAGGAGAAGACATGCTGATGCAGTATCAGAAACTTGGCTGCAATATGTCTCTAAAGATCCACTTCCTTCATTCCCATCTGGATTTCTTCCCTCAAAACTGTGGTATGGTTAGTGATGAACATGGCAAACGTTTTTGTCAAGATATCACATCAATGGAACAAAGATATCAGGGAAAATGGCCCACTACAATACTGGCTGACTACTGCTGGATACTCTCCAGAGATGCTCCTGAACAGCTGTACAAGAGATAAGTGAAGAAATCTAAGAAGTAGTCTATGACTTGATTTTTTACAGGTATTAACTGTAGGCCTATTTCTATTGGCATGCATTTTGTGATGTAAACATCAATTTATTGCAGTGTTATTGTTATACTTTTTTTTCATATTATATACATGATCAAATTTTCAATTCCTTTGACAAATTTAGGATATAATAATTAATATATTGGTGAAAGATTTAGTTTATATTCATTCTCATAAAAAGAAAATGTAGATATGATTGCCAAAAATAAAAGCCAAAAGGAACTAAAATAAAGGGTTTGAAGAAATAGCAAGCAAACTAAAGCTTATGAAGTAAAAAGGTGCCCTCTTGTGAAATGGTATAATGGTATATTGTTACATTATAATAAGGAATAGATTGAAGTGCATGATTTTGCAGTTAGTTTAGTAATTGACTTAATGCCAGAATTCCTGTAAGAAATTTTGGACTGGAGTATTCTCCCTGTTGTTCTTATATTGTCAAAATAAGAAAAGGAAATAATGTCCTTTGAAAGTATACTAGGTTAAATCTAAAAAATTATCACCGTTCTTAAATTAGCCAACAAATATTTTTGAAAATGTGCTGTGTATTAGGTATAAATAGTTTTGAGAGGTTTATGCAACATTTTTATTTCTTTGCCTCTTTGAACTGACAGTTTCACTATTCATACCTACTTAGACCTACTCACACCCATTGGTACACAGAACCAACTCTTACTCCACCCTCTACTTGCACCCTACCCACTTTCCACCTGCACTAACATCTGAGGCACTTATTTCCCTGTCAAGGGTCTCTGTGACTGTTTTGTCATTGACCAAGATATGTTTAGAAAATTTTTAATCTCTTGTTTAATTTTGGCAAACAGCAGCCTGAGATCTGCTTTTCCTAACAAATAACTTGCAGATTGTCATGTTTCTGTTAGAAGAAGGAAAAAACGTCCAATCAGAACCAAACTGAAATGATATAAATTAGGCTCATTGTTTAGCAAATCGCTGGTGTTAGGTAAGAATTGTAGATAAGAATAGCCCGGGCCCTCTTAAGGATCAGAGCAGGCATGCGCGCATGCATGAGGAAACCAGGCCTTTGTTAGTATCCTTTCTGAAATGGCTATTAAAGTAATTACAGTAATTTATAGATTTTTTTCCCCCTTCCATTTCAAAATGGTTCCATTTTTGTCTTTGTCTTGAGTTCCTCGGTTGGAGTGTGTATGTGTGCAAGCTTGTGTTGGATGGCACTCCTGTAGTCTCTGAATTAATCTGCACCCAGGCTGCTGAGGTGTGGCGATCACAGACACCCTGAGAAGCCTGTACCAGCTTTTCTGTCAGGAATCCTTGACCCATCGAGAATAAGAGAATTTTGCTGTACAGTGCTATGTCTTAGTTGATCAATGAACCTTTTAGAATTGCTGTGCTTCATTTAAAGATGGATTTTTTTTCCCAGCTAAATGTCTTTAAAAGTACACCCATTTACAGCTATGGATTTTATGATCATACTTTTGCATTTTTGTCTGATGCTTATATATGAAAATGCCAATCCTTTTTGTATATGTCTTGGAGACTTTAAAAATCTATTGACTACATAATATAGTATACGCTCATTGTGCAAGACTTGTAATTTTAGTATGATAGAAAGACATAGAATTTCATGCAGTAATATTTTTCTGCATTTATTTTTTTATAAACTGATATCAATAGTTTAAAATCCAAAGGATTCCTGATAATAGGTATGCTCATTTTACCTTACTTTTGCCTGAACAAAACTGGCAAAAGTGACATTTTTTTAAATGAGTTTATATTGATTATGGAGGTTAGACTATTTTTAAATAAGTCCTGGCATCATTATTGTTTACAATGGTAGTTGGTATTGTTTATATGTAACTTATTTTTTTTGAATTTCACCAAATGAGTTGTTTACCCATATAATGACATTTCACAAGGCAAAAAGCCATAGCATATGTTACTTACCTTAATTAGAATCAGAACTGAAGGAGTTAAGGTTTTCATTTCTTATTCTTATCAAGCCTTGTAACCACAGTAACCAATTTACTATTATTTGCTTGGTCCTAGCAGAGAAAGAAAGTCAGTGGTTAGAGAAAGTAATTCATAGACAAGCACAACTGCAATTGATCCCAGTGGGTTAAGATTCTGAAACATAATTAACTATTTGTGGTTTTAAGACCTACGTAATATACTGCAATTATTTTTCAGGTGATTTGATACTTGAGCAACTGCTTGAATTTAATACAAAGGCAATTTATAGTTTCTTTCATAAGGGGATGCTTGACAAACACATTTTGAATAAAGCAGAAACAGGGATAGGATTTAGTTGAAATAACAAAAATTAAATGTCAATTATGGAAACTTCAATTTATCAATAAAGTCACAGTAATACTGAGTTTTATAAAAAATGTGAATGTCAGATTTTGAGTATACCCCTTGAAATGCAACAAGTGAGAACTGGTTGTACAACATATCGTATAGTTTACATAAAACATCATGTGTGACAGGTCTCTCTACAGGTTGTTGTAAAAAACAAATGGACATATGCTGGTAGAGTAGTTTGGGCTACCTGGAAGAAATAACTCTGAAAATTTATTATGTTCAAGACAGCCCCTGGTTCCTTCTCAAATTTTTGCCTCACCTTCAATGCTTTATGAAAGAAGGAGATTTTGTTATTTTTGACTTTATATACATATACACACATACCAATGTTAAAATAAGTTTCTTTTATTGATGGGAGAATTTAATGGAGAAGTTAATGGATTCACCAATTAACTATTTTAAAATTATTCTTAACATCTTAAGAATTAGAAACAGATGACTCTCTTGTTTGCAAGGGTATGTTGAATATTTGGCTTTACCATTGAGATATTCAGTTAGCTTTACCTTTGAAATCTGTCCAGAAGCCAGACATTTCTTGCAATCTCTACTCTTGTCTTGGTTAGTAGTACAAGCTGCTATCACTTCTCAGGCCATTGTAAGAACCTCCTAATTTCTCTCTCTCCTTCTCCTTTTACTCTGACCTTTTCCCCTTTATGCCTATACATCCCAGCCCCAGTAATCTTTTAAAATTATTAAATCAAATTATGTTACCTCCTTAGGAGAACCACTTAATGGCTTCATCTTACATAGAACAAAATTCATGTCTGGTGGTGTAGAACCTGCCTGTTGCTTTCTCCTCATTTTTCATGTTTTTCTTTCCCTGACTCCAGCCGCATGAGCTTCAGTGCTGCCTTTGAACCTGTAGTTTCCAAATAGGAACTTTTGCACCTTCTCTTTCCTAGACCCGAAAGGCACTTGTTTCAATACTGAGATGTCCTGGTCTCATTTTGATTTGACCATTTGTGTTGCTTTAACAAAAATACTAAAGATTGGGTGGCTTGTAACAACAGAAACTTATTTCTCAGTGTTTTAGAACCTAGAGAGGATCCAAGATCAAGGTCTTGGCAGATTTGGTATCTGGCAAGAGTCCACTTTCTGCTTGTTGTACCACTCCATGGAAGTGACGGAGTTGCTCTGTATGGTCTGTTTTATAGGGACACTAATAGAGTGGTGTTCTCACGACCTAACCAACTCTAAGGGGCCCCACCCCCTAATACCATCACAATGCTGGTTAGGTTTCAACATGTTAATTCTGGGGGTACAAAAACAGATGAGGTGTTCTTAGAGAAAACTTTCACTCACATGAAGACTCCTCCTCCTTTATTATCTTGCTCTACTTTTTGACACTGCACATACTGCTCCCGGTCATTCTGTATTTGTTCACCTCCCTTCGTTAGAATTCAAGTTCAGTGAGTATAAGGAGTTTTTATTTTGTCTTTTTCTTGTGCTTATTTGTCTACATAATAGTTGTTTTTGTTGTTAAAAAATGTATATGCAAAAGTACTCAGCTGAGTAGGCATAGAAAGCACATTTTCAAATAGATGATCAGGAACAGATTGGGTGTACAATTGGGGGGTGATATTTGGACTCAGAGCGTGCTGAGTGCAAATACCTGTCCCCAATGTTTTTTTTTTTTTTTAAAGCATCTTAACACGAAGTCAGCCCCAGATTCCAATTTCTCCATTTCACCCATCCTCTCCATAATACCTGCAGAAGGTACCCTTCTTTTTTTTTTTTTATAAAGATTTATTTATTTATACATACAGCTGGGGTACAGGCCAGAGGCGTGGGGTGGCAAGAGGCATCGCCAGAGACAGAGTAGGGAGCAGAACAGGCAGATCAGAAGTACACTGCTGAGGGGAGCAGTGGGCGAGGCAGGAGAGGTCTGCCACACCATGTGGGAGTCTCCCCGGCCGGGCGTCGAACTCGCATCGCTGCTGCCGACAGCTCCACAGCCCAGCGCTTAACCGCTGCGCCACCAGGGAGGCCCTGATGTTTTTTTTTTTTAATTTATTTATTTACGCATACAAGAACTGGGGCGTAGGCCAGAGGTGTGGGGTGGTGAGAGGATTCACCAAAGACAGAATAGGGAGCAGAACAGGTGGATCTACTGAAATACACTGCTGAGGGGACCAGTGGGCGAGGCAGGAGAGGTCTGTTGTGCAGTGTGTGAAGTTCCCTGGCCAGGGATCGAACTATGCTGCAGTGGCTATGGACAGCTTCACAGTGCTGAGACTTAATCCGTCACACCACCAGGGAGGCCCTGTCCCCGGTGTTTTTTTCTCCCACTTGAGTTTGGACCTTTGTCTTCTTCCTTTTTGATTGCATCTCATGAAATCACCTCTTTAAAAAAATGTTTTTGTTTTTTTTTAATTTATAACCTCAAATGAAGCCATACTATATTTGTTTAAACTCCACTGTGAAAAATTTGCCATTTTATCATTTTGTGTATTTCGAAAATCCAGTCAGAATTTGCACAGTGTGGCTTTCATCTTGTCTATTGCAGTGTTACTTCTCAGTTATTTACACCTGGGTGTATGGGGGAAAATTGTGCCCAGTCCTCCCAATAAGAAATCATGGCATTTCTACTTGCAGAGATTATTCTATTTATAGGAGTATTTTGTGCAGAAATATTTTTACTGAATACTCTCTAGAGCCCTGAAAATGCAAATGTATATCCTCAGAATAAGCAACTTCCTTTTTATTGTCAACAGCAACGCCTATTAACTGAATTTCTGGATTACAAAAACCTTGAGATTCTCAAATTGTCTTAATTATTTTTATTGAAGACAATTAAGAATCCAGTGGTTAAAGTAAATTACTTAAGAATCCAGTGGCTAAATAAATTACTTGGTAAACACCAATAAGAAAAGCCTCAAATGAGATGTCAGGAAATGAAGTATGCCATTTACAAGGCATTTTTTGACTATCAGAAGTTTAAGTACTAACCTTGGAACACATAAACTGCTCTTTTCAGTGAAATCCATTTTATTAAATATTGATCATAGATATAGCTAATAATGGTAAACTACCTTAAAATTTCACAGAACATCATCTCTTTTAGTCCCCAGAACATTTTGTAAAGTGAATTTTATTATCCTTATTTTGTGTTGAGGTTAAATACTTAGTCTTGGCTATGCAAATGGGGTTGGTAGAGACTGGTTTTAACCCTCAAACCCAGGCTTTCCACCTAAAGAAATTTCTGTGATTGGCTGAGTTTCAGAACCATGATCCTGTGTTCTCCATCAGAATAGAGGAATACCCTGAGGGTACAGAAGTCACTTCTTTTACCACCCATATGAAGACCCAGATAGGGAGTAATTCTGCTGAGTGGCTGTCTCCTGGTTCTGCCTTAGGGCTTCTGTTTCTGGCATGTACCCTCCAGTGTAGACACTTTTAGCTCCCTGCCATTTCATAGGAGAAATCAAACAACATGGTTAAATCAATAAGACTAATTCATGCTTTTTAATAATCTTGTTTGGCTTTCACATACTTTTACTTGTTTGGGGGAGGTTTTGTTATAGCATATTTCCCTCAAGCCTGAATGCTGGTGTAAAATGGAGCATAGCCATATTTAACTTTTATGATTGAAATTTACTTTTCTGTCACTTGTTTTGTCAGCAGAAACTCTGGGATTTCTGTGGCTTTGCTAGCAAGAAAAAGCTGCCAGTAACCAAATATGTGGAATGATGGTCTTCTAACACAAATTTTTGTTATTATTTGACCTTTTTGTTAAAATATTATTGAGCAACACAATCTCATGAGAAATTTTGCTGAAATAATACCCTTCAGATAGCAATTACAGTTGTTGATGTTTTCTAGCTTTGGGATTAGCATGAGTGAGTAGAAGGGAAGTTGAAAGCCTTGAGAGTTTGCAAGAGTGGCTCAATAGATGACACGCATTAATTGAATAAGATCTTTAATATGAAGGTGATTTATTGAAAATAGATTCTGGTTGAACTTTTTAGCCTCAGAGGTGAGGTAATAGAATACTTTCCTCTTTAGGTTACCTGTATGAGCACAGCACAGATTATTAGTATGAGAGTATCTTTATCATCTTGTGGTAATGTGGCTGCCAGTTGTGATATTTTATTATGTTAGTCTGGTCTTAAGTAGGCAAGTTGCCATTTCTCAAAAGCAGAATTGGTTGCGATATTTATGACCCCCTTTTCCAAGCATATTCCTATTTTTTTTTCCCTAGACAGAACATAATTATGAAACTTTGCCTTTTGTGTAATAAAACTTGGCTGCTATTTCCAAGGTAGAGTTACAGAGCTAGCAAGTTTGCTAACCTTTTCCTCGGGCCTGAGCAGCCAAACCACAGAGCCACCACGTAGGAAATGAAGTGGAAGCAGAGGCAGCAAGGGCAATATGAGGGACTTGCCCAGCCTGCTCTTTGAAAAGAGCAAAAGAATATAAACTGTATATTTCATTGACTAGTAGAGAGAAGAATGGTGAGTTTTTTAGATAAGTTGGCATTGAATGAATCAAGTTGAACTAATTTGCACAGACTTCATTATGATCATATGGCTGTATTTGGCTAGCAGAGAATTCCTAATTTCTTCTGCTGTGAGACTCCCAAGGAGACATTTATATTAGTTATACTGAATTTGCAAACCTGCATTTTAAAATTTAGCTCTATTTGTATTCTGTGTCTCTCTGGGAAGTGTTCAGTACATTATGAAATTCTGTGCTTTTACCTCCTGCTAAGGATTTGAGTTCTTACCCTAATTAATCATTAAGTGTTGTCAGTCTATCATGATGTGGTTAATTATCAGAGAGAGTGTATGTGTTTCAGACAGTCGTGACCCTTTCCTGGGTAACTATAGAAACCTTAGCAGTACTTGTTATTATCTAAAATTATAGAATTTGGTTTTAAAAGCATTTTGGCCTTTGATAGTTATAGGCAAATAATTGGTTATCATCTAGAAAGAAAGGGAAGCTTGCATGAAATTAATATTTTAAAATAATTTATATGTACTAGGGATGCATTCTAAATAATTTACATGTAACAGAATGAGGTAATGTGCTCTATAGAATATCTCTGATTATAATTTATAAAGCTTATTTTTTTAAACTAATTTTGTATTTTTGTTCCAGGGATTTCTCATAGACTGTGTCTTCCCCCCACCCCCACCAAGAAAGTTTAGAACCATTCAAATACTATCTTAGGGTAATTCCTGACTTCCATTTGTACAATGATTTTGCAGTGCATAGCAACTGCATACCTGGGAGGGAAAGGCTGTATCTGGAGTCTTATAACTTCTGTGTACATATGCAAACAGTATTGACATTGTGAAATATCATTGGTAGATTCTTGAAGTCATAGGTTTTCAAAGATGGGAGCAGAAGAAATATATTTTCCCCCTATTTTGAGGAGTTTTGATTTAGAAAGAAAAAAGATATGTCATTACATTTTTAAATATGAAACTCAACTAAGTTTATATTGAGGGTGACCATAGAAATAAATATGGACAGTGGAAATCTGCCATATTCATACTTCCTTCCTATATCACATATTCCGAGATAGGTAGCATCCCCCATCTCATTGGGAGATTGGATTTTAGTGGTTAATGATTTGTTTTCATGTTACAACATATAACCAACTTATTTATGGATCATGAACTACATATTTGTTCCATATTTATGTACGGTTTGCTATCAAAGAGAATATGGTAACCAGAACTTTAATCTGTCTTATACCTCAATGCTGGATTCTAGGGAATTTATTATAGTAGATTAGTGATTTATATGTATGATTGCAGGTATAATAAACAAAGTATCACAATATTGGTAAATAAACGTTTAATGTTGGACTTAATCCTGTTTTTAAAAAATGTGATTAAAATGTGCTGAACATTGTGTTTGAGTCATGTATCACATTATGTACTCATATATACTATGTCAGTTTAATTTTTCAAGTTTAATTTCATAGTTGTTTTCCTCACAGAGCAATGATTTAATATTGATTATTTACTTTTCAAATCAAAGAATTGAGGCTTTGGCAATGAGGATTCTTCTGCCAACTTAGTCAGTGTTCAACAATGACAATTGCTTTTCATTGTTGAGTTTTCACTGGAAAATTAAATGAAATTTAATTTTGTCAGGAATGTGAGTCAGTACAGATATTGATGACTTATTGGTGTGAAAAGAGATGCTTTCTGAAAGGTTTCTAACCTTAAGCAATTAATTTCACCACATATAGAATATATACACCTAACCTAAATATGATGTTTGCTCTTTTTTTGCTTGTGTGTTTTTAGTGTGAATGTGCTTTGGTGAATCAGAGTGCTTCAGAAACTGCTTTTCTTGTCATTGTGGCTTTATGAATCACATCATTCGAATCTCTTACTGTGTGCTAAAATATTTTGCTCTTAATATTTACCCTTTTCCTTTCTCTTAGTTTCTAGATGAGTAATGCTGCTAAAAGTTTGCTTGATGAGAAACAATGAATATAGAATCTCTTACTTGAAAGAACTGAAATCACAATTTGTGAGCTGAGAGCGTGTTAGACACTGGCATGGAGAGTGTAATGTCACTGGTTTCGTTATGCCAGAATGTTGATCAGCCTAATTATCTAAGAATCTTCTGGTTCTCTGGCATGCTACAGCTGTGACTTTCCTTTTGTCTCTGCAATAACTGTCTTCCACACTGCATATGCATGAGGGAATGTTTCTTTTTTTTTCATATTAGTAAATCACTTATGACTTTCATTCCTTGTTAAAATGATAGTGTTTGCTAAATATACATTAAGACACTCCTGGTTGTTTATCTGCTTGAATAAAGCCACACCAGTCATCCATTTGTAAAATGTTTTAAATCAGCTATATGAAAAGGAATTTCAATGCAATTAAAACTACTTCTAATAATTCTGTAAAAAAAAAAAATGTAGTTCTCCACCATGTCTTCCCAATTAGGCAAGACAATGAGGAAATATTACAATTTCCTTACCTTCATGATTTTAATATTATTGGTTACTAACAATAATTGGACTCACATTACATGCTGGTTGGGTCAGATTGCATCTTGACAAGAGGAAGTGTAGCGTTCAGATTTGTGATTCTTTCTCACAAATCAAGAGTGCTTGTCCCTTGAAAATTTCTGTTCTATTTACCTGTTGTGGCATGTTCCTTTAATTTGGATCCAAGAAGAAGAGGTCTAGGTCACATACTCTACTTTTCATGCTGAGCATTTCTGGCAGCAGCAGAATTTTGACTGACTTGGCAACCTAACTTGTGTCTCTGTGGGTTCACATTTGAGGATACGCAGGAGATGATTAAGCCTAGCACGTGCCCTGTAGCATTATGTATGTATGCTCAAACCTGACCAGAATGGAGGATACTGTCGAAATCCTAATCAGGGAGGATCAACCTGTGCTGGGTTGGGGTGAGGCCTCTCTTCCTGGCTGTAGAAAGCCAACTCTTACCTACGTCCTCACGTGCCCTCCCCTCTGTGCACTCAAGAGGGGAGAGAAATCTCCTTCTTAAAAGGACACTAGTCCTTTTAGAATAGGGCCCCTGTAAGGGTCTCACATAACGTTAATTACCTCCCCAGGTGTCCTGTCTGTGAGTCAAATTGGGTTTTTTTGTCAATATCTGAATGTGGGGGCACATATTTCAGTCCACAACACGCACTACAGATACATATGAAACATGTATCATGTGCCAAACACTCAACTAAGGCAAATCCATTTTATAGATAAAAGAAACTGAGATCCTGAAAAATTAAGTATCATAGATAAAGACAGAGTTGGAAGTTAAACACACTCAGCCTGACTTGCTAAATTTAGCTCTGCTAAATATATTTGGGATTTAATGTTATTTTTTGGCTTTTTCATACAGAATATAAAATTGGTTTTCAGCTTTTCATAATTTATGTTTTACCTGTTCTAACATTAAAAGGGCAAACTCAAGCCAGAATTTGTGGTTTCAGAGGTAAGGAATGGGGACTAGGGAACAAATACCTAGTTGAGATGTTGTGATAATTAAGAGAAACATGTAAGGGGCAGAAGGAACCTGGCACATGATGAACACTTAGGAAGTGAGAGTGAGCACTGAGACAGGGCAGTGGAGGGGGATCAGCTCCGGCAAGAGCTCTTTTCCCTCCTGTTTTACAGAAGGTTTACCTAATGGGAAGTGCTTTGTTATAAATCTCATTTGCCTGCTTGCTAGCCAGTGACAACACAGGCTTTCTTCACAGAATTTATATGCCCAGGCAGACTTGCCATTTAGGCAAGTCTAAATTTCAAAGCGAATATTGTTTTCTTTAAATGACTTTGAAGATATTAGGAGAGTAATTTTTGGTTTTGACTTATCAGATACCAAAAATCTGTTAAGTCTGAAGAGCTTTAAAAGTTGTATGATTAAAAGGGCACCTTAGCCTTTCTGATAGCAGAATAGTATACAAAGTGTCTAAAACACAGATTTTCTCAACTGTTCCCCACCCTTTGCCTGGTTACCTACCTGGGATGCTACTTCTGTGCCTTGTCATCTCTCATATTTTCTGTCATGGCCACAGACTCTGCTGCTCCGTGAATATACCCACATCTTTCTTCAATTCTTTCCCTTTCCAGCTTATTCTCGATTCTATTTCTACAGGACCCTGTGACTCAAGTTTCTGAAGGTATAGCCTGATGTGATGGGAGGAAGAATAGGACGAAAAAAGAAAAGTCTGAAAGGAGAAGGGAAGGCTGTTGTGGATCCCTTGTGCTCTTTGCCTGTCTCCTAGGTTGTTCAGAAGTAAGAAAGTGGGCCTCCCTGGTGGCGCAGTGGTTAAGCGCTGCGCTGTGGAGCTGTCTGCAGCGGGAACGCTAGTTGGACACATGGCTGGGGAGATTCCCACATGGCACGGCAGACCTCTCCTGCCTCGCCTGCTGCTCCCCTCAGCAGTGTATTTCCAGTGATCTGCCTCTTCTGCTACCCACTCTGTCTCTGGTGAACCCTCTTGCCACCCCATGCCTCTGGTCTGTACCCCGGCTTGTATGCATAAATAAACAAATCTTTAAAAAAAAAAAAAGAAGTGAGAAAGTGGGAAATACTTCCTTGAAAGTCCTTTGCCTTCCCAGCAGAAATGTAGTTCTGTTAGGCTTTATTAATTTGTGTCAGAATTCAGGTTTAGTCCTAGGTTCACAATCCAGTGGAGGGAAATGACATGTAAACATTCATGCACAGTGTATTAAATGCTAGGCATGAAGAAGCTAATTATACTTTGGAGTGTTGAAAGCCATCATAAGAAGAGAAATCATTTGTGTTTGATTCTGAAGATTGATTGCCAAGTTCATTGGTTGCTAGGTGCAACCGTCCTTAGTTATCTTATAGGGCTAGTCAGGGAACCAAACTACCAAGATAACATTGCCTCTAGGGATCATTGTTTGCTTTACACAACTGTTTGGCAGTTATGACTTTGGTATACAAACTATTTACTAGTTGGTATGATTATTTTTTATAGCTACTCATAATCCCATACTTGATTGACAAAGATGAGATTCCTCATCAGGTTCACATTGAGATTTTGTCAGCAGTGATAATAGAGTTATATTGCTCCATTAGCATTCTTGATCAATGTCCACTTTGACCTGTAATATGTATTTGCTGTATTTGGCATAAAGCACTTCATCTGTGGCCATGAAAAAGACCCAAGTACCAAGTCCACATGAACATCAAATCTATTGCCTTGCTAGCAAATGAAACACGTAAATATAGTAACCATAAAATTCTAAGAATTAATAAGGACAGGTAGTGTATGAAAATAAATTATAAAATAAATGCAGTGAAAAGAATAGGTATCCAATAGTCATTTGAAAGTATTACCATATTTAAACCTACTGTTCACACCATGAGAAATTATATTTCTAAAATTTTCATTATGTTTTAAAAATTTAAGTAATAGTGGTTTATAACATTATATAGGTTCCAGGTATATAGCATTTTAAATCAACATCTGTATCTGCTATATCATATTTACTACCAAAATTCTGGTTTCTGTCTTTCACAAAACCATTAACCCCTGATTTAGCCACTTCTCTACTCCTTTCCCTTTTGGTTACTACAATTTTGTTCTTATAGTTTATGAGTTTGTATTTTTTTTTGTTTGTTTTAGGTTATTCAGTTTTTATTAATATATTTTCATCCATCTGTGGTGTTTCAATTATATATTGTAATACTTTTTTCATCAACTTAACATCTTTTTAATCTACCCTTTACCCTAGGGTCCTTTCCTAATGCCTCTATACACAGTTCCTCGCTTTTTTCTCTCCAGTTCTCCCATGAGTCTAGATTTTGTTCATCTTGGATTGACTGCTCTCACATGGCGAAGTTGTGTTGTCTTTGTTCTTTGCTATGTCCCCTTGCCCAGTCCCACCAGGGCAGCTCCTCCCTTGTGGGGACTCAACTTCAAAATCAGGTCTCTTTGGACATCCTTTATATGACACTTCAGGGCTACATGGATTCTCCTGCCATGTCCTACCAAACTTACGTACTGTGGTACATACTTGGGCATGGCCTTCTTTCAGCCCTTATCGTAAGAGTTACATGTACCAGTCCCCTTAGCTAGACCATTAGACTGTCTTTTGACCCTTATTTCATCCAAAACACTTTAGTACACTGCCACACTTGCAAGAGGCACTCATAAAATGGGCATAAGTTGCATAAATTAGTAGGTTTTGTTTATTTTTACCTCATCTCTCTCCAAATTGACTTAACTGATAGCCAGGGTCTTAATTGGATACCATTAATACATCAAAATGCATAGATGTGTGGAACCAGCTGCTAATTTCTTAATTTTGGATTTCACATATGTCCCATGTAGAGCAGGCTAGTCCAATAAAAATAAAAACAGGTATATGGTGACAAGGGTAACCTGGTTCTATGAGATCTTACATTCAGGAAATTCACATGGTTTTATATAGACTTAATTCACTACTTTTTGGATTCTTTTATATTCTATAAAACAAGTCCCAGTCAAACAAAGAATGCCTATGTGGTGCTAAGGTGCTTGTGTTTGCCTTTTGTTTGCTTGTTTGCTTTTGATCCTTTCTGTGAATTACTGGAGCCCAGAGCTCCAGTGACCTGCTTGCACTACAGGCTCCATGCAGTGGCCTGAATTTACTGCCATCTCCTTGGATGGCAATGAGCTAAACATTTGAAAAATTACTGCATCTCAGGGTACCAGAGGAGGTCACTGGAACATAGTCTGGCTAATAAGTTTTGGTCCTATTTATTTTCCCTTGTCAGTGTTGCTCTGGGTTCCTTAGGAATTTATGAAGAGTGTGTGTGTGTTTTTTTTTTTTTTTTTAACTTACAAAAATCATCTACATTGATTTTCCTTAAGGGGCAAATAATGAACCATCACATCTAAAGTAAGTTATTTCAGAGGTGGTACATGACAGTACCGCCAATGCAATGAAAAACTGTATTCATTATAATTAGACACTCTGAAAATAAAAACTATGTAGCTTGCAAACATTTGACTCCCCATTTTTAATATAGTAGACAATAATATCAATAAGACTAAAACCACATTCCAGCCATGCACTCTGAAATGATTGTGACTTAGAAAACAGCCTGTTTCTCTGTGCACATGTGATACCAGTGATGTTTTTTCTTTAGAGCAATGGACAACTAAACATGTGTTTTTCTTGTTCATTTGTATAGCTTTGGCAGAAAAGGGAAATTTGTTTCTAAGAGAGCCTAGAAGTTGCTCAAGACATCTTTTGAATCCCTACTATGTGCTTTTTGGAGACACTGCTCACTGCGAGTGCTGCTGTTCCTTATCCTTAGATTCAGAAGTTCCTTCACCTGGAGAAAGATTGGTTTGTTGCCTGGCTTTCACCCATGACTACCTATTTTATTTCCATTTTTATCCTACCCTTTCTCCTCTTACATCATTCTTGACTTTTGTCAGCCTCTTTTGTGTTGCCTAAGATGTCAGGTAGGAATCTGAAGAGAGTGTAGATCCCGCGTTATTGTAAAATCCTATTGTACACTGTACATTCTCAGCACTGTTGCCATAGGAGGTGACATTTAGGAAGGCACCCTGTAACTCAGTACTGCGCTTTCTCTGTTAAAGGTTATCCCCCTTAGTAAACAGGATTTCTGGATAGCAGATATAGTAACAAGAGGAGACCTTGCTTTCTCTTAGAACTGAACTTGTCCATTGGCGTTGGTAGGTGGAGCTCCTTGTGCTGCCTTGGCTCTTATCTCTGTACTTCCATGATATGCCTGGTAAAATTTCTTTTATTAATACCTTTGCTTTAGTAATATCTCCTGCACAACTTGTGTATGTAGTGAGGTAAAAGTATTTTTTTCCTATTGGCTATACTTAGGAAAGTTTCAAGTGTCCCACTGAAAAACCACTTGGATTTTCCTTAGTAGACTGATACAGTCAAATATGCCTACATTATTGGGGTCTGTTCTCTAATTAGGGAGGATGACTTAGATATGCTGGTGCTAACCAAAGAAATTTGCCACCCTCCACTAGCCTGACATTCTACTTGGGCAGTGTCTCCAGGGCATATTCTTTGGCATCATCCCTGACTCTTTACTTCATAAGGACTGTTGAATTCCCTGGTAGAAACAAAAATAGAGCCTAGCATATAAAAAATGGTAACAAGCTATGTATTACTCTGTGGATAATTTTGTCTAGCACATACTTAGATTCTTAATCTGACTCATTCTTTTGATGATTTAAGCCATCCAGATACACATTATCTTTTCTCATATCAAGTATTTTTGGCCAAATTTATTTAACAACCTTTTGATGTCCTGTCATTTCCGATTGTAAGTTTTCTTTTAGATAAAAAGAGTGTGGTTCCTTGACAAGGAACCATGGATTCTAGTTACAGATCTTTCACAATTACCTGATCCAGGACAAATCACTTAAAGACTCTGGGCACTGACTTCCTAAAAATATTGGGGTAAAATGTGGACGAAAGAATGGGAGAGGGCGAGATACAAAAATTATGCCAATTAATGTAACAGCAAAAGACTGTGGATGTGTTTTTCAGACACAGAACTTATCATATATATAACAACAATTTGTGTAGTATTTTCTATAGGTGCTATGTATATTGTATCATATGATCTGATGATGTTGATCATTCCTTGTATTTCTCTGTCCATGAATTAAAATATCAACTTGTAGGACTCTAGGTGAATTTGTTATACATCTCACTTCCATTTGTATTGCTTGACTCTGTTAAGCAGTTGCCATATTCCACTGTGAAAGGGAATATGTGTTTTAAATAGGTGAAATAGTTTTTATTTAATGAGAGATTATTAATACTTAGAATAGATACTCCAAGTAGAATAGCAATTATTGTGTCTGACACAATGTTGTGAAAGTTGGAGAGAACTTCATATTCATTGTAAATCCCTTAAGGAATAAATGATTTAAGTCCCACATTTAAAACAACTCTACAACTTAGAAAAGTGATCTCATGGTTTGATTTTAATTCTGAAATGAGCAGGGACTACCAAAAAAGCCATAAAGACAGAATTCCCCATTCATTTTTTCAATGAAAATTAAATGTGTCAGGCCTCACTGTTGGTGCAGGGGTGAAAGTCTCAGCACTATCAAGCTATTGCCAAATCACTGCTCTGGCCGTGGGGCTGACCCACATGGCACAGCAGACCTTCTTGTCTTGCCTGCTGCTCCCCTCAGCAGTGCATTTCAGTAGATCGGCCTGTTCTGCTCCCCACTCTGTCTCTGGTGAATCCTCTAACCCCCAACAACTCTGTATATAAGAACACTCCAGTTCTTATATACGTAAATATATAAAAATAAATATTTTTTTAAAAAAAATTAAATGTTTCAATTAGATAAAATGCTTTATGAAAGCTAATCTGTTCTGGAAATTTTGAGGCTATTAAATCTTGATGGTCAATAGTAGTTTCAGTCTCCATTTTTAAGAAACTTAAGACCTCATCCAGTCCTATACATACATTCTCTAACTTGGTGAAGGTTAATTTTCAGCTTGCTAATATTCTTTTAAATGGATTTCATGGCAAAATTTAGGTCTTTTGAGTTATGTCTTTTTACTAGTTCTGTATCTCAGGTTGACTGTTTTCCAGTTAACAAAATGTTGTTGGTCGTACTACACCAAAAACTTTCCATAGAGTTCTGTTCTTGACAGAACAACCAATTTTTTTAGTTATTAAATATATCCAAGCATTGGAAATTACTTCACTTGTAATCTAGGTTCAGAGAAGAGAAAAGGATCTGATGCATTCCAGGCAGTCCTCTGTGTCCTGATGTTTACATTCTGGTATCAGTGTATGAACATATTTTTTAATTGTGGAATTAATGACACTACTGCCAAAGCACCATCTAAGCATCTGCCATTGTAGAGCCTGTATAGCTAAAGAAACTTCTGCTAACCACTTAAAATAGGAGAGAATCAGATTTTCTAAAGTCATGGCCTTTAGGTTGTTTTTCTTTTTCTTCCTTTTTTTTTTTTTTTTTAAGTATTTGTCAGTATTCTGGACTCCTGAGGAGTCCAGAAAATGGAAACAATCATTGTTCACCTTTATGACTTAAAGTCATTTACAGTAAAAGAGAAAATGTTCAGTCAAAAGAAAATAGAAAGCGAAACCCTCTTTATCTTAGAATTGGAATAAGCTCAAAGGATTTTCTTTAAGTCATTTGACAGTTACTGTGGAATTGTGAATACTTGGTACTATAACAAACTTCTAACTTACCCTCTGATTAGAATAAAAATGATAGCAATTTACTCTAGCTTTAAATTTAGGACTTTTTTTGCTGTAGTATAATTTCATAATATTGTTTTCTATAACATTGTGTCCCATGGACGGTGCCTTTACCCCATATTATATCATCTCTTTGTTGTTTACACATACAAGAGAATTTATATCTGTAGAATTCATAATTTTAAAATTCATTCATAATCATCAATAATAATAATAACCTATTCATAATGTTATCAGTGACAAGAAAGCATAAATTCTTTATTAAATGGAAGAAGAATTTTTGAAGTCAGAAGATTTAGGAATTGGAGTGAATCTCTGAAGCCATTTGGGGTAATAAGGTTCACTTCGCAATTGAGGAAAGTGAGACAGGGTTTCCTTGGTTCACCTGAGAATTGTGAGCTCACCATAGCAGTAACCATAGATTCCAGTTTCGTGATTACTGTTCTTTGTATTATCTTTTTGTGTATCAGATTGTCTCACTCTTTTAAGCCAAGGATCGCACCAGTAATCAGGTTTTGCAAGTTCGAGGGCCATCATATCGTTGACTATGTAGTTTTTACTATGGTCCCACTTTGGTTTTCACTATTTCTGTGTCTGATTAATGCACATTATCTCTGCCCTTTAGATCTGAAAACTAGGAACTTTATAGTTGGATGCTTTTAAAAATTCATTTTAATGTTAGTAATCCTTTGCTATACAATGCCTGAAACTTAATTCTATCACATTTACGAAAATATGTACAGGGATATGGCCTCAGAAAGAATGTTCAACTCTATCTTTTACATTTAGCAAAAAGTTTACAGAGTTAATGCCCTTGGGACACCTGATAATGAAAGTCAGAAGGGTGTTAAAAATCTAATTTAGAAAGACTTCACCAATTTGGTAAATAGAAAAATTCTGAATAGTGAATCTGGTAGCAAATATACATTTATTAGACTTTTGATTGGTTATGGATATGTGCTGAACTTTATGGGTAAAAGCACAAATATCAGAACATATTGTATTTCTTCCATCTTTTATTTTTCTTAGAGTACTTAAAATATTATCCCTTTGAACCTGCTTCACTGTTTTTGCTTGTTGAAGAATACAGCAATAATGGCTTTAATCTTGAAATCTTTAAATAAATCATTGGGACTAGAGCTTTTGTAAGTTTTTTATTGACCAAAGAGCAAATAATATGTACACTTTTTTTAAGTGCTATAATGTGCTATAATGTAAAGTGCTATAATGTAAAGCAATAGTGCTATAATGTAAAATGCTATAATGTAAAATGCTATAATGTAAAGAAAACCAGACAAAAGCCTGAGTTTCCTTATGAAATGAAGCTAGTTTCTTTTTTGTTTGTTTTTGTTTTGTAACTAGAGAAGCTGAAGAGGAAAAAAAAAACCTTGGAATTAAGGATTTTCTAACATATAATAATGTAATCTATGTCCATTACTTGCCAGTCTCCTCTCCAAAGTCACCACATGTAACTGCCCCCTCCTCAGTCCAATATCAGACCTAAAATACAAACTTAGTTCTTTCATGGATATTCTTAAGTAGTTGATTAGAAAGGCCTGTGGTTACTAAAGCAGGGAGTTTACAACATGGTGTGTTTCAGCTAATTTTAATTCTTTTAGATGTCTCGTACACAAATTACTTGATTACCTCCTACATCTCTCTTAATCTGGGTTACTGAACATGATGATAAGGTTTGACTCCTTTTTATAGACCCCTTCATCACCCGAATCCTTTAGCACTTCACTAACAGCTGGTAACAAGTACTATCACCAACATTCTGAGTTCTTTTGGCCCCCTTTTTTTTTTTGTCGCCCCTGATTGTCGTGAGCATAAATAAGTAAGGAAAAAGGAATACCAATTTTTATTTAATCCATGATGATCAAAAGAAATCTCCAATAACAGTACAGACTGATTTTGACAGTGACTTTTATTTGCAAAATATATGAGGCTTGCTCTTCTCAACTTTTTCTTTTCCTTTTATTTCTCTTCTCTTTGATGCAAGAAAGTTTTAGTTTTTGCCAGAATATTTCATTCATATTTTAGAAGACTTTTCCCTAGTTCCTTTGCCTCGTCCTGGGAATGAGCTATCAATTCTCTAATCTGATTTGTAAAAGACGCCAATTTTTTTCTGAAAATGATTCTACTACTCTATCTGTGGTACGTATATTTTGGTTTTGTTTCAATGAGAATTAAAAAAAATCTGTATAATTTTAGGATTATAAATCTGAAAGGCCATCCTTTAAGTGAGGGTATAATTCAACGACATGTAGTAAATTCTGTTGTCTTTCTGTATTCTCACTTATCACTGACCTCTAGTAATATTTACTCCCTGATTTCCTTTCCGTCATTACACATATCAAAACGACTTTCTGAAACTGCATATTTTACTGTTACTAAATACATGGGGTTGACCTGTAACATTATGATTTTATAGCTTTTTTCTTGGCACCTGTGACTCTGGACACCACTATGGGTTTGTATAATCCCAAAATGCACATGTTCAAAGGAGATGGAATTTATTTGGTGCTGGAAGAGATTCAAATAGGGAAACTACCACAGTTGTAGGTGTAGTTATAGGTGGTTAGTAGACTTGGATACAGTAGTGAAGGAGCTTTGAGGTTTTATATATTTTATCGATAACATTGAATGCAGCACTGCTGTACTCTTCTGAGGTCAGAATTCCTATAAAAGATTTTTACTTAGAATTTGATATTGAGACTCAAATCTCTGTGAATTTCATGTAAACCAGGAGATAGATTGTTATTTTAAGGGCGGGGGATGCATAATGGTATTGGAAATGGTTTCCACACTTGGTATTCGTAGTCCTTTAACAAAGGTAACATGCCTCCTTTATGCCACAGTGCATGCACATGCTGCCCACTTCATTTTGGTCTACGTGGTATGCTGGTAAATGTTTACCCATCAGCTCTCAGGGCTAGGATGATGTGGAGGGAGGCTAACGGTGGCATGGTCCAATTCGCACAGTGAAAATTCTCAATAAGAATGATGGGGTACACAGGTGAATTGGTGGTGGGAAACCTACGGGGAATATACAGTAATGTAAAAGACATAAATAAAAATAGCAATCAAAAAAAAAAAGAAAGAAAATTCTCCCAATATGGACAATTCTGGTTTACGTATGTGACTTTGCTGAAGGAACTGTGATGATATTGGGTAAAGGTCAGTAAAAAGAGCTACATGAGCACACTTTCATCCAGTCTTCCCACCATTCAGATAACAAGAGGCATGAATAACTTAAGAATGCAGGTAACAGTAAAATGCAGTCAAATATTTTGGAACTGAAGAGTTTTGAGTTTTGATTACATTTATTTTTAACATAATTAATTTGATTGTAATTTGGTATAATCAGGTACTCAGTAAATGGCTGTGGTTTAACAAACGTTACACTGCCTAAAAATGTAATAGCCTGCTCCCTGATGTGACCTGAAGCAGCATTAGTTACCACAGAACTATATTGTAGCACTGAGTCTTGTATGAGTTTCTTAGAATATTGTCCTTGCCTTTGAAAGTGCTGCTGCTTACTAGGCCTAGGTAAATTATATTATTTTTGTCTTCATTTATATAAGCTATTTTAATAAACTACTCAGGTCTGATGATATGCTTGTTTCTGCATAAAATTAAGTATAGTTGGTAATTATCTCAGGAACATAAAGTTCAATATAGTTCTAGTGATGAGTAGAATAGATATATTAAAAATGTAAATATTGAATAATAACTAAGTTAAATTTTTTATATTTGTCCAGATTTAGGTATGTAAAAGATAAAGATGTCCATTTCTATTCTGATTAGGCCAGTAATACCTTTGATACATTAAGATAATATTTTGTTCAGCCTGGCTCCTTTTGCTTTCAATTTTTGTACAAATAGGTTAATAGTGATTTTTTTGAATGAGTTGGAGGCATCCCTTGCCATTCCAAGCAGGAAAAATGTTAGCCACCATACAGTTATATTCCAGAGTAGCTTCAGAGAGCCAGGGGCACTTCCTTGATATTTGGGGTGGACTTCTGTAACCAATTTTATTTTAATTCTTACTGAGAATTACAAGCATAAATTTAATAAACAGTATTTGTACTTTATATATTGTATTTCTTGTATTATAAACAATGTGGTAGATTGTTTTTATTAACGGCATGATTTCTTTTCCTTCAGTACACTTTTTTTTTTCTCTCAAGATAAGGATCCTTCGTAATATGTTAATTCTCCCATTTTTATCTTGGTGACCAAGAATTAAAAGTCAAATTTGACATGTCTATATTAACAGTGTTGAGACATGGTTCTTAATCATTCTACATGTCTGACTTTTCTCTCTTTTGTGTATATGTCACTAAATTTCGGCAACTTTAAATCTAACAGAAATTAGGGTATAAACACTGTAGTTCAACAAGGTCTTAATTGAAAAAGTAATTGTAATATTTGTGATACAGTGCCATGATGGCAAATATTGTTACTTATCGGTAATCCAAAATTGCTGTTCCCAATCACCATTCTGTTCTCTGTGCTTTGCTCTGCTGGTAGGATTCTGTGATTGGGGCATGATGTCATTTACCTATTGTTCAGAAATATATTAGATTGAGCAGTTGCATTCAGAAATACTGTTGGTATTTCACAGGGAGTAATATGACCCAGCATAAATGGAGCAAGTATCATACATAGGAAGGTATTTTATATGGTAAAAGGGCCTCAGTGCCTCATATCACCACAGTGGAAGAACACTGATCCAAGTTGGAAAGTGCCACCAGCCTTCAGCACCTGAATCAGAGAAAGACATTTTATCATCTCCAAGAATGAGAGATTAACAAGCTGTTTCAAAGATTGGCATGCTCAAAGGCCAGTTCTTCCTCTGAACATCTCAGTCTAGACCATTTGTGAAATTGGGTTGTTTGGCATGTAATGAGTTGTCAGGAGCCTTTATTCTCAATGCCAGAATGAAGGAATATAGAGTGAGTATAACCAGAGAAGCAACACCCAAACGTAATTAAAATTCTATTGCGTTTCCTGGGACATTAGGAAGGCTAGCAGTTGTATTATCTTCCATACTGTCCCATTCCTGGATGATATTGTGGTTTTTGTCACATGAGTCTGACACTGTAGCTACTTGGGATAGTGATTTACAGTTTCTGATCTCATAAATTCCAATCCAGGTACTATGTTTTGAATAGTCATATGCTTATGGTCATGCTCTTTTTAAGTATATTTGCACTGTTCTTGTACCATACTCATTTTAAAGCATTCATTAGATTTAAAACTTCATACTGTAGCATGGTTGAAATTTTAACAGGAAAATAAGCTGGTTTGTGTATCATTAATAATTTAACAACCTAGAAAGGTTTATAGCATAAGAGAACTTTTTTTTCCAATTTAAATAGGGTTATTTTATGAGCCCAGGCATAACACTCTATTTTAATTTATATTTAAATAGACTAGTGAAAATAAATTCTCACATTTCATTGATGAGGTTTATTAACTATAAGAAAACGTAATCAGTTCAAACAACATTTTGTACCATTAGGAGTTAACTATGTCTCATTTGTGTGGTTATGTTGGTATTGTACTGTGTTATTCTCATAAAGGAAAGATATAAAAATAAATGTGATGCCAGCAAGTATATCTGTAAATAATGCCGACTTACTGGAAAATTACATTAAAAGTGGATATAAAGAAGAGAGCCTGCACAAGAACATTAAATGTTAACATCTAAGCAGGCATTGCTATTTCACTGCTCTTGGTAGTTTGACTTCCCTTATTTGAGAAATATATTTCATGTTACTGTATGAGACATCTTAAATTTCTGAACTTTTTTAAAATGAAATTTATGGCCATATCAGGGTTTCTACAACAGAAGAGTTTTTTTGGAAGAATGCCATTGGCCCACTGACATAGGAGAAATGCTCTGTATAATTTGAAAACACATTTCTTTAGGTGACTTAAAAGGCTAAGGAGGCTATTTTAAAATTAATATAATTCTCTTGAGAGATAGCATCACTTTCAAAGATACTAGAATGATCTCCAATGTGTCCTAGGGGTAATTTATTAAGTTTTGACTCATAAAAATTCATCCATTTTAGATTGTATTTCTATTTTTATTTATCTTTGTTAACCAATTTTACTTAACATTTGAAGAGGTTTCTGGTTTTACTTTCATTATGGTACTTGCGAGTGAATCACCTGCTTGTACACTCATTTTGCAGAGTTGTGCATGAATCTATTTGTGCTTTGCATTTGTATTCATGGAATTTTGTCTGGGCCTCTCAGAGTCCTGCTTGGGGAAGGGAGAGTGGAATTTTTGTGTCTATTATAACAAAATATTACTTAGCACAAATTGCCCATTTTATTTTATTTTTCTCCTTCAATACTTTTTCATGAAGTTTTTATTTTTAGTTTTCTTAATTGACATAACCTTGCATTATAACTATGTAAGTATCAGGTGTTCATGGTAGGAATAATACTTGCATATACTACAATAAGTTCCCTGCTAAACATTCAAATCTTCCCTTTGCCATACCACTGTCCCGTCTGTGGTTTATCTATCCCTCTGTCCCGTTCCCTCTGGTAACCACTGATAGCCCTTTTTATTTTTTATTTCTACCAATTGTGTAGATTGTACAGTGTTTGGTAGTTTTAGTTCTTCATTCACAGTGCTTGGTTCAGTGTTTGGTCCTACTCACAGATGCAGAAGCTGGCTTGTAGATAGATTTCTACGTACAGTGGCGTCTATCAGTGCTGTGAAATTTGATGCTGGGTGAAATGTTATCAAAGGGGCTTTCTAGATTCCTAATTGGCTGAACTAAATATTGAATATGATTACTAAAAGCAGAGTCTGCTGTCTAGAAAATGATTTGCATAGCATCTAAGCAACAAAAGAAAGTCCGTTTGTCACAGATCTTAAAACACACCATTAGTGGGCCTCCCTGGTGGTGCAATGGGTTAAGCGCAGCGATATGAAGCGATCCAGAGCCACTGCAGCATGAGTTCCATACCAGGCCAGGGAGCTTCCCACATGGCGCAGCAGACCTCTCCTGGCTCGCCCGCTGCTCCCCTCAGCAGTGTATTTCCATCAATCTGCCTGTTCTGCTCCCCACTCTATCTCTGGTGAACCCTCTCACCGCCCCACACCTCTGGCCTGCACCCCAGCTCATATGCATAAATAAATAATAAATCTTAAAATAAATAAAATAAAATAAAATAAAACACCATTGGTGACTACTATGTACTCTTTATGTTATTGTTGGTTTTCTTTATACTTTCTATTCTCAAGGAGTTAATCAAATTGCTTTCAACGTTTAAATTATTATTATTATTATTTTTATTGTTATTTATGTCTTTTACATTTTGTATTCCCCTTGGGCAACCCACCACCAATTCACTCGTGATCCATCTCCATGGTCCCCTGTATTCTCCTCTCTTCCATTTTGTGCCCTTATCCTCCCCCCCCACCCCCCCACCGCTGAGTGTCTCTCTCCCACCTGGCCTCCCTATAGTCCTGTTATAACTGAAACCATTCCATATTTTTCTTTTTCTTTCTGGCTTATTTCACTGAGTATGATTCCCTCTAATTCCATCCATGTCGCTGCAAATTGCATGTGTTTATCTTCTTTCCATGATGAATAATATTCCATTGTGTATATGTACCACATCTTCTGGATCCAATCATCTGTTTTTGGACATCTGGGTTGCTTCCATACCTTTGCTATTGTGAATAGTGCCGCAACAACATTTAAATTATTGTCTTAATTATTTGGTTATAAGTCTTTGTTCTGGTTACTTCTTTTGCTTTCTCCTACCTGAATTAATATGGTTCTAAGTTTTTTTCTCTTTTATTTACCTCATTTTTTTCTTTGCTTTTCCTTTTTAGCATTATATTAAAAACCTCTAACTATGTTTCCTGCTGTTGCCCTTTATTAATTTTCTTTTTTTCTCTTTTTGTTTTATTTGATGCTTTCAATTTTTGGCAATCAACCAATTTTGGGCAATTAATTGTGTACGCGAAATTAATGCCACTGAACTTTACACCAAAAATCGGTTAAAATGTATAGGTATATGATTGTATATTTCACTAATGTACAAAAAATAAATCATTAACTTTCTGATAAAACAGTAAAAATGTTCTTTAGATTAATAGCTCCCAATATAGCCATAATAAATCTTGTGAAGATGAAAATATAGCCGAATACAGTACCCAGGCAGTGTGGCAAGCTGCACTCATCCTCATGTGACAAGTCTGCGGCAGTTATCAATCTCTAGAACTTCAGTAGCTTGGGAAAAATTTTTCTCCAGTCAAGAACTGCCTTCACCTACATTAAAAGCTAATGTTTGTATAATCTTTTTCCTGTTTGTGCTATTTCTGTTATAGCCCCTGCTAGCTCTTATGGGGCAATTTGCCTGGCAATATTTGTTTTGGTGAAGTATGTTTTCTTTAACTTCTGTATATATCCATGAAACTCACCACAATCTCAGTAGTGAATATGTCCATGTTTTCCTGTAAATTGGTTTTCATCAGTTCCTCATGCAATTCCTTAATCTCACCTAGGAACTGCTTTCTGTCGCTTCGTATCAGCTTTCATGTTCTGGGTTTTTATATAAATGGGCATCTACAGCCAGTACTTGTTTTATGTCTGTCTTCTTTCGCTCTACAAACTTAGAGAATTTTTTTTAAAAGATTTATTTATTTATGCATACAAGCTGGGGTACAGGCCAGAGTCATGGGGCGGCGAGAGGGTTCACCAGAGACAGAGCGGGGAACAGAACAGGCAGATCAGAAATACACTGCTGAGGGGAGCAGCGGGCGAGGCAGGAGAGGTCTGCCGCACCATGTGGGATTCTCCCTGGCCGGGCATCGAACTTGCATCGCAAGCTGCCGACAGCTCCACAGCGCAGCGCTCAACCGCTGCGCCACCAGGGAGGCCCACTTTGAGAATTTTTGATGTCACAGAAATAGTTAATTTCTTTTTACTGCTGAATTGCATTCTTTATGGATATACTATCATTTGTTTATTTACTTGTTAATGGACATTTCTGTATTTTCCAAGTTTTTGACTACTACAAATAGAGATGACATAAATACTTATTTATGATTTTTAAATGAATATGGGATTTCCTGATTGGGTAAATGTCTATGGCACGATTATGTGATAAGTGTTTATTTAAACTAACTCTCCAGAAGTCATTGTACAATTTCATACTCCCATGAGTATTATAGTAGAGTTTCAGTTGCTCCATATACTTACCAAAGTTTAGTGTGGCGAGGCTTTTTAGTCATTTTAATAGGTGGATATTATCATTTGTTTTTCTCTTGGAACTAATGGTGTTGAACATCTTTTTTAAAGCTTATTTGTCATTCACATAGCTCCTTTGAACAAATCTGTTCAAATCTTTGGCCCATTTACTTCATTGGATTCATTATTTTCTTAATTTTGATGGTTCTGTATATATTTTGGGTACAAATCTTTATCTGCTATATGATTTGATTGTACTTTCTATTTCCTAATTTTCCAGCTGCCTTTTGGAGTAATTGGTTCATCATTCTAACACACAGCTATATTTCTTGGAATCAGTTTAATCATTTTAAGTTTAGCTTTACAATTTTTTATGGAGAACCAGTGTGGGTCTAACTCCATGACTCAGTTATGAGCCTAATGTTCAATTTACTCTGCCCAGTTCTCTGTGAATCCTGAGGTGTTTCAGTCTGTTTTCTGAGCAGAAGTACTATTCTTTTTTTTAAAAAAAAAAGATTTATTTATACAAGCTGGGGTACACGCCAGAGGCTTGGGGCGGCGAGAGGTTCACCAGAGACAGAGTGGGGAGCAGAACAGGCAGATCAGAAATACCCTGCTGACGGGAGCAGCGGGCGAGGCAGTAGAGGTCTGCCGCACCATGTGGGGTTCTCCCCGGCTGGGCATCGAACTTGCATCGCGCGCTGCCGACAGCTCCACAGCGCAGCGCTCAACCGCTGCGCCACCAGGGAGGCCCAGAAGTACTATTCTTAACCTTGTGTGTGTCTACTGTTATTTCTAATACTTTCAGGTGGTTTCCTAACATGGACTGATTATTATTCATCTGAATATTTGAGGGTGACCTTCTAAAGATCTCCAGAGTTTTTCTTTGTGTAGTTGTTTCCTCTTTCTCATGCACATTAGCTGTCTTGGACGCCTCTGATTCCCAGCTCTATCTACTAGTACTGGGAAGTCTGCTGGCTTTCTTATTGGATGACCCCCTGATCTACAGCCTAGACAATCTCAGGTCATTAAATGAAGCCATTGTCAGACTTACCATGTTGTCTCTCATTTCCTGCAAGCTGTTATTTTGTATATTTTAGCTGTTTTATTTTTTCAGGCAAATAGATTAAATAGTCCTTGGCTAGAGTCAAAGTCTACTTGGAGTATTGTTACAAAGGGCTAAATTAATTTATAAAGGTGTACTTTAAAACTATCTTTTTTTTTTTGATTGATTGATGCAGATCTAACCTAATGACATAGTAGACTATTTCTGTGTAAGAATAATTTTACCAGACAAATCAATGGGGATCTGTTTTAACATTTATCACCATCTTGGTTAGATTGTGTAATGACTTATCTGGCAAAACTTTCAGGTGCTTGTGAATGTAAAAATATAGTAACAAGAATGAACTAGTAGCACTTGCATTAGTGAGAGAGAATAGAGTAAAAGGAAGTGGATTTATGGCGTGACTTGTATTTAGGAAATGCATGAACCTTAAGAGTACTATGAATTTTTTTTAACCTATAATCCTCAGTTCTCTCAGGAATAAGTAGAAATGCTGGGTTAATCAGTTTATGAGTACAAATGAAATTAGATATTAATTATTCACACACACTTTTCATCCTGATATTTGTTAATGCAAACTATATTTTCAAAATAAAATTTACAGAATCATTGCCAGACCAAGACTATAGAATTGCTTTTATATTGATCTCAATATACTAGCTAAGTTTCAGTGTTTCCTGTAGGATGATCATAGAGTAATTACAATTTTAAGTAGTTCATATGTCTCAAAATGTTATCATTGCATATATTAATGCTATTCTAAACGCAGTTGTAAAAAGAAATATGAGGAAAATTATTAAATAATCAAATGGAAGTTGGGTTAGTAGGTGTGACAGCCAATTATAACTTGCCCCAAGAGAAATATTGAGTGAAGGGTGAACATTTCAACCTCAGCAAAGAACCCAGCTTGTGCTTAGACTAGGTAGGATTCATAATGAGAATGGATATCTTTGTTAGCATTTCTTGTTATTAATACCTTAATATAATTTAAAACCTGTGTGTTAGATATGTGACTTGAACTGTAAATTGGAAGATCACTCTTTTATTTAAAAATCTTGCTTCAGGGGCCTCCCTGGTGGCGCAGCGGTGAGGGTTGCACTGCGGAGCTGTGGGCATCATCGATGCGAGTTCCATACCGCCCTGGGAGATTCCCACATGACGCGGCAGACCTTTCCTGCCTCACCTGCTGCTCCCCTCAGCAGTGTATTTCCATCCATTTGCCTTTCTGCTCCTCACTCTGTCTCTGGTGAACCCTCTCGCTGCCCCACACCTCTGGCCTGTACCCCAGCTTGTATGCATAAATAAATAAATCTTTAAAAATAATCTTGCTTCAGAGAATATGCTGAAGTGCATTTCACAACTTGTTAAAATTAAATAAACTAAAATGAGAGCTTATAGACAAGCATGGGGTGGGCTAGATTGGTCCTTGTAGTAGTGGATTAGAGATGGAGACATCAGTAAGAACTCATATAACTATGTATTTATATGTATACACGCACACATATATTGTTTATGTGTATAATATATATGCAGACCTGTATACATAAATATCTGTATCTGTGTTATTGGTTAGCACACACAATGTATTTCCTTTCTCTGAAAGCTGAGACTATCTAGAGTAATTACACTCCAGTAGCACAAGCATGCCACTGCTTGGTTTCTAATACCGTATTCTAATATAAGGAAGCAGAGCTTCTTAGAGAAATGACATATTCTAAATCAAGGAGTGGTAGTATGTACAGTGAGCCTGGAGAATCTTACAGTGCCAGGAAGAAAGTAAGAAAACTTTTTTGTCTTCAAGAACCCCCACAATAGGTGGGTGTCCCAGGGACATAGGAACCAAATGAAAGAGATTCCAGTAGTAAATACTGGGACAATCAGAACAAAATAAATATATATTCTAGGTTTATAGCCCACAGTGAAAATGCAAATCCATGAGTCTTTACTGATGTAAATAAATTAGTGAAAAAATGAATGGGAGAGAAATATGATCTCCTATGCAGAAGAGTTCCAAATAATTTGTGTACATATTCTGTCCTCGAGGAGGCAAAGTGTGACTCCTTACTCTTGCAGTGTGGGCCACCCATAGTGACTTCTTTATAAACAGTACAGTCTGGAAACATGACAGGAGAGCAAATGCATGGTGGAGACAACTGACAAACACTGTTCAACCAGATGATCAAGATTAATGTCATCAGTGTAAAGTCATTTTGTTTGCGCGTTCCCATGATATAAGATGAGAATAGTGCTATGCCTCTGTGGTCTTCTTTCAAAAACCCTGTAAATGCGGTCTAATCATAATGATAATTTAAATCAATCCAAAAATAAGGGGCTTTCTGTAAAACACCCAACCAATACTCGTCAAAGTTGTAAAAATTATCAAAAAGAAAGAAAAAGTCTGAGAAAGTAGCATAGCCAAAAGATGCCTAAGGAAATAAGAAAACTAAATGTAATTCTGAATGGGATCCTGGAACAGAAATTAAGGCAAAAACTATGGAAATATGAATAATGTGAGGACTTTAGTTAAGAATAATGACAACAACAATATTAAACTACAATTAATTGGTTCTTCAATTGTGACACAAGTACCATACTAATTCAAGTTTAACAATATGGAATTTGGATGTAAGGCATATGGGGACTCTCTGCCGTATCTTCATAATGCTTTTCCTAAAACTACTAAATTTTTCTAAAGTACTTAAAAATGTTTAGCTTATTTTTAGGCTTATTTTAGCAGTTATTAGTTTATTATGAAACATAGGCAGTGTACAAATGGATTTTAAAGTTAATATCAAATAGGAGGTTTATTATTGTGCATTTTTTATGTCTGTATAATCAGTATCTTTCTTCAATTTGTGCAGTACATGCTCCCAGTTATTTTGGGTTTAATGAAACACCCCCCACCTTTCTTTATTGATGATACTGAGTAAATACTGAGAGAAGAAATGAGAAAAACAGATTTGGCTCATTAAAAGTTGTCTCATGCTGTGTAGCATGGAACATATTTTTCCTACTAACTTCCTTGATTGAGAACAAAACATTTAAGCACTCGGGATGCCTTTTAGAACATCATTGTGTCACAAGAGCTGTCATTTGACATATTCTTTTTTTTATTATTATTATTGATATTTATGTCCTTTACATTTTGCATTCCCCTTGGGTAGCCCACCACCAATTCACCCGTGATCCATCTCCATGGTCCCTTGTATTCTTTTTTATTCCATTTTGTGCCCTTATCCAATATTTGACATATTCTTTACAAATACCACTTTCTTCATTTTTAAGGTAAAAGAATTAACTAGTTCCAAATAGATAAACTCCTTCAACTTCATCCACTGTCAACATTGCTTTTTGGAAGCCATCATCTCCTTCTGAATGAATGGCAGCAGGCAGATTTTAAAGCCTTGAACACAGTTCAGGGATCTGTTATCCCATAGCCAGCTTTCCCTGTAGTTTTATATTCACCTCTGCTCTGGTGCTACATGTACTGTAGCCTCTGCAGATTTGTTGTGGGACAGCTGTTATTTTGTGCTTGTGTTTTAGCTGATTTCAGCATAATGATTTCTAGGGCCTGTAAAGAATAAGAACAAAGAATGGATGTGTGTTATGGTGTGTGGTTTTGAGATTATTGTGCTGTGCCTGTTTTACCAAAAAAAAAAAAAATGGGAAACATTTATATATAGCATATGTCATTGTAGAAACTGAGATAATAGTACTGCCTTCATGGATCTTAAAATCTAGTAAATACATACATAAATATGATCAATAATACAAGCCAGGAGATGGTGCTTATTAGATTGTTTGAAGATGATTATTGAAACATTGTATTCTTAGATTCACTGAGACTTCTTTATTGATATAATAAAAAAGTAAGACTACAGTGAAGGTGGGTAGCAAGGATTAAAGAGGAGAAACACTAAAAATGAAAAAGATGAAGAGGAGGAAAGTAACTAAAGATGAGGAATCTGATGATTAAAAACTTGTCTATACAAATCTGAGTTCCAAAGGAAAGCCCTGTCCAAAGCAGTGTGTAGTTTCAAGGAATCACAATTTCTGAGATGTTTTTTGTTCTCCCCTCCAGACCTAGTTTCCACCCTCTTCCACTCTATAGGGAGACAAAATTGTCTAGGTCCCTTTTCCTCCACCTTCCACTTGATTTGGGTAATGGAACATCCCAAAAAGAGATGGGAGAGAGGAGGGAAATATAATTAGACTATTATTCCCTCTCTTCCTTCTAAGCGGGTCCCTCAGGCTAGCCGTGTCCCTATACCAAAGGTCATGCTCTTGCTAAGGTAGCTCTTTCCCCAAGTCTTCCTACTTTTGGGAACTCTTCCTCTTCAGGCTCAAACATTAATGTTAAGATGGTTCAAATCTTAACAGACTGCCTGTGGGCTTGTGTCTTCCCCATACCTGCCCACAGCGTTAGACATTGCCCCTATGTTAAGCTCTAAATGAATTATCTAAATGACCTGGTTTGTTTATTTGGACTTATCCAAGAACAAGACAGAATTGCTAGGATCAAGACTCTAACAAGGAATCTTTTTTTCTTTTAAAGATTTATTTATTTATACATACAAGCTGGGGTACAGGCCAGAGGCTCGGGGCGGTGAGAGGGTTCACCAGAGACAGAAAGGGGAGCAGAACAGGCAGATCAGAAATACATTGCTGAGGGGAACAGCGGGCAAGGCAGGAGAGGTCTGCCGCACCATGTGGGATTCTCCCCGGCTGGGGCATCGAACCCGCATCGCGAGCTGTCGAAAGCTCCACAGCACAGCGCTCAACCGCTGCGCCACCAGGGAGGCCCCAACAAGGAATCTTTTAGAAGAAGATGTCACAATTACTTACTATTGAAAGCGCCACCAGCAGTTGGAGCCTTTCTTCAGAAAGGAAAGTACTCTGGTATTCTGTTCTGATATTGAGGGCCTCATGAATGCCTTAGAAATCACTCATGACCCACAAGAATGGAGACTACTTCTAGGCTCTTTGAAACTGAGTCTTAAGGCTGTGCTTTTGCACAATGGAAACCATCTTCCATCTATTCTTTTCCTGAACAGCTGTATAAGAGACAAGTGAAGAAATCTAAATAGCCTATGACTTGATTTTTTACAGGTATTAACTGGAGGCCTATTACCATTGGCATGCATTTTGTGATGTAAACATCAATTTACTGCAGATTACAAAAAAAAAAAAACCTAGAGCCAAAATTAGAATTTGACTGTCATATTCATGTTGAGCACATACAAATTGATAGGAAATGACTAATTTTATTTCAGTAACATGACTTTTGTAAAAATTTGTTGACCAGTGTAATTGTTGAAATATTGTGTATTGAACTATGTTAGCAATTCAGCATTGGTGATATCCTACTTTATATACAGGTTTTTGCAGGTTAGTATAGTGGTAGAAATGGTGTGATAAAACATAGGGAACTTTTATGAGAAAAACACCCTACTGATAGACATGAGGATCTGCTCATGTATTTCATGGAAATATTAATTTAATTGGTTTCTTTTAAAACTTTTGTACAAATGGCAGAGATAGTTATAGAAGTAAGAAGATAACTTCATGCTTAGCTAAAGAGATTTGGCCTTCTCTTCTGTTAATGAATGACTTCAAAGTTAAAATTTGCATTAAGAATATTAATGTGATAATTTTTAAAGTACCCATTAGTCTGACACTTTCAGGATAACAAAACTAGATTCTAGTGAATTTGAGAAGTGTAGAACAGTGGTAGATTTTAGGCAAAAGATAATCTGATCACAATAAAAATATGCTTTTGCTTGAGAAACTGTCAAAAGTAATTCCAAGTTTTTTTTAAATGCATGTTAAATGTGCTTTACTACAGTTTTGAAATAGATTAAAATTTTATGCAAATATATGCAAATAATGTGGCTTGAAGATTAAGTTTTGAAGTGCTATCTTCATTCCCTGGAGTAAATGACTGTTGAAGAATAGATGCATAAATTTCTGACTGACTAGCCCTCTGTCAGTGACTGAAAGAATGAATGAATGAATGAATGAGATTTTTTTTACTTGAGAAGCTATTACATTTTTATTTTGTCAGAGCACCAACTTTTATTTGGAAGACAATAGGGTATGGGAGGTCACAACCCTAAGCTTAACCTAATCAATTCAGTTCAACCCAGTTGAAGAACTTTGGTGCCCATAGTGACACTAACTAAATGTTGAATTCCTACACTGTAGTGCATCTAAACTGCAGTTTTGCTAGTTTGTGCTTTTGTTTATGTTTTGTGTGCTGTTTACTCATTCTGATTTCTCGTTTGGCTCTCTTATATTCCTCCTATAAGTGATATCATGCAATATTTTTCTTTTTCCTTCTGGTTTATTTCACTGATTATGATCCCTTCTGGCTCCATCCATGTTGCTGAGAATTGCATTAGTTTATCATTTTGATTGCTGAATAGTACTCCATTGTATACATGTACCACATCTTTTTGATCCAGTCATCAATTTTTGAACATTTGGGTTGTTGCCATGTTTTAGCTGTTGCACAATAGTGCTGCATTAAACAAAGGTATGCATGTGACCTTTTGGGTTAATGTTTTTGTGTCCTTTGGGTATATACAGGCAACCACAAATAAGAGACATTTTAAAGGGGAGGGGGAGAAAGAGAGACCAAAATAGGGGAGAAAAGTGCACAAGGGACTATGGTGATGGTTCACGGGTTAATTGGTGGTGGGACGCCTACGGGGGATACACAGTAATGTAAAGGACATAAATTAAATTTTAAAAATACAGTAAAAAATAAATAAAAAGTTCAAAAGGAAAACAAAAAAAAAACCCCTGCAGTTTTGGATTCTTTTCAGCATTCATTCATTGGATACATATTTATTGAGTACCTCCAAGGAGCCAGGCATTGTTTTAGATGCATTGCTATTGACTTTTAAACAGCAGTTGTTTTTTTCCACCTCTTTTCTTGGATTCTGCCATATTTCATTTTCCTGTCTTTTTTTTACTTCTATAAAATTTGCTTCCTTTTCAATTTCCTTCTCTGACCTTGCTTTAAGAGTTCCCGGTGGCCCAGTTTTTACCTTCTGTTCTTCCTCTGTTCTAGTGATCCTCAACTGTCTATATTTACCACATCTAGGGTGAGGCCCCAAGCATGGTCAAATTTTAAAAGCTCCGTAAGTGATTCTGATGCACAGGTAGAGTCGAGAATGATTTTTTATACTGCCATCCAGGGAATTGTTTGTTTCTCCAAATGTCACTCTTGTCTCTCCTGATAAGTGTCATACAATCTCTCCTTTCATTTAAGTGCCTGTTCTGTGCCCCTGGCTTGTCACGAACATATTTCCACTTAGAAATATTGTCTCTTTGCTTTATCTCCAAAATATCTTTAATCTTGCTTTCTTTTCTTGTTCTTTAATTACAATTAAAAATGCTAATCTTTGGCTTTTCTCCTTTCTCCTATTCAATATATCTAGCGCACTATAATCAAACTGTGATGGGGCCAGAGTGCTGTTAGCTACTCATCTCCCTTATATGCTGGTGGTGCTCTGCTGCTCGCAGGTTCAAATTAAGAGCATTTACCATGGCTTATAGATTTTAAAAAATCTATACCCAAAGGCCAGCTTCCTTGTAGAACATGTTTCAATCTCCTGTTGGAAAGCCTGTATTTTTTCCACCACTTCTTCCAAAGGCTTCCCAGACTTCTGTACGTTAAGTCTGCCTTTCCTTCCCAAGCCTGAGGAATTATATAATCATTGACCTTTGTAACTCTTTTATCGTTATGTGGCCTTTGCTTAGAAGACAAAATTCTGTCTGATTTTGTTTGGAAGCTTAACTGTGGATATGTACTTCCTTTTGTTGATGGGAGACATTTTAATGAATCAAGGAAGGTGGTGAGGCGTGTTATATGCTATAGTAGCAGTGTAAGGAATGTTAAAAGCATCAAAGCATATTAGGTTTTCTACAAATTCATCATTACAAATATGTACTAGAGGCCATTATATGCTAGGAACTTAGTCCTATTACTGCATTTCTTCCTCATATAAAATAAACTAGTATTATCTAATTTTAAGATGAGATGACTCAGGCCCAGCACTTATAACCAGCTTTGTTTCTTCATATTATAGGCATGACTGGATTCCAGTTTGCATTCTGAATGCAAATCTGTTGCTTTGTGTCTCTAGCCCATTTAGTAAGTTGTTAAGGGAAAGGCTATTTCATCTTATAATTTCATTAGCATTTTCCTTACCTGAAACTCAGTGAGCATGATAGGTAGTCTTTAAGGTGTTAGTAAAGTAAACGTGAGAAGGACCATAGCTGAATTTTCCAGATCTTCCTGTATATTCAGTCCCAAGTAGAAATAGTACCACTGTCGAATCAACAAGTTCAGCATTAGATTGTTGGGATTAAAATAAACCTGTTTACGGAATCGATGTTAAAATTATTCTAAAATCATCTAGTATATGAATTCTCTCATAAACTGTTGATATGAATGAGAGTTTGAACACTGCTATTGTCTTTTAAAGATTCAGGCTAATGAACATTTGAAAACTTTGTAGAGACCAAGTTTATTTCCTTCAAATGTGGGGATGGGAGGGGCAGTTTTCCCAGTACTATCTCTGTGAAATGGAGAATGAGGCCAGTGTTCCCATATAGCTGTGATCCAGTTAAAAAGAGTTCTAGTCCCAGTCTCCAAGCTCAGGAGCCCTAGGATGCCTCCATTCTCTGCAACTAGAGGAGAATGCTTTCTGAGGATGACTGTTGTCCCACTAGGTCTCTAGTATATATGTGAAATAGATTTTCTAATTTGGATTTGGTGAGCAATTGGAGTTCAGAATAAATAATTTAATTCTAGCTACTTTTGCTGAAATATGCCTATTAAACTTTAAAAAATGATAACTACTTTTTATTATCTAAATAACTGAGTAAATTGAATGTTTATACTTACCGTTTCTATTATTAATTGAATAAATAATAGGCTTTCTCTTTCAAGATAACCAAATTCTCTTGTTTGAGTGCTCTTTCATTTCCCAACTTAGCCCAATAGCTTTGTTTTCTTAGATGCTGTATAATTTAAAATTTTCACTTGAACTCTGCTACGAATAGAAAAAGTAGAGTAGGAAGGCGTACTTCAAAGGAAAATGTAATTTTACTCTTCCAGCAACATTGCTGAGATCAAAAGCATTTGAGAGGTGATCTGGGTGGCCATTACAAATAATTGGAAAAGAAGTATAATTTCTTATTACTGCATAAAAAATGAGGACAACATTCTTTAAATATCACATTTATATAAAAATCTGTACAAACTCAATCCACATGTGTTAATTAGAAGCTACTATAAAGACATTTCATTGTTTTTATAACTTGTATTCAAAAATAAAACTGCTCTTATTTAAGCATTACATCGCAGAAATATTAAAATCAAGTCTAGAATACATAGAAAGTAACAAATAGTGATTTGCCAAGGATAAATAAGAACAGAGTTTGATTATAATTAGAGGGAAACAGTTTTTTCCACTCCCAAACTAAATCTATTGAGTTTATTTGATTTAATTTTGTACATATTTGGCAACTACAAGACGGGTTGCCTTTTAGACAAAAGCCTTCTCATTGTTATGGCTCATTCTGTAGTTCCTAGTTTGCACTGTTGGGACTTTCCTATCTGAGAGGAAACTATTCTAATGAATAGGGATATAGAGATTTTGTGAAAGAAGTTTCTGATTTACTTTTTGCTACAATATAAGTAAATTGTACCAAATAGAATTTGTCACCCAAGGCTGTGGATTTCTGGGTATGTGTAGATACTACATTGGAGAGTAACAATTGGAGTGTCTCATTTTCATTTTAATCATCATATAAATTAGTAATTATACCTTAGATTTTCTGGGCAGTTTTTTTTTAAGATTTATTTATTTATGCATACAAGATGGGGTACAGACCAGAGGTGTGGGGCGGCAAGAGGGTTCCCCAGAGACAGAGTGGGGAGCAGAACAGGTAGATTGACAGAAATACACTGCTGAGGGGAGCAGCAGACAAGGCAGGAGAGGTCTGCTGCGCAATGTGGGAATCTCCCCGGCTGGGAGTCGAACTCATGTCAATGCTGCTGACAGTTCCACAGTGCAGCGCCTAACTGCTGTGCCACCGGGGAGGCCCTGGGCAAATTTTTTTTCTAAAGATTTATTTATTTATGCATATAAGAACCAGGGTGCAGGCCAGAGGTGTGGGGCAGTGAGAGGATTCACCAGTGAAGGAACAGGGAGCAGAACAGGCAGGTCAATGGAAGTACACTGCTGAACGGAGCAGCAGGGAGGCTGGAAAAGTCTGCTGCACCATGTGGGAATCTCCCTGGTCAGGGATCGAACTCCTGTTGCAGCGGCTGCTGATAGCTTCATAGCCTGAGACTTAACCCCTTGCACCACCAGGGAGGCCCTGGGCAGATTTTTAAGTATACTTCCACAAGACTTTAGTAAGGGAAAGTCTTACACAAGACACAAGTCTTACACAAGACTTGTGTAAGGTTTTCACAAGCAATTCCATGGTAGTTGATTTTTTTGTGTGAATAAGAATTAAACACAACCATTCAAATCTCCTTCTCTCTCTCTCTCTCTCTCTCTCTCTCTCTCTCTCTCTCTCTCTCTCTCTCTGCATACCTTGTCAATGTGTGCTTTATTTGCATTTAATGTAGTTGAATTTTGTAGGAGGGGAAAGTGGACATAACAGTCCAAAAAAATAAATGGAACAAAAGCATAGAGGTGTGGCATTTCATACCTTACTTCGGAACAGCTGTGTGTGTGTGAGGTGGTGGGGTGGGCGGGCAGGTACATGGGCGATGAGAGAAGACTGTTGGGGGTGATGAGGTGAGAGCAATCTGTGAGACTAAGTGGATCCTAGGTTGTGGCTGGTGTGTTGGGGTGGAGGATTGAGGAGCCACTCACAATCTCAGGCAGAGCTGTAATAAAAACACAGCTATATTGTAGGCTATTTTTCCTGCTATGTGGTACATTGGTTTTTCAATGATATCTCCAACTGTTATTTGTCAAACAACAACAACAACAATAACAAAAACACCTCTTACTCATATAACAAAGTATGCTGGGCACTATAAAGAGGAAATGGAAAATGAACACCTGGTCTCTTATCATTAAAGAACTAATATGCTTTGAAACTGAAGAGCTATGCAGATGTAAGTTAACATTATTACTGTTGTAAAAGAAAAGGCATTGTTCTAAGCAGGCAATTAAACTTACAGAAGAAGATTTATAGCGCCAAAAATACCCTCAAACTCTAGCTTGTTACCTAACAATGCTTTCATTTATCATGAAAAATGGTGAATGTAAATTGCATACCTTATTATAGTTTGATCATCAGCAATTTTATCATTGCATAAATGGATACCATGTTATTGATAAATCTTGAGTTCCAAGTATTCAACATTGAAAGCACTTGTCGATATTTACTGGCATTTTTGAATGTTACTGTTAGGGAAATTTTGAGGTAATACTCCCCTTTTCTTCCACAGCTGGGGAAAAGACCAAAAGACATGATAGAGTAGCCCCTTACTGCTTGTTTTTACAGCAGAGCTAGAACTCCAAGTAAAGACTCTGGTTCCCAGACCAATAGCAGCAGTGGTTTAAATTAAATTTAACAGATATAGATGGCGCTATATGCTCTCTGTGCTTAAACACCTTCAGTGTCTTACCTGCAATAAACTTAGGGTTTTTTTTAATAAAATTATTTTTTATTATTATTCACATCTTTTACATTATTGTGAATTCCCAGTAGGTTCCCCACCAGTGAACCGTCACTCTTTTCTCTCATTCAGCAATGGAGGGGGAGGGTAGGGCTTCAAAACGGGGAGAAAACTTAGGCTTTTAACCTGATCCCTAGCCCTAAGTGTCCTGACCCTGTCCATCTCCCCAAATTCATTCCCTACTCTACTTCTGTTCCCTTACCACCTTCCCCACACCAAGAATGTTTCACCTATTTAATTTCTACTCTTCAATGGAGATGGCATCCTTTTGCTCTCCGGTGATGGATGATCTCCTCAGGAAAAACTTTATTGATCCTTTAAACAAAATCATGTTTCTCTGCATGCAAACTTACCAAATAATTTCCTTCGTGCTAGCTCTTTTTATATATTTATCTGAGAATATCCTTTACCTGTTTTCTCAACTGATATGTTGTCTTCATGAGCAAATATGTTGATTTTGGGTGTGACACCCTATGGCCAACACATAACAGAGATACAATAAATATTTACTGGTGTTTGAACAAAAAGAGCATGTTAAAAGGTTCAAACAATATTTGGAAATATAAATATTTTAACTTCATGTTATCAAACAAATGTCTGCTGAGATAAGTTAGAATCCTATGAAGAGATAAATTGCAATGGAACTGCTCAAAATATCTTTAAATGAAGGTAATGTTACATGTATTTTCTTTTTTTTTAAAGATAATTTATTTTTATGCATATTAGCTGGGCTACAGACCAGAGGTGTGGGCGGCGAGAGGGTTCACCAGAGACAGAGTGGGCAGATCGATGGAAACACACTGATGAGGGGAGCAGCGGGTGAGGCAGGAGAGGCCTGCCGCGCCATGTGGGAATCTCCCTGGCCAGGCATTGAACTCGTGTTGCCGCTGCTGACAGTTCCACAGTGCAGCGCCTAACCGTTGAGCCACCAGGGAGGCCCATGTATTTTCTATTATTAAAGCATGAGCAGGCATATTTAAAAAAAAAATCTTTTTGAGTAACGTATGTTTATCAATCATTGTCTTCATTAGGAGTTCAAAACAGTTCAAGAGGAATACATTTCCACAATGGAGAGGTATTTTGAGAATAGATTGAGCTGGAAAAAAGAAGAGAGCTTTTAAGATGAGGAAAGAGGAAATTTATTCTCCTCTTTTCTTCCCCATAGTTCATCAGCAGAGTGTTTATTAAACTGAAAGTGATCAAATCACTTTTACTGTGTCAGCGTGGGCTGAAAAGGACACCTGCATTTCATGAATTGATGAGTAATTGTTTTTAGTCCTGATTCTGAGTACCCTGTTGATTGCAGTAGTGTGATGTGGTTGAAAAAGCATTCGGTTTAGAGCTAGAACACCTGGATTTAAGTCCGGGTGTCACCACTTGCCTTATACATTAGACCTGGAACAAGTCACTTAACCTCACCCGGGGTGATTTATTTACGAAATGGTACACTGCAGGAACCTTGCACGCATCAAATTAGATAATTACAGGAAAACTCTTGCAGAAATGTATGCAAAACTAATATGAGTTCTTTGGAGTTAGGTATATGTTTGTCTCCAAGTGCTGTACTGTTGCAGATGAGGGAGCTACAGCCAGTCCCTTTTCCCTACTCTGGACAAACTTACGTTTTGCTGGGTAATGATATGCATACCAGGAAATGTTCTTTGATGTAGAAAGTGGCATAATGCACCTGTGAAACAGCCTATTTCTGCCCCTCCCTTCTTTACTCCTTCCCCTTCCCCATACTTGTGCTGCAAAAGAAGTTTTGATGACTGGAAAAGGAAATTTATTGATCAAAGGAATGGCAACACACTCAGCTTTGGAATAAAATACTCTATCCATCAACTAATTAAAAAAAAATCTAATCAAAATATATCTGAGAAGGAGGTAAAATAAAAGCTTGTGTTTCCTTATGTAACTTGAAATTAGCTTTAACATGAATAAAGCTGTTAGCTTTGTTATAGCTTTATATTGTTTTCTTCCACTGACAAATATAGTTTTGGACTGGTGTAAGATAAATAAGTATAGGGCCTCCCAGGTGGCGCAGCAGTTAAGCGCTGCGCTGTGGAGCTGTCGGCAGCAGCGACTCGAGTTCGACGCCTGGCCAGGGAGAATCCCACATGGCGCAGCAGAACTCTCCTGCCTCGCCCGCTGCTCCCCTCAGCAGTGTATTTCTGATCTGCCTGTTCTGCTCCCTGCTCTGTCTCTGGTGAACCCTCTCGCCGCCCCATGCCTCTGGCCTGTACCCCAGCTTGTATGTATAAATAAAAAATAAATGTTTAAAATAAAAGATAAATTTAAGTATATAGACTGTTATATCTATCAAGGGAAATAGAGTGAATGTTATTTTGTTCTGCTTTAGAGCAGATTATCTTTGCACCTCAGAAATTTAGCTTCTCTGATATTTCTAAGAAGTCAATCAGAAATATTAAATACACAAATTCTAATTTATATGTAAGTTAGGAACCATATGCAATTGATAAAATAATGATAATGGGATTTTTAAAATACCTTTACATCAGCGAGTAAAAAGTGTGTGTGTGTGTATTTGCACTAATTTGTGCTTACATGGGGACATGAAGGAAATGTGTCAGCTAACACTGTTATTTCTGTGAGTTAGCATTATGAATGATTTCATAATAATTTGTCCTTACATATTTTATTTTTTTTAAATATTTTTAGTAATTTGTATCCTTTTTTTGAGGTCATGTTGTATATGATTTCAAGGTATAGGTTTAAACCTTTTCAGACTTTTAGAGATTTTCTACATTAATCCTATCCTTTATCCTAAAAATGTTACGTAAGTGCAGTTTTACATGCGATATAAAAGTAAAAGACTTAGAGAAAACCTTAACTCTTTGGAATTTAAAATTTCGGTCACAACAACATCCTTACCCTGTTGATAAATCATACTTTTGGTGTCCAGTTAGATCTTTCACCCTCAGTTACATGAAGCATCTAATAAACATCCAGTAGCGTATGACAGCCCTTGCTGTGGCATGCTTGCACATGAGTCTCTGTAAGGTAATATAAACACTGGTAATAGCAATGAAGTTGTCCGGTAATTTTCAACAATTAGTTAAGATGACAGAAGACTTAAGGCTTTCCTTTTATAAATTACAAGGCGGTAAATAAATAGTTCAAAATATACTTTTACAAAGTATCTCATCTGAAACTCTAGAAACATGTTAGAAGTGAATACATTCAGTTTACCCTCTCTTAATAATTAAGTTTGGTTTCATTGTCTTAACAGGTCTACGGATTTAAAATAAAAATGTGGTCTTTTTGAAGGGGAGTTTTACCTGGTATATACATCCAACTTTGCAACTCGATAAATTTTGTTCTCAGAAATTTTGTGAAGAGGTCCTACTGACTCCCCTCCAAGGGACATACTCACTGCTCTGTTGAAGAAACCATCCTTGCACTGGGCTGCTTCACTCATTTAGAAAGTTTTCCTTTAATGTTTCCAGTGGCTGATGTCTCTAGGATATTAGCCAGTAAGAATATTTCTTTTATGAAAGAACCCATCACATATTGTCCCATTGAACATTTCTTTGCATGGCCTATTCCCAACACCTCACTTCCAATTTGATTTATCTAACAAAACTATTCTGAGCATATGAGTAAATACTATTAAAGGCTGACTGACAAGAAGTTATGAAACAATAAGATCCTAAGAACTAACTCAGTGATTAAGCACAGGAGACGTTTCACAGAAAAGCATAATTGAACTAGGTTTTATGTCCCCAAAGCAGCAGAGGGCGGGTGGGTCATGCTGTGCACACATTACTGACAAGAACAAAGTTCCAAGACAGGAAAGGATCTACTGAGAAATCTGTGCAAGATTGTTGTAGTGTGTAGTAGTGCTTAGTGTGTGTAGATTATAGTTTGAAAGAAGAATGTTTTAACCCTATGTTCAAGGTTCCATGGTACTTGTTGTTAGGTGCTGCTAGTAAGCAAATGGTCTTTTGCAGTTAATTTTTCCCAGATTTAAAGTTATTTTTTCTCTATTGTGCTCCACTTAGTCTTTAATTTTAGGGGCGGTATTTGCCATAACTTGCTAAGTCCAATCCTGCTTTCAGTTACTTCACTTAGGTGAACCTGATGATTTGGGATATTAGAATAACGGTGACTCTTCATGTGTCTCATTGTATCTCTCATTACTGTTTTACAGAGCACAAAGTCTGTGTCCTTAATAGCAGCATATCTATTCATGGTTAAGGTCAACTGTGATAAGATGCATAACATCATGTCAATTATACTTTTTCTATGACAGTAGACAATTTGTTGAGCTGGCAGAAGCAGTCTCTTATTTCTAGTAAGTTAGTATTAGAATAAAAAGTATTAGATACGTAACTGGCTAAACTCAAATGCTTATACTTTCCATTTTGCTGTAAGAAGTATTTTATCTTAAGCTTAGCTACAGCTTTGAGGTGACTTCTTGCATGTATTCCCTGCTTCAGTAGAATGTGGGTATCACCCAAATCTTTAATTTTCCTTATTCTTTTAGAGAGGGGGAGGATTTATTACATTCTTTTTTTTCTGCACCCTGGAAATTCTTTATATCTTTGTCTCCATCTAATAAATACCATGTATGTGCTTGTGTTTGGGGGTGGGGTGGAATTCAGCATTCTCACATTCAAAGTGAAGGAGAAAGGTAGAGGGGAATAAATGTTAAATAATTAATGGGAAGAATGATAATCCTAAGAACTGGCAATAAATTTTTTCATAGATAGTAATTGTTTTATGGCATATATTACTGTTAAAAGAGATTTGAAATAGAACTTGAAAACTTGAAATCTCATAGTAATACTGGAGTTCTGTTGGTTTTTAATGGTGGAACATCAGGTCTCATTTGACAATAAGTGTTTTAGGAGCACTAACAAAATATATTCATTTATTTTCCTAAAAGAGCCATTCCTTTTTATTGTTACTATGTACTTATCTTCCCGCTGCCTCCAAAAACGTTCAACAAATGAGAGAAGAGATGTACTTTCCCCATTATAATATCATAATGTAAATAATTAATACAATGTGTACAATCTAACATTAATATGGTTACAATAGCAGGTTACATTAAGTTACTTAGTAGTACTATTTTAAATCATATATGAAAATAATAGTTGACTAAAAATTAAACATCACAAATTAAAGGGTTCAAGACGTTTTAAAGATATAGAAGCATTTCCAAATTCAAGTTGTGTGGAAGCTCTAGAAAAATAATTTTAGTGATCTCAGTTGTCTAGGAAAACTTTATTCCTAATGAAAAATTTCTCTCTTAAGTCACATATTCTTCATAACCTGTATGACGATGGGAAATGTTTCTACATCCAGCTGTCACTGATTTTCTTCAAGATGATGTCTTATGCTTCCCATAATTGCCACTGGCACATTCTTCGTGGGACAACATTACAAGCTAATCCTCTTCATATGATAGTTCAGAAGTAAAGACTATTTTTCTATTGTTTAATCTTTTTGAAGTATGAACATCTTCAGTGCTTCCACTATGTTTGGTCATAGTGTTTTTGGCTGGAAGTGAATTAAAGTTCAAATGTTCCAAGGCTCAATCAACGACAAAAGGAAGTTTCACTAACATTAATATGGTTATAATAACAGCTTACATTAAGTTAGTAGTACTACTTTAAATCAAGTTTCACTAGAGATGAAGAAATCCAATGGATTAGAACATTAAACATTTTTTAAATATCAGAGATTTGATTCTTTCACATTTAACTGTGTTCAGTAGCCAAAAATCAGTATTTAAGAAAAATATTCAGAAAAATAAGTTTTTTCAGAATTTCTTTAATATTTTTAAATGGAAATTGTGTAAAGATGGAGATAGACATTTCACCTTCCTTTGTAAAACACACTTTCTTTTAAGTCACCATCAAGAGACAATTGTATAAGATTTACTAAGCATGAAATCATGCCTGATAAGGTTAATTTTATAAAACAAGGATTTTGAATATTGTTTTCTCTCAATTTTATATTTTGAATTAGAAAACTCACTAGATCACCTTGGACCTGAGAAACTTTCATTTTCTCTTTAGTTAATGTAAATTCGAGGAATGCACTAGCAATGAACATGTTATTTCTTCATGTTTAGAAAAAAAATTTATTTGTCCCTGGAAATTTGTGTTAAGTTTCAAAGGCAGTCTACCTGTATCTTACAATCGCTGGTATCTGGAATAACTAAACTTCTTGGTCCCAATAGCTGGTAAAGATGGAGTTAGTGCTAATAAAAACAACCTGAGTTTTGATTGTTGCCCCTCCCAAGTTATTCATTTAATATGAGCATGATTGATTTAAGAAAAAGAAGTGATGAAAAATACATAGTTTATTTTATTTTATTTTGCCCCTTCCTTCCTCCCTCCCTCCCTCCCTCCCTCCCTCCCTCCCTTCCTTCCTTCCTTCCTTCCTTCCTTCCCTTCTTCTTTCCTTCCTATTTGTAAGTGATTGATATTTCTGTTGTCCTTCAAAACATTTATTTTCTGAAAGTATAAATCTCTAAAAAAAAACAAAACAAATGAATCAGTGTCTGCTGATATAATACCATGATTTGAAGATTTGTATATGGTTACCAGAATACAGGTGTTATGATTTTCTGTTTATTTTTCTCTATTTCAGGTGAAAACAATGTTGTCATCCTCTTCTATTGGAAATATGGCATTTTCCTCAGTTAACATTTTAAAATCTATTTTTTATTATTGAGGTAATGTTGATTTTCAACACTGTATATGATTTAGAGGTATAGGTTTACACATAATCAGATATATGTTATCAAACTGCATCCACCAGGAAAGCACCCAAAACCCTCTACCATAGTCCTTTGGGCTTCTGTCTACCTTTATTCCCTATATGCCCCTTTGGTAGCCTCAATTCTACAGTCTGATTTCTAGGGTTTGTTTTGACTCTTTTTTTTTTCTCTATATTCCACAGATGAGTGAAATCATCCAGTATTTGTCTCCTTCCAACATTTTTCACTTAGTATAATCTCTTTCAGGTCAATCCATGTTGCAAAAAGCAAATTGCTTGTTACTTGGTCCATCTCATTTACTTAGTTATTTTCCACACATAGGTCTCAACAAAATTACGTGTTTCAGATTTCTAGGTACTTGTTTAGCAATGGAACTGAATTTCATCCTGTTTAGTACTGACAGTTCTGGTGTTGCTGCTCACTTCTAATTGTTAAGATATTTGTGGCCTTTAAATATGTCATTGTATAAAATACAAGTTGTCGAAATTGTATCACAAGAAATTATCTAAAGTTTTACGAAAGTGTTTTTGATGTTAAGTAATTAAATCTGAAATAATGAGAAAACTTTTAAAATTAAGGGAAATTGGAAAGAAAATGTGAAATATAATAGCAAACTGAATTTAGGTTAAATGAATAACAAATACAGGTTGGTTATATTCCAGAAGGTTCAGCTGCATCATAGAAAATTCAATATCTGAATAATTCCTAGTTAGACTAAAAGTACTTGAAAAATTTAAAATTTTTCCTATTTACTTTTTTAGGTTTCTTATCTCAGGGTTGATAGCATAGAAGGATGTTGACTTTGTTGTATTTGTATGTGTGTACATGCTTGTGTGGTTATTTTTCAAAACAATAGTCTTTCAAGCCCTTCTGTAATCTTCTAGCATCTACAATGAGGTGATATAAAACTCTCAGGTGGCTATTCAATATTAGTTATGTTGACACTGGCATAGGTGTGTAGGTGGTAGTGGGAAGGAGAGAAGTGGTTATAGAGAATTTGTATGCTACAGAATTAAGGTGGTATTGAATGCTCTCATTTACTTTAAATATTGTTTTTTCAAAGAAGAGGATTAAATAAGAGTCTTTTAAAAAGACAGGCAATATATTGTCAACATCTGGGATGAAGCGCTACTGTAGATGATAAGAGGGATAAGTACCAGAAAATAATAAAGAATAGAGGGAGAATATGGGTGTTCTGCTGGTTGGTGTAGATGGTGGTATACATCTCAGAAGATGTAAACCTATTCCCCTCGATCATATATAGTACTGTAAGCCAATGTTTCCTCATAAATATAAAGAAAATTTCAAGAATGGAGGGGAGAATCTAATAATCAAATTAAAAAAAATGCCTTAAAATGATAGGATTTTCTCACTAAACCTATTGTGTAAAAACCTCTAGAAGAGAGGAATAAATTTGATTATAGTTATTTAGGATTTTTGAGTGAATGTGCTAGAAAAAATGGTTTTGAAAGGATGTATTTTTTCAATTATAAAATATTTGAAATATTTGATTAAACTTTCCTCCTCATGAAGACCCTTGGTCTGAAGAGCAGGTCTGCACTGTCCTATGCTTTCCTAATTTTTCCACGTCTGAGTCACTGATAGTTTCTACCTGAACTCCTCAGAATTTTTGAATTCCTTGCAGAGAAACTGAGTCACTAGGAAATGTTGTGTTAGGATAGGGAATCTAAATCATTTCCTGCACTTGACCAAATTTTCATCAGCTTTAGAGCCACCGTATCAGTGATTCTCAAACTGAAGTTTGCCTGAGAATGCCATGGGAACCTTATTAATAACATTTCTGGGCTTCACCTCAAGAGTTTTTGATATAGTAGCAACACATGTAGCCCTGAATAATGTCATGTACATGCAAAAAGCCAGTAAGTATTTGTCATTTGAACAAATGATACAGCATTACTTCGCCTGAGTTGTACAATTTTTTTTTTTTTTTAGCTCAGATCAACCTCTAAGATGAAAATTTTATAAGCTATTGATTTCAAATAAGAACTTGAACAAGCATATTGTGAATTCCATTTTAAGTTAAGGTTTATTTATTTTTTTAAAGATTTATTTATTTATACATACAAGAACTGGGGTGTAAGCCAAAGTGTGTGGGGTGGTGAGAGGATTCACCAGAGACAGAGTAGGGAGCAGAACACACTGATCTCCTGAAGTACACTTTTGAGGGGAACAGCAGGGAGGCAGGAGAGTTCTGCTGTGCCGTGTGGGAAGCTCCCTGGCTGGGAATCGAACCCTTGCTGAGTGGCTGCTGACAGCTTCATAGTGCTGAGATTTAACCCGTCGTGCCACCCGGAGGCCCTGTGTTAAGGTTTATTAGTAACCTTCATTATTGTTTTCCTTTTTAGTTTTATTTTTAAATATGATTTATTTTTATATGATTTTATTACCTGACCTCTGACCACAAATCCTCCTACCACAACTTTTCCCCTCTGGGTCACATTTATTGGTCGAATTATTGAGTGGAGAAAAAGATGCAAGGTTTTAGAAATATACGCTCATGGAGTATACATCTTAAAATAGGGTAATGTAGCATGTATGCTAAGGATTACCTATAGCTAAATGAGAGTTGAAAATAGAAGCATGTGTTGAATTGAAAATCATTTTGGGAGAATGTAATAGAGTATAATCTGACAGGTGTTAATGTTACCCTCAAAGGGAATAAACTAGAAGCCATAAAAAGTATATGTAGCCACCACTCATTAAGTTCTGTGATGTTCCTGCTGACTTATAGGGGAGTATGAAAAGGAAAATAACTAGTTTATGTAAAGCTATATGTTCTGGTAATTCAAGATTTAACTATCTAGCTTGAGCTACATCTTCATGTGGAAAATTTTAACTTTATGTGGGTATCATCTGTTACTTTGAACAGTGCCTACTAAGATTTAAAATGTTTTAAAAAATCATACAATACTGATTGGAAATATATTTTAATATTGTCCAGATTTTGCACAGACTAAAAAGTACATTATTAGGTATGCGAGGTATATTAATAAAATAAATTTTTACAATCTTGACAGCATTCTTTTGTGTTTCATAATATATTAAAAACAGGGGTTCTAAAGATTATACACATGCATCAAATCTGATATACTCTTTGGTGGACTCTAAGTATAATGCTTATTTCTTTTAATTCTGAGAGCCTTGCATACCACCTTTGCCTTTGTATGGGTTAGGGGTGAATAAATTTTTACTTAAGATGATTTTATTTCATATAAAATTGTAAACTTCGCAAATGCACATCAATCTCAAACTCATTATGGAGGCTGATTATTAGAAAAAAGTAGAGTTGTAAACTAATGCTACTTCAGTTAAAAAAATATATATATATAAATAAACACACTTGAACCAGGAAGAATCAGATACTGTCACTTAAAAATTATGTGCCTTGGGGTAAATTAATCAGAGTTAAGTCTCAATTTGCCCATCTGTGAAACAGAGTCAATAATATTTATAAAGAGATGATAATTTAAAGTCACATAGGTAATGTTCAATAACTGATGGAGACTGGAAAGAGAAACATTTTTTCTTAATTATAAATCTCTACTATATACTCTTTATTATCTGCATTCCTTAAGTGCCATTTCCTTTCTCTGACACCCTCTTCAAATGAATGCCAAGATTAGTAAATTTTGTCATATGCACTCAAGTTTTAGTATTTACTAATTTTCTGGCTATTCCTTTCACTTTGATTTTTAGCTCCATAGATTGTACTGTCTTTGATTTGTAGCTGCCTTTTTAATTGGAAAAATGTTATCTGGCTTTGTTAGTTTCTCATTTGGAGTTTCATTCATCTTACTAAAAGTTGAAGTTTCAAACTCATCATTAGCAATTTTTAAAATCATTTTTTTAAGATTCTCTTTAGAGTGCTTGTTAAGATTCTCTAAGGTTGTTTTCTAATTTATTTCATGATTATATTACTCTAAGTCTTTGATTTAGAGGTTGTTGGGGAACATAAATTGACTTTATGAAAATTCTTACAGCCCATAATTTTAGGAAGGAAAAATGTCACAAATGAGTGGTACTGGCTATTGGAAACAGATATCCACTGAGATTTAAGAGTCAAATTTAGGTCTATTAACCTTGACAGAATAATTAGAATGCTGTCATTTTTCAAGCAGATGGAAAATTGAATACTCTGTAGGACATACAGGACACTTAGACACTCCTGAGAACTATGATTATTTCTAATTCATAAATTACTGTATATATTTTCTTATAAGCAGAAACTCTTTTGGTAAATATATTTGTAATTAAGACTTCTAAATTCAGCCATTCTGCTATGCTACTTCAGCATATGAGTAGGCTGCAGACTGACCTCCTTGCAACCTTTTAAATGAGTGCAGTTTAAGGCGTGGAATTCTAATACAAGAAGCATGTTGGCATTTAGGGAATAGTGAAGTGCTGACATCTTTGTAATCCAACTTCTGAACCTTTTCGTGAAATTTAAATGTTAGTGCAGTGTTATACTCCCCAAATACTAATTTCAGGGATTTTTCAAAGACTGTATTTGCACAAACATTAGTGCTTCACAAGCATCTGGTAAATTACTCTTAGTGATACCTTACTTAGTACTTGTAAGAATGGGGAAAATTTCAAAGGAAAAAATTACAAAATACTGTGGTGTTTTTTTTTTTTTTATTCCTGATAGTTTATGTTCACTTCTGGCTAGAATCTGTATTTAAATTAACATTAATTATTTTTCTGCTGTCCTACCTCATCAAAAAATTGAAGTTATATGCATATGTTATTCCATTGAAAGATAAATAAATTAACATTTAGTGTTTCTGGAAGTGGTAGTGGTTTCTGACTAATGGAGAGATTGATAATGCATACAGAATGAAATAATTAGACCTTTATCTTTCTAATAACTGAGTAGTTAAAATATAGTCCTTTATCTGTCCATATACTGGCCCATATGTCCACACATACATACACCTCTGGCACCTTTTAATTCAGGTCTGCTATGGTAGTCAGTCATGTTTTACAACTTGGATGGTTTGCTTTGGCAAGTCTCCAGTGTTTAGGATTTGCTACTTGAAGCTTAGTTTACATTTTGTCTCTTTGTTGGGTTCCATTGAAAACATTAGGTGATGAGAGATTTGGTGACATGATATTCTTGTTTTGTTACTTTTTCCTTACTTTCCTGCTAAATATAAATGGGAAAGGAATCATCTCATTATTGAATTTTTCTTCCAGTTGAAGAGAACTATGGGGACTACACCTGAAGGGAGAAATCAAATACTGCCCCCAAATTAATAATGATATAAGAAAATAAATATAAAGAAGTAAAAAAATAATAAAAAGAAAAAAAGAAGTAATTGAAGTCACTGTGTGTCCCCTTGATACTTTGCAGAAAGTAAACCTTTCTGGTCCTGCTGAGATTTTCTATTAATTGTGACTGGGGCTCTAAGCCTTTGAGAAGTGAGCCTGCCTGAACTGCCTTACTCAGCTAGTCGGCGCATGCATATGTGATTGATAGGGTAAATGTGATGAAAGCATGTAAAAGGCTAAAGATGTTGCTGTATTTGGTGATCCTACTACAGCTCACGGTTGCTCATGCAAGTATGTGTCATGAGCCTCTTTCTATTTTCCTAATTTCGGTGGACATTGTTGGAAGGTTTTCCCAGAGTCCCTTGTTCCTGTTTTGGTCTGTAATTCTTCATCATCTAAGCAACTGCTGACCAAATGCTGAAAATCATGAATCCACCTGTGAGTTTGCATACTTGGTGGGCAATGGCAGAGGCTATGCTTAATGTATTTTTTATGGTTTTGCATAATGTCTTACAGTGCTCCACACCTGGTTTATGCTGTCTTAGTGTTGGTAGCTTGATCATTATGACTGTCTGGCAAATTGCACCAAGTGCTTCTCAGAAAATCATATTGTTACCATCTGGTAAAATAAGAGAAATGAGTGCAGAGGAACTGCTGGTCTCACTTCTCCACTAAAGAATCTAATTCACTTTGCATTTGGTTACAGAATTGTCTTTATATTCCGGGCAGGTTGGGAAAATACTCCTAAAGGTCTTGAGTAGTGTGAAGTCCCCAAATAGAATTTGAGAAAAACTTGAGTAGTGTGAAGTCCCCAAATAGAATTTCAGTGATCTTAAACTATTAGAAAATGAGGCATAGTGATTTACCCTAGTTATACTAGTATGCTGCATTATTTTCCATTTTTTTCCCTTTTGTAAAATCGTAAAGCCATTTTGATTTATTTTATGATCTGCCCCTCCCCCAAATAATAGGAAATATCAGAGGAAACTTGAAAATGCCATTATATAAATTTACATTTACATTTAAATTCAAACTAGCATGGAATTGATTTGTGTTAAAGATAAATCCTTTAAAATATTTCCTCTTATGTATTAGTAACTCCATATGTGTAAAAACTCAGATTTTGAAATAATCAGAAATATATCCCAATAATGTCAGTTTATAAATAGTCTTAACAGTTTAAGGACAGTTATATCTTCAGAATTATACTCTTAAATTAAAAAGTGTCAAAAATATTTGTTATTAGATATTTACCAAGATTAAATGACATCACTTACATTAATGTTAATTGAAAGGAAACTTAAAAGTATACAATTTGATGACTTAATAATAAATCCATAGAAAGATAAGCTAGAAAAAATCTCAACGTAAGCTAGAAAAATCTCAAAATTAATCAAGATATACTAACAGTTGTTCTTGGTGAGACACATTTCCCTTTCTGCTCTCTTCCTTCTCAGTCACCACTCAAGATTAGTAAGTAAGAACAGAGAATATTTCAAGTCAGTTTATGATTTGGCTATTTGTAACCATGGAAGAGTATGGTGAGAAATAACTATCACTCCCTCAATTTCCATACTAATACAAGTGACTTTCCCCGAAACATTGACCATAAGAAAATATCAGAAGACTATTAGAAGGTTAGAAGGATAATATAACTGAGTAAAATAGAATGGACTAGAATTTAACTTCTTGTCAGCATGAATGGTAAGCATTGTGCTAAGCTATATTCTGAATTTTAAAAATGTTATAGATTTTTATTCTAAAATTAAGCTTTAAAAAAGATTCCTTAATAGTTACTATTTTATCTAATCAAACTATATTTTACTTTGTCAGTTACCATTTTATACAATTTAATAGACTAGCAAGCTTGGCTCTATGTCATTATTGATAAATGAAAACATTGCTATAAAATGCTCATGATCAGCTGACCAGCATAATAAGCTCAACAACAAAAAACCAGGAACACATGAACAAAGTCTTTGAGCTCTCTTTTTTAATAGATGGCTTTGATTGATGACAGTTTGAGTATGAAATTATTACAACTCCCACAGTCTAATATAAGTAGCATTATTAGAAAGTAAAATGACAATAGTGTTTTACAAGTCACTGCCCTTTAACATATTCAGGTGACTTTTTTTTTTTGGTTCTTATAATAAGATTTTCTTGGCAAAAAATGCTTACCATTTTGGGGAGCTTTTTTCTTCAGTGGTGTTTTAGGTGACTGTTCTGCTTAAAATTCTAGTGGAGTGTGATGCTCTTTAATTTCATAATAGCAATTATGCAAAATATTATATATGTATGTATGTTGGTAAGACTATAAGGCTTATCACAACTTCCTGTGATAATGCATAAAGATAGTTGTGATGATTGTGTATCTCCTTTTGTTCAATATTTTAAGTGATTGTACTGTAATAGACAATAATCATACTGTTCCAGATGCAAAATGAATAAGTTGATAAACATTAAGCATATATGATTTTTATCAGGGTTGATATTAAAAACTGGAAAAAAATATCTATATATATCACAAGCTGTTTAAGCAGTGGATTTCTAGGGATTAGTGTCTTTCCCACGAGGCTAAGGCACTATGCCTCTGGTCGCAGTCTTAATGTGCTTGAGACATGCAGTCATTCCATAGAAATGCAATGCTCCAGTGTCTTATTTCTTAATTATAAAATCTGTTCTAATTATTCCTTTTTGGTGCTAACTTATTTAAGTTTTAAAGGCTCAGTAACTCAGTTAAAATTTCTTTAATTGAAATGGAACAGGGGCTTGACTAGTGAACATTGTTATGTCACTAATAAAATATATAATATAGAAGAACCCACCACAATATGTTTTGATGTCTTAATAATGGAAGTTAACATGTTGAAATTATATCAGTTCCTAAGTCATTTTAAGTCAGGCTATTTTTCAATTATTTGTCTTCATTCTTGCCAAATATTAACATCTTGGAATTCTTTGGATTATTTCATTTGCAAAATACATAAGAATTTACTAGAGAGTTTCTTTGTTTCTGATCCTTGGCATTATTACTCTTTGTTTGTTTTTTTATCTTTGTAACCACCTTTTTTTTTTAACCATTAATATGGGCATCAGGTAATCCATGAAATTTTATTAAGTACTACTATAAAGTAGATATGACTTGATCAACATAAATTGTATAATTTTAAGATTCTATGAGAACAGTTGGGTATATTGGCAAATATAGTACTATGTGAAACTTGTATGATAATGAAATAGAAAAAGTACTTTGGCAATCACAGAGAAGGGCATCTCAGCCAGTTTGAAAAAATAGGGAAGTCTTCTTGGTGGATGCCACATTTGGACTGAGTTGGGAATTCGATTTTGGCTACATGAAGCTGGGATACTTGGACAACAGTAGGTAGGGTGGAGAGTTGAGTTGAGCACCTTGCAGTCATCATGTTTTGTGGTCATCATTCAGTATTGCATTTATGTTACACAGAATAAATCAGACATAAGGAAGGTGTAAATGAGAGTCAAGATCAGAAATTCTAATGTACAGAATTTCAGCAAACTAAAGGACATGCTGACAACCTTAGCAAATAGCTAAATGAGTGATGATTGAACTTTGGAGGGAAACAGAAATAGAAACAGCTTGAGAAAATGTTCAATCACTTTTCCAAAAAAATTAACTTAACAATTTTTATGCACTAAGGATGTTGCTAAAAGTTCAGGAGAAATAATGACCACAATAAATAAAACCTGTGCTTACCTTGGTGTCAATTTAACATATGAAACCCATTTTAATAAGGCATTGCACAAAGAAATGTTCAATTACATGTTACACTAAGTTCTAGCTTAAAAAGATAAAGAATTTAAAAGAGAGGGAATTGAGGAGTCTAATTTAAATGTAGATCGAAATCAAACAAACCATTTTTGAAGAAGGGATATTAGGCTGAGACTTAATGGAAGATATGGTGATAGCAATCTCAGAATAAAGGGTGGGAAGAAAATGAGGGAGGAGTAGTACAGACAAACAAACATATATGAAAATTCTAAGATAGAATCTAACTTAGAAGTTTCAAAAAACCAAAAGTGATTCTGTGACAGAGAAGTAAATCAGACAAGGGAACTAATGATATAAGATGAGGCTAGGGAATGAACAAGGTAGAAAAGAATTTGGAGGGGACAAGAAACTGAAGATAAAGAGAAAATTGGGACAAACACTTGAAGAGTCAATTCTTTCAAGACCTGTATAGAAGTAGTGAAGTTCAGTCAGCACTCAAAGGCAATTTTCTTTTATTACATTTTTCAGAGGAGTTTCTTTAGTACAGTAAGGAAGGTAGGTGGAATAGAAGTGATGAGAGCAATTAATCTATACTGAGAATACAAGTTAGAGTATACTAATGATATACTTGAGAAAATGCAGGGAAAAAAATAGGAAGGATAAAGAGGAACTAAAGCAGGTAAGGCAATTTAGACAATATGCTGAAAGACAATGAAACAGAAATAGGGTTTGCCGGAGAATTTTCTAGAGGATCTAATGATAGTGCCATTGTTTTCTGCCAATAATAGAAGGTACACTTCAGCGAACATCCCATCCTGTAACCATAATGATGGAGACAGCAAAATTCAGTAGCTTTCAAAGTGGTTGATGTTCTCGGGATATTGAATTAAATGTCTCCTGAACCCAAAATAGTCTATCACTTTATTCAAAAATTCTAATTTTTAGTGAATATTGGAAAAAGAAGAATATTAGTCGTTATCATAAAAGCTTGTAGACTTCTAAGATTTCAGATGAGAACAAATGCATATGCATTTGGTGATAAAATCAGATGACATTATCTGACCAATTTTTCTCCCTCTCTCTTCCTTGCCTCTTAAAATTTTGAAAAATTTCTCTACTTAGTTATTCAGATTATCTCATAGTATTATCCTGTTTTATCTTACCATTCCAGTGCTGCGTATCAATTGCCTTGTGAACTTTCAGCATCACTTATCAACTTTCTTCAGTTGTTGTCATCAGCAAACTTTAGGAAGGCACAGCTTTTTCCCCAGTTCATGACTTTGCACCAAGCATTTTAAGGGTAAGCCCCCTCATCAGACACTTATGTTGTCGATATCTTCATAAGTTACCCTGTTTGGGAGAGAATTCCCCTTAGGGAAGAAGGAATGAAGCAACCACTCCCTGAATCATGTGAGGAGATGCTTGCTTCTGAACACCTAGTGTATTAGCGTTGTCTTTTAACCCAACCCCCAATGGAATTAAGCTGTTTAGAGTTGCTAATTTTATATTAACTTGAAAATCGATCCAATAGTATATTAATAATGTTAAACCAATGGAAAATGTTTAATCCATCATTTTCACAAATAATTGATTGACCATCATATTATACTTAGAGTATTCATCATGTGGTAAAATCTTTCAAGTACAAGAGAGAATCATCTTGATTTACACAACATTTATTTATGATCACAATTAGAACTTTTAAAAAACAGTCTTATATTTCAGAATATTTGTGATTTTTAACCTTCACAAGATTGTGCATCATTCCCGTATTTTTGCCTAAGAATTTGAAGAAAACAAAATATTTAAGAACTTTTCAATTCCTAAATTTCAGTGAAATTGGAATGTGAAATTTTACATGAGAAGTAAATACTACTTACATAGTATTTTAGTTTCTCACACACACACACACACACACACACACACATGCTTTAAGTAAAAAAATACTTGTGAAATTTAAAAATAAAATGTAATAGCTTATTCTTTGTTTTCTTTTTTTGATAAACAGAATATGGATAATGATAATTATTGTGAACATTTGTTTAGCAATATTCATATGTATTCGGCTATAAGTAATATGAACTGTCCCATTGGGAACAAAACTTTTGCAAAGCAAAACTGAACACACATTTTAGGGATAGAAAATGTGGTGTATTTTTAGAAATTGATGAAAATAGCCATGTGCCCCCAACAAAAGATTTGTGGTTTACAAAGCTAAAAGATTAAAAGAAAAGTGAAGAAGAGTTCCCCTTCATTATAAAAGATTAAATATGCCTACAGAGAATAATCATCTAATTGTAAATATTGGAAAACCTCAGATATTGTAGCTTAAACTATGTGTATTTTCTGACATTTAGGTAGAATGGTATCATTCCTTTTGAGAGCACTTGATTCCTTACATTCACTTAAATGCTAATTTAATTTTGGTACTGGGATAGCAAAGGCTTCCAAATTTAGTGGTATTGAGTTATCCTGGGATTCTGACAAGCAATTGGGAATAAGAAGGGCCTGCCTCCCTGTGAAACCTGGACAGTGATGGAGACATTAGATAAATTCCTAGTAATAACAAACCTAGAAAAGAAAGCTCTTGTGCATAATCCTCAGCAAAGCCTGAAACCCTCTTGCTTTAAGGAATTTCCTGGTGGCCTTAGGGAGGATATTAATGGAACCCTTTAGGCTTAACCTCGTTAAGAGACTGTTATGCAGCCCTTGTTGTTTCTACTTTAAAATCAGGATTTTTAAGTAGATTAGAATGAAGAACAGTGCAGTGCAGCATAAAGTTAACATTATACTGTTAATCACATTCAGCTGAATTATTAATTTCTACCAGAAGTTGCTTTTAAAATAATCAGGATTTACTGTAGAAATAAGGATTGTTTTCCCCTCTGTGCTTCTTTATCCAAGGACTAATTCGTTATAATTAAGGATACTTTATAAGAACAAAATAGGAAAATGGTCATAAAAACTTGTTATATTAATGACCTATTATATTAATATACTGCAACTGTCTAATTCTCAATTCCAACAGGGAAGGAAAAAAAATCAAAGAAAATTGTTTCCATCAAATTGTTGAGCTTTTTGTCCTCTTTAGAACTAGTGGGTTAGAGGGCCAGTGTTTGGGCTGATTACCAAGAATAGTTAAAATCTAAAGGTGTTGGTTTGCTCTCTTTTCTGGTGAAAGAGCCATTTGAAACAGCTTACAGGCAACGTGGCCTGGACTCAGAAGCAGAGAGCCTGGCAGATGGTACCACAGGATGGAGAAACTGTTGGCATATGGCATGGACTATTTGAGCAACAAAGACACTTTTGGCTACCAGTGCTAGGAGTTGGAAAGAAAGAAGAAGACAACTTCTCCAGTGTTGCCAGCTTGTATATGGAAAATGCTTTGGCAGAATGGAGACTGATAAAAGATACTCAATAGTTAACTGCAAGGAAAGCTGAGTGTTGTTATTAAGTTTCATAAAGTGTGTTCCCTCTGCTGTGCTTTGAGCACTTTCAGATGGAAGAACCCTTCAGAGATCTTCCGAAGAACTGGCTGAGTGTTTAGACACACTCTGCTGTTATTCTTACAGAACAGATACCTCTTTAAAACTTTATTTATAAAATGTATAATCCAATTTTCCCTTTTTATAAAGTTTTTAACAGTGATTGGCGACCCCATTTCCCTGACTTCTTTGTGTATTGTAATGGTAAAAATTATAGAAATTAGGAGTGGTGCTTGTTTGTCCACTTAAAGTTTCCCAGTCAGGTTTGGCATGCTAAAATAATGTGTGATGAAGTCAGGTTTGGCTCACATGACATAGAAACTTAGGCTTTTTATCAGCAAAGGGTCTCTGTAATTGATCACTGAATTACTTTGGGGGTTACAGTGACTACAACATGTATCACATTTATTTTCCGGAATCTCTGAAGGCACCTGAAACAAATAGGCATTTAGTTCCTAATGATTTCAGTGGGGCTGCTACAATTTTTCATTTGTAGCTTTTTCACCTATTGCTACCTATTTTCTCTACCTCATATGCCTTTTGTTAGATATTGTGTTTCCAGAATTAATTAATTTAGATGACTTTTACCTAATAACCTTTATCCACAGCTGCACTTTAAACTGAAATATATAACTTGGTTGTTTTAAAATAATTCTTTCCATAGATCAGGAATGTCTTTGTTTCAAAATAATTCTTTTCATGTATCAAGAATGGTGTTAAGAAAAATATTTAGGAATGTTTAAAGCCAAATTTAAAATTGAAACACATTCCTAGAAGTAGAAAAACCAATTCCATATGTATTCTTAATAATTATTTCTCCCTAATTCATTGAAGTTTAAACTTTTAGTATCTCAATTATTCAGAAAACTGCTGAGATTCTGGAGGTAATTGAAAGTGCTACTGAACTAAGATCAAAAGATAGAAGTCAGATACATTCAGAATGATGTCACCAGAGATGCCTCTGAACCACCAAAATTACCATCATAATGATTATTTAACGTTTGAGAAGCCTCTCTTAGAGCATTTGGGCTCTTACCTTACAGGGAATTGTCAGTCTTTGTGATGTGATTTCTAAGTCTGTAGAAAATGAGAAGCATTTGATTGAAATTAGAAAGCTAGCAGAGGGAAGCATGGGGATGAGAAAGCACAGAGATAACAGAAGGGAAAACCCATAAAAACTCTTCCACTGGTAAAGAGTGAAATGATCAAGAATTCCAGGAGGAGAAAGTCTTACTTCAATAGGTTGTAATTAAGACACTTGAAGAAATTTCTCTAAAATATGGTCAAATTTTTTTCAATTAAAATACCAAATTTTCTGGAAAATTGACTAATTCAGAAAATTTTAATAAATACTTATCTTAGCTAATGAGGATTTAATTCATATATGATTTTTTAAATTATAGTTTTCCTGAGTTGGAAATGATCTTTAAAATCATAGAAAAATATGCCTTTGTAGTCTCTGTGTAATATCTACTTTCAAGTTGCCAATTCCTCCTTGCCATCCTCATTTTTTTTTCTTTCCTTTTTTTTTTTTTTAATAATGATGGTGGCTGTGGTGGTTGTAAAATGGAAACACAAGCTGGGCTGCCCTATTTTACCTTAATCTTAGCCAGGCCACATTCCTTTATGCCTGTGGTACTGTTTTCTCATCAATAAAATAAAGGGGTTGGCTCCTAATATCCTTTCTTCTCTTGTTAATCTATGAAGCTTCTCTATCACTCCAGGGTACAACTTATAAAAAGAAAGAAGTATTGGTATTGATTATTTTGAAGTCATAGAAAGAACACAAGATCCACAAAGCATACACTAGTTGATGTTTGATTTTCAAGCATTTTGGGTCCTATCCCAAATTTCCACTGAGATTCCTTGCATTTTAATGCTGATTTCCTCCTTGTAAATGAGAGAATTGATTCAGGCTGATGAAATCTGCAAAATGTTTATTGTTCAAAGATTGAATAATTTTTGGTTAAATTTGTGATTCCTGATCAAGAAAAGGAACTTCTCCTTAGGACACTCAACTTTTGGTCAACGGAGTCCCACAACTCATCAACCTTTTTTCCCCCTCTTTCCTTTGCTTCCTCTACTTCTGTGATAAATTTTAAATCTTTACATTCTGGAATGGGCGATACCAAGTCTGCTTTCCTTATCACCCACAACTTCTAGCTAAATATTTGTTTAATGAATTGATGTAAACAATTATAACCATAACTTCACTCCCAACACGTTGTCTATCACTATAATCTTCTTCTTTCTACCACTACCTTGCACCTCACACTGTCTTACTTCCTTGACTTGAGACAACCATTACCCCTGTCATTATAGCAAAGCAGTCCTCAGGCTTGGGGTGGGGGATTTCTCAATTCCCTCATTCTCAAAGCCTTGTTCTCAGGCGTTAGGCTGTGAAATGTTCAACCTTTTTTCCTATAGAAGCAGTGTTTAAAATTGTTACTGGTTTTGGTATTTTCATACATAGGGAGTATGAATTAGTGTGTGAATCAGACTTTTTTGTTTGTTTCCCATTTAAGGAATCTAACCATTATTTATGATACAGTATTGTTTCTCTGGGGATATTATTCTGTGCTCTGACTAACTGATTTACAAAAGTACCTTTTTTTTTATTAGAACTTTATTTATTTATGCATACAAGCTCAGGTACAGGCTAGAGATGTGGGGCAGCGTGAGGGTTCACCAGAGACAGAGTGGGGAGTAGAACAGGCAGATCGATGGAAATACACTGCTGAGGGGAGCAGTGGGCGAGGTAGGAGAGGTCTGCTGCATGCCATGTGGGAATCTTCCCAGCCAGGCGTCGAACTCGTGTCGCCTCTGCTAACAGCTCCACAGTGCAGCGCTTAACCACCCCCCCACCAGGGAGGCCCCTGCATTAGTACCTTTGTAAAGCAACCCATTTATAAGTTAAGGGTGACTTCTTAGCAATTGGTACAGAAAGGTACGTTGCGGTAAGTATGGTGTTGATGTATGTGAAATTTCAAGTACTTCAGAAAGAACTTTTAGCTTGTGACAATAGAAGAGAGTATTCCCAAGTTAGTCATTGGCTTTTCCCAGAGCAGATTTTCACATTAAGCAAAACCTTTCCAGTACACATCTACCACAAGAGCAAAAAAAGTTGAATCTCGTAAAAATTGAACTTGAATAAGAGCTTCATTATTACAAACTTTGCCAAACCCTACTGTTTACAGTTCAAAATGATATTTTAAGGGGATTATTTTCATTTAAGCTGTCATTTGTGATTTGATTTTTCATGGGGTGCTCCTTTCATTTTGATAGTGCTTTGCTGGGGAAGTCTTTAGACAGCAAATTAACTCATTCTTGTTCTATTTTTACATGTCTCCACTTCTGTATCTTGAAGTCACCATTTTCCCCTAGATTATTGTGGTAAGTTGCTAAGTATGTGCTTCCATCTTTAAGCTCTGCCTCCAACTTTTGAAAGTAAACTGACATACAGGGGCCATCAGTTGACTTGCTTACCTCTATGTCCTTTGTGGTTGGGCAGTGTCTGAGCACATATTATATACTCAAGTATTTGAGTGAGTGAATTGAGTGAGTACACTGGCTATTGATTATGTAGGTCAAGATTCCTTAGTCTTGGCACTATTGACATTTTGGGTCAGAAAATAATGTGTAGTGAGGGACATGTCTTGTGCATTGTTTGTTTAGGAGATTCCTGGCCTCTACCCACTAGATGCCAGTAGCACTCTTCCAGTGTGACAATTAAAAAACTGTTAGCAGACATAGCTATTGACATAAAAACACTGATATTGAAGAAAGATCAGTGAATCCCAATATTTGTTTGTTAGAAGTGGTGAGAGTAAAAAAGGTACAGGGAATCCATTTCTATCATTATGAGCTAGATGACTCCATACTCTTGTTTTTAATCTTGGAGCCTTGCAAGTTATTGTGAAAATTAAATGACTCCAATTATCTTTACCAGTTCTGAATGCCTGGCTTTCTGGCCAGAGTCTGCTTTCTGGCCAGAGATAGCCTCTCAATCCACCAGATCTCCTTACTCATCCTTATCATGTGTCTCTAGTAAGGACTTATACTAGATCAATATGATGCCCTGTGTAGCACATTCCTTCAGATGCTACTTATTTCTGCTACCTGTCTACATTATTTTATTTTGTTCTTTTTAAAAGATTTGTTTATTTACGCATACAAGCTGGGATGCAGGCCTGAGGTGTGGGGTGGTGAGAGGGTTCACCAGAGACAGAGTGGGGAGGAGAACAGGCAGATCAACTGAAGTACACTGCTGAGGGGAGCAGGAAAAGTCTACTGTGCCATGTGGGAATCTCCCCAGCTAGGCATCAAACTCGCGCCACAGCTGCTGACAGCTCCACAGCACTGCGCCCAACCCATTGTGCCACCAGGGAGAGCCTATTTTATTTTGTTCTTAATTGACTGACCATTATTATAGCCATTAGAGGAAGACTGAATCCCAAGATGTAGCACTGTGTAGTGCTTACAGTCAAATAGATCCAGGGAATTCAAAGTGGATATCCATTATTTATTAACAGTATGACTAATTTCTGTCTATTCTGATTACACATTCTCTGTGAGCTTTGTTTGTAAGTTATTGTGATGGTAATATGTCTTCAATAATTAATATATTAAAAATATCATTATCAGATTCTGTTCTGTTCCAGATGTTGCAAATGGAGCAGTGGAAAAAATTGTACAATTAACAGCAATAGTAGTGGTAAATTTTAGATTATAGTGTCCACAGGGTTGTGTGTTTGATAAAAAATAAATCTGAAAATCACTATATGAATTTTCAGTTCGGGAATATGAGCATTTTTTTCTGGTATCATTAAAAAAAAAAAGTTAGTCCTTGTCAAAACAGTGTTTCTCTAACATGTAGTAAAACACATGCTTATTTTTGGAAACAACAAATGCATAATATTGAAAGATTTACCTTTTGACCTAATAAACTTAAAGTTTTTGACCCTGAAAAATCAAAGTGATTTAGACATTAACAAAATACCTTTTCAGCTTGATCCTCCTTTTTGGGTGCTTGTACTTCAGCCCAGTCTGTACACTCAAGTTGATCTTGGAGGTATGCAATAGTGTGAAATACATCTCTGTTACTGGGATGTATTTATATATTTTTCATATCTGAAAATAATCTGGATTGCACTGAATTTACTCTCAGGAACATGGGTGAAAATAACTTTTCACGAAATGTGACTGCATTATCCCTAAGCACCATTACAGCATGTTTAATGGGCTGTAATAGTATTTTTATTATCTTATAACTTTGGCTCCCTTAACAAGTTTGAAGGTCTTTAAAATGCACCTTTGAGCATTGTTCCATGTGCTTTGTGTCCCCTGAATAAATATTATACCCCTATTGGCTTTTTAATTTTGAAATTTGATAACAGTAATGAAAGAGAAATCCCTGACCATTTTACATGCTTTGCCACTTGGTTTCACATAGCTTCTTTCAGTTTCCAGGGATGTACTTAGCAGGCATTTGTCTGTTTGGAATGGATGTTATTTGGTTGTTAAAAAAATAAATAAATAAATTCTACCACTGCTCTATTAATCTTTAACTGGTACTATGAGACAGGCTGTTAGTATATGAAATGTTAAAACTTTATTAAACTGCACACTCTACCCATATGAAAGGAAGAGGCATCTTGGACCAACAAAGCATTCTTGTGGAATAGGTCTCATTGAGATGAGGTGGAACTGAAGGGATGAGTGCTCTCAGAGGAAAACTTCCTAGATGCCATTCTGGTTAAAGAGAGCATTGTGGCAAACAGCTCCACACACCGCTCACTTCTAGGGTGGTGATGTAGTTATGTGAACAACTTCATACTGGTCTTTACCCTGGTGATTTACTTACACCTTCCATGGCCTTCACCCTTCTGGACTCCATGTTTGTAAAGGGAGTGTCCTAACTGCCAGTAAATCTCACATTTTTGTTGAGAATAGTTTAAATCTAGCGTTAGGTAAATAATATTTAATGTTTACCATGAGCCAAAGATGGAAACAAAGCTTTATGAGCTTTGTTTTATTTGACCTGGTGATACTTCCACTAAACTAATATTAGTGACATTACTGTTATTTTCACTTTATAAATGGAGGGAGTGAGAGATACAGGGATTAAGTAACTTTCAAACAGTCTTAGTGCCTATAAAGGGTAGAATTATGGACAGAGGATATAGTATAAGTACTCTAGATTTAGTAAGTGATGGATGGCACGTTTAATTGATATCTAGGATTTCTTAATCTGTCAAGTTGGGATGGGTTGCATGGGGCAGATGTTGATTTGGGCTTGTGTTGGGAAAGGACTGTTTGAGGTCCTACTTTTATGGTGCTCTACCATACAGTAATGATTAGATGGAAAGAGAATGTGACTGCTGGCTGCTAGTCAGTACTTAAAAGTTAGCACTAAAGAATCAGACTGCATAATCTATCCATCCGCCTATCTATGAAATATGAAAATCACCATTGGAAATTTAAAGAGAGATTGTATCTCACCACTGTGATACATACTATTTAGGATAAAGATGTCAATTATTATTTTCCCCTTTTAAAAGCTTATGTTGCTACCAGTTAACCTACTTTTTACCATGGTCAAATGTGATTTGTGCAAACTAAGAGATGTTACATGATATGATTTGCTTGGAGCTCTGGCCCATCATTAGAATTGAGTGCTTTTAGTGCCTTTCCTTCATATAATTGTTTTTCAAACTTTTATGGTGTGAAATTTACATGGGGAACATGTTTAAAGATTCTCATTTAAAAATTCTGGGGTGATACCCAGCAGGGTTCATTTGCTCCCCAGTTTTTCCCCGGGGATTTTGAGATGAGTGTTTCATAACCAGACATCAACAAATCCTGAATTAAGGTGAGACTGTGCTGCTTCTCTTTCCAAAAGATTTCTATTTCTCTAAACATTCATGTAAAGAAATATTATCTCATAGGCTATTAGCAATTTCTATTTTATGCCAAATATAAAATTGGAACCTTGGGACTAAGTTTGTCTGTCTTTTGTTGAGACTATATTTAGGAATACCTAGAAACTGAAGAAAACAAAATACTCAGATGACTTCTTTGATGTAGTATGAGGATTTGTTTTTAAAGTAGACGGTTTTTTTTAGTTATAATTATTCCTATCCAGTCTTAGAACACTGGACTGAGCAGTTGTGTCAATGATACTTTTCTTCTCCAGCATCAAAAAATACAGCGAATGGTGAGAGAAAACAAAACATGTGGGGGTTTAGTCTTCTGCCATTACTCTTTTGTACTCCTTTCTCTTGCATCCTTGTGTTTTGTAATTATATGTCAAAGATACATGTGGGGTTTTTCTTCCCCCAGCATCTAGTTTATACTTCAATATCAAAATGGCCCTTTATTTTTATTAAGGTAATGTTGGTTTGCATTCTTGTTTGTATTTTGGAGTTATGGGATTTCCCACTTTAGGTGTCGTTACCATATCCCTCCAACTACCACTGCACTTGGTGCTCCTTCCCAACTTTGTTCTTTGTTGTTACTGGTCATTTTGATATGGAACATTCTTTAATTTCCCTAACAATACCTGATGATGAACATCTTTTCATATGTCTCCAGAACATCGGTTTGTCTTCTTTGGAGAACTTCCTGTTTAGCTCTTCTGGCCACTTTTTGATTGGGCTATTTTTTTCCTTTTTGTTGAGTGAATGAATTCCCAGTATATTTTTGTGATCAGTTAGCATGTATAATGTGTGAATATTTTCTCCCATTCAGTAGGGTGTCTTTTTGTTTTGGTTATGGCTTATTTCACTGTGCAGAAAAATGCCCCTTTCTTGACAGTGGCTGCAGATGAAAAATACCTAGTTGACTCCCCATTTCTGTTGTTTTAGCCATTATGAGGGTTAATGTCATGATGTTTTCTGTTATGGTTACAGTGATAGGACAGTGAATTTCAAAAACCTTTGCTTCTCCCTTCCCAGCAGTTTCCCTGCTATCTAGGCACACTGTTAAACGTAGCCTCTTAATCTCTCTGGATTTCTTTTCTAAGGTCCTCAAAATGAGCACTTTCACTGGGCAAAGAGAGTCCCCTTAGATTGAGAAGCAAGTAAACTTAAGTGTGCTCTCAGGCTCTGAGCCAAGTAAAGTACCAAGTATGACAATTAATTGGATAACTACCAAAATACCTCTTACTGTTACTATAGTTCACAATATCCCTTGCTGAAGTTTTTTTTTTTTAAGTTATTACTTAATTTGAATGTTTTGAAGGGTATCCACCAAATCTCTAGTTTACATGCTACATTTTGGCACTGCAGGCAAGCAGAGGGACTGATACTTAGTGAAGCTCTAGCTTGTGCTGGGGATTCATCTGTGCAACACGCCAGGAGGTCAGTCAAGTCTCTACTTCACCAAGGAGGAAAATGAAGATCACACAGTCTGTTTATATCCCCAAACTATAGATGTCTCATTACCAACATACCTCTGAAAAGGCCAGGGGATTATTTTACTAATGATAGAGCTGTGATCTCTCTGTTAAAGAATTTTATTATAGCAAGAGAAAGCAGCCACACATAGATATCTTAGGGCTTGTACATCTTTATTAAGGAATAAGTGACCATTATATATAAATGCTGTAGAAATTTTGAGGAAAGTATCAACCTGGGTCCATCACACACACACACACACACACACACACACACACACACACACACACACACACACACACAAAGTCACTGTGGAACTAAGGATTGAAATGAGTTTGAGGGACGGGAGGTCCTTGATCATTCATCAGAAATGAAGAGATCATTCCAGGTGGGGAATGAACTTCATCCACGACAGAAACAGTTGACTATCAAAGCCCGTGATGGTAGACAAGGCCTCTGGGGAGGCCTATAAGGATCTAAGAGATGCATGAATGCCATTGGGACCTTACATGATGACACTGGCTTGGGTGTAGAGATGGGAGGGACAGCATTTTTATGTTGTTAAACAAGTATCAGTCATAAGGAATATCAGGATTAACCATGAGGAATTGTGCTAATTGGAACTGTGAGTGAGAGTATTGGAGATCTGGTGAGGTCAATTTGGAGACCACTGAAATCATCTAGCCTTGGGATGATGAAAGTGAGATTTTGGTTAGTGACATAGATAATAGACAAAAAGAGAGAGATTTGAAAGGTGAATGATGAAGTTTAGTGGCTTGCTGAAAGGAGAAAGACTGGTCAGATTTAACAGAGGTGCTACCATATATACCTTACACATATATGCAAAAAATTAGTTTTCATCAAAATGCTTATGATGCTTATCTGTCAAATTAAGAACCATATCAGTGGAATTAAAGCTTAGCGAAGTATACAGAAATTTTGCTGGAAATTATAATCAAGCCCTTCTTCTTCCATATCTACCTGGTTTTATTAGGAGGTCCATCACTGACTTACTTGGTATAAATATTACAAGTCTGAGCTGTCCTAGTTGATTAGGATCATCTGATCACTTTGCTAAATAAAAATGGAAAATAAACACTCTTGTTGAAGAATCTGGAAGAATAACAAATAATTAAATTTACTCTCTCATATTACACTGGATAAAAGTAACTTGGAAATTGTGTTGACCTTTAATTGAATAAAAATAGCAAGCACAAATGAGTTGCTCTTTAAAGTCACAAAAATATACTTATGCTTTCTTTGTGTCTTTTGAAAATTTTGTTTGGAATCTAGTTAGTCAAATTGTATTGTGTCATTATATTTTTATTTTAGGGATTTTTATGTTTGTATGTATACTACAACTCCTTATGTTTTAGTGTAGAATTATTTAATTTGAATTTACTTTGATAAATTCTCTGTTTCAAATTCATGTTTTTGTGATATTTAATTTTAGACACCAATTCCTTTCCTAGCTTAATTTTCATGAATTGTTTAGTATTTTACTGCTATTTTTCTGTATTTTCATATTAAAGAAATATTTGTAGATTACTTAGGAATTATATATTTTTAACCTTTTAGAGGCTTTGTGTAAATTTCCATTTGATTTACTGTATACTATAAACAACCCAAAATAGTCTCTATTGTTTGGACAAAACAACAACAACAAAAAACCAAAACACTAATCATGTCATATTTCTGAATCATATCCTGATTTATCCTTCCATTTTAACTTTAGAAATAGCTTTTTTTTTTGTTTTCCTGATTTCCAAGCAGAATTCAGAGTGCTCAGAACAATATGAAACAGAAGAACATTTTCAAGGAGAAAAAGTTCTTGTCTAATTCCTTCTCATATATGTGTTCTATTTTTAAAAAATGAAGTGCTGAAAAAGTAAATAATAATGATGTGAATGATTTCTTTATTTAGAAAATCAACTGTCAATTAACTAATGAATATTCTTTTTAATCAGTGTTAATTGACAAATTTCCTGCATTTACAAAATTGGTGCCTGCATAATAGGATCGTTTTCACTGTAACTGATTTCCCTTTTATGCTTCGGTAGTCCTTTTGGGTATAGGTCTGTACTATCCCCTGAATTCCCTGGTCTGGAGCTAGATGGAGCTCTGAGATCTTTTGTAAATGTACACCAGGCCAGTGGCTCTTCTTTAGGTCTGCTTTTGTTAATTAGTACCTAATTTCCACTTGGAAAGCATTCTTTCCCCTTCACTCCTAAAGAGAGTATGAAAGAGAGTGTCTGGATTTCTAAAACACTATCACGAAAATGGATAGATACCCACAGTTCTCTCATGTTTTTAATTTAATTTGAAACAGAATACTGACCTTTTGACACAGAAAATAGACACGAAAACTCCCCAAACCAAATCTAAAAGAAAAACATACAGCCTACAATTATACATACCCTTAACACTCACCTGAAAATCAAATTAAATGTTTTGTCATTAGAAATGCATTTGTTTTCTTTTCCCAAAGAGTGTAGGTCTCGGAAAAATCCACAAAATACATAAATTAATGGAAAATGGGGCATTTGGCAACAGTAGCAGGACTCACTTGCCAATTCCATACATATGCATATTTGATAAATACAATTTTCTACTTGATGTACATAATGTATGTACCTATAACTATATAAGAATGTGGAAAAAGTATTATGAAGGAGGGTTAAAAGGTTGGTCTAACAGGTTTTCATTAGAACACAGAGGTAAATGACTTTCAGAGTTTCCCTCTGTTTAGAGAGACTTATTAATGAACTTTGTCCACACCTACACAGCACATTGGGTAAAGATGCTATTATTTTTTTTGTTTAGTTGTTTTGTTTTTCTCCCAGTAATCTACTGGGTCAGCTATGCAGTTGTCTTAACTTACTATTCAGTGTGTTTAAGTTCTGAGAAACTGACTTAATATCTGTTAGGACGTAAGATGTTAAAGGTCTTCAGCTTAGTTGGGAAAACTAATTATAATAAATTTTTCTATGTGATTCTCTAATTGGATTAGCTTTTGCTTTGTGCTGTTCAGATATTTAGATAGTTGTGCCAATGATTTTTCACTTACCTAACTTGGCAAATACTACTTAAATCAAATACTCAAACTCTACATTTCCTTTGTCTTGTTTTTGAGTCACTTGTAGACTTTAACCTAGGTCATTGGGAATTACATCTTCTTAAACTAATTTCTTCCTCTCTATGTATTTTTCTAATATAGAGGAGTGAACAGTGTTTCAAATAGTTCCTAAAGAACTTAAGGGGTAAAGGGATGGTTATTGGTTCGATTTGAGTAAGCATTTCACCCTTAAAATCTTTCTACTGAACAGATAAATAAGCAGCACATATTGCAACAGTAATAATGACTATTAAAAATAATATATTATAAATATTAATTTGTCCATAGATAGAGGTCTTACATTTGAAAGATCTGAGCAGCAAAAAATATACATATGAAGTATATGCACTAAAGCTTTTATCATTTAGAGGCAGAATCTTACTGAGGATCTATTTTGAGAAGCCTAATTCATTATCCACCTCTTTCCCTAATAAAGGCTTAATGCCAATTCAATCCTTACATTAGTGGTAGATGATATGAATGGTATAGATCAGTTTTAACACTTTTTGGTCCGCTCATGTATTAGTACATGTTTTTGTCACCAGTATCAGGTGGCCGCTCACATATTAATATGTGTTCATCTAGTCTCCACTTTTTCACTCCACAGTGGATTTATTTGGACTATTAGGAGCTATTTCTTTGATCATACTCAGTCTAGAAGCTTTACACATTGTTTTGGTGAAAGTGTAAAGTGTTCTATGAGAGATATTACAGTTTTTTAAATATCCAGTAGTTCAGGAATTGTGTGTATTTTATTGAATGCTTATACCATTCATGCGGTGGCACAGAAAATGGCTGGTCCCAAGGGCTGGTAAATTGGTAAATTTAAAGGGCACCGGCACACAGAATGTTAAAAGGTGAAGAACCATGAGCTCAGAAGGGATCCAAGCACTTGATTTAAAACTGTGCAACTTAGTGAAATGGGGGTGGGTGGGAACTTAGTTGTCTGATTCTCGTTGGTGCTTTCTCCAGCTATTCAAAATTCATTTGTCCAACCAGATATTCCATCAGCAATACATAGCACTTTCTTAAGTATCTGTTTTGTGGCAGACACTTGTTAAGTTGCTGAAAATTTAATGGTAAATGACACCGATGAAGTCTGTGCCTTTATAGAAACCAGATTATTGGCTAGGAAACAGACAGCAAACGATTTGTAAAAGTAAAACAAAACTGAAACTATAAAATTATAATGTGGTAATAAAGGACAAATACAGGATGATGTGTGAGAGTAATTAAAAACAACATTGGGTAGGACAATCAGGGAATGTCTCTCTGCAGACATGAGTCCACATTAGGATTCTAAATGCAAACAGAGAAGATAGTAGGCAGCAGGCAGTGAGATGAGATAGGTAATAGCAAAGAAGTAAAGCAGATGGGCATAAGAGGAAATAAAGCGAAGAGTGTAGGAGCTCTTGTTATATGGACAATAAATAGCCCCTTCTAACACAAACACCTCTCAAGAAAGACATGTATTATAGCAGAGTACTCTAATGAATGCACACAATGATTAAAATGAGTTCTATAGAAAAGAGAGGACACATACTCATTCTGTTTCAGAAAGTAAGCACTTGAAAATAATTTTAGGGAAAAATAAAAAAAAATAAATTTTGTTGCTTTAAAAACAATAATTAATAGAAAATTCAAATCAAGAAAATAAATACTCTTCTATGGGAGATGACAGGGATGAGAGGCCTAACACAACATTTGTATTTCCCAGTTAAAGGGTTTCTCTGTAGATGCATGGAGTGGGGTAAGATTTTTTGTTACTGTTATTAATCTGAGGTATGTCAATGAAGTAACACAGACCTAAAATAAAGAGTTGGAGTTTTAGCAAATGTGTAATTACTTATATAACTGCCTTCAAGGATGGAGGAACTTTTCCATCTCTCCAGTGAGCTGCCATGTGCTTCTCCCCAGTCAATTCTTTTCCCAACTCTAGAGGTAAACACTGCTCTAATTCACATCACCCTAGCTTAGTCCTAGGACTTCATGTCAGTAAAATCATATTTTGTGTTCTTTTCTTTGGCACTTAGAGTCTTTCATTTAACTAATGTTTGAGAAATATGTCCATGTAGTAGTCTGCATCGTGCTACTCCTTTTTTATTGCAAAATAATATGCCATTGAGTGAATATACTATGGTTAATTACTTCTTAGCTATCCTAATTGTCATGAACATATATCTTGTTTTTAATTTATATTTCCATCATGACTAATGATACTTAATATCTTTATGATCTTAAAGTTTTAACTTATATTTTAACAGTTTTACTGATTTATAACTTACATCCCATAAAATTCACCCATTTAGAGTACATAATGCATTGGTTTTAATGTATTTACAGAGTTGTATAGCCATCACCATAATCTAATCTTGGAACATTTTCATTTCCTCAAAAAGAAATTTGCACTCAAATGTAGTCACTTCCCATTCCCAACCTTTGTATATTTAAATGTGTTTTTTAATGTTATATGTTCTTTACTACAGTGCTGGTAAATAGTTCCATAGACTTTATGCTTTCAATAATGAGCATGAAGATGGCATATTTCCTTATAGTATCATCTTTTCAAATTCCTTTAAGAGCATCTTGTGAAAATGTTTAGAAAAAGTACTCTCAACCTTGAATATACATTCAAGTCATCTAAGGATTTTATTAAAATTCAGATTCTGATTAGGTAGGCCTAGAGTAGGACTGAGATTCTGGGCTTTTAACATGTGCTCTCACGATGATCATCAGATTTCTGGGGCCTTAAGGAGCAGCAGGAAAAGAGATTTGGGTTGGCACTGTCTTGAAAGGACAGTGTGAGAGTCACTTTAGTGGTGTGGTAGCATTTATCAGATGATTTATATGTGGATGACATTTTTATTCTCATAGTAGTCCTTAATCCATTTTGAGTTTTTAAAAAGCTTATCATCTCAGTTTGTAAATATGTTAAAAGAAAGTGGACTTTATGTATATTAAATGTAGGATTATGAAGGCTCTAAAAATCTTCGTGCATGTCATTGTTTTTTGATAGCTCACAAAGAACTATACTTAAGAATGCAGGAGATACAGGTCTACAGAAGAATTCCTTTAGGGACCCAATGGATACAAGTTAAGAGTAGGATTTCATTGAAACCCTTTGCATTTCCTCTTCATAATTTCTGCAACCACTTCTTTGCTAGCCTCTCCCAGATCTCTGTGATCTTCACTTGGGGTAAAGCAGAAATTCCACTTGGAGTTGGAGCCAGTTAGGAGATATTGACATGGGCCTCTGCAAACAGAGCAGTCTCCATCCCTGCCTTATTAGTTGAATGATGAAAAAAAAAAAGCATATGATATAATATGCTCAATAATTGCATCAAAAACATTGGGGTATGTTGGCTCATAGAGTGCAGTAATCCAGGGGCTCATTTAGAGCCTTTACTGAACTTGTGCTTGATAAAAGCCTTGCATTGGTGCCTCTAGTTTAAATACAAATCTTGTATAGTTGACTATAAAACACACTTCTGTACAGCAAAACAACTTTTTCTACTGTTTGTCTTATAACTGGAGATGTGTTTATATAGACAAATTGCTGAGTTGAGCTAAAAGATTTTGGTTTTTTTTTTACCAAAAAACAGGGAAGTGGCAGACATCTTATGCTTCTCTTGGCCTTGCAGACTCATAGACCTATCAGTTACAAATGCAAGAGAAGCTCTAAATCTTGATTTTCTTTCTTTCTTTCTTTTTTTTTTTTTGACAAGTTGCAGCTCTGTCTCCATTCTGGGGGTTGTTCCATCACATTCCTATTGATTCTTCTTTCTGGGTCTGGTGATCTCCAGGTGCTTATACTCATTTCCATGGAGTGGTTTTCCATCATGTCCAATTTTAACTAAATTTTAAATTGTATTAAGGTATTGAATTTTGACAGCAGAGGCCACTGCCTTAGACTGTCTGAAGTTTTGACTGACAAGCCCTTAATTTGAAGATGTGGTTATGTAAATAAAAGCTCACTGCTATAGAACTTTTGTATAGTAAGTTCATTTAAAGTGGGATATATAATTGCCACTATATCACGTTATCTTACCAAAGATGCTAGTATTTTAGGAAACTCTATATGATGACTTTCTGAAAAACAAAAGTTATTTGTTCAAATAGTAGAGGGGCTAGCAAGTTAAGATTAATTTTGTCATGACAGTAATTGCAGTAAGTTTGAAGACATGAGAACATTGTGTTTCTATTCAAGTCTAGCCAAAATTCCATGTCAGTTTGGAAATAATAGTTAGGTGCCCATTATTGTTTTGTTCATTTCAAAGAATAAGCCTGGCACCAGCAATTTAACTATGACTGTGTGTTCTTAGGACTGAGTAACTTCCTCAGACTGAACATATTAAATTAGTTTCAATTTCCTGCCAAAATTTATAGACAGGTTGTAAATGAAAAAGCTGCCTCTGCTCTTCATTATCACCATGTATTATAGTTTTTAAAATAAAAATGTTATTTACTTGCACCTACTGTCAGATATTAAACTACAGAGGCATCTATCAACAGTTTTGTTGGCATTGTAAAGAAAAAAGTCAAGTAACAGCACACCTGGCTTTAGTGTTATAGAATAGAGTTAGTGTTGCAAGGTGACTTTGATATGTCAGAAAAGCTAATTATGTTCCATCAAAGGACGAAGAAATTGCCTTTTTTAATGAAAAGTATTTTATAGGAGGTGACAGTGATCTTAGGCAAAGCAGTAAAACTAGGTGTATAATTATATAAATTCTTTAAATTCTTATTAGACTTACTAATTGACATGTTACTGTCCAATAATACAGAGAAAATGGTTAAACATAAAAAGTAGAACAATGTGTGAAAGAAAAAAAATGTCATAGTGTTATATATTATGTATGAAAAAAGACGGGAATAAAATTGTCAGACAATAGGTATCCAATTTCAGCATGGTTCGTGTGCCTTAAATAGAGATTTATTTGGCCTAGTCTTATCGTTTTAGGACTTTAACATATACACATACATAATATCTAATAATTGAAATGAATTATGTATTTTTTTAAAGGAACAAGAACCAAGGATTTCACTGGACTGGTAGTGCAAGTTTGTCAATATAACTATGTTAGGATATTTAACTTTCTCTAAACATCATTGTATGTTATCTGTTATTCTGGAAACTGGAATTTCTACATTACTTGAATGAACCACTCAAAATTTTTTGGCATTTCAGTCAAAAATTTTCTGCCATTAAGTTGTAAATAGCATAATCTCATTTGTCATCAACATCAGCATCTGTATCTATACATTGATTTACATTATTTGTCAAGTAATATCTCATTTTAAGATACTAAGTTATAAATACTTGTCAAAATTGCACAAGTTTATAGAAGGATAGCATTAATTCTAAATTAACAATGTATAGTATCTAGAACAGATCAACAAAGTAAATAAAGCATCTGACTGCAAGAGTGAAACAACCAAAGGAGGGTGAAAGGTAGGAGCTGGTGAGAAAGGGGGGGTCCAATGGAACTTGGTGGAGAATTGTTGGGGCACTGCTGGTAGGTATTGTTTGTAGAGGTTTAAAACTATAACTCCCAAAGATACAATGATGTAAACTAGCATTATATCAATAAATATAAATTGAGAAAAACTAGAAATAACAATATGCAATAAATATAAATATAGTATACATAGTATACTGTATGTGAACAAGTAAAACTACCAAACTAATTTATTAAAAAGCCCAAACAATGATTTTGGACTATAGAGATACAGAATAATAATAAATTGAGTCACTCTCTATTTGTTCAAATATAGTCTCAGTTTCTTTTTTTTTCCTGACATGTATTTATGGTCATGAATAATTTTATTTTCTCTTAAATAAATATATAGCAGATATTTGTAAGACTGAACCTTTAGTCGATAAATGAATAGGCAACTCACATAATGGAAAAACATATTTGCATATCATATATATGATAAGGGCTTGATATCCTAAATATATATGGAACTCATGTAACTCAATAGCTAAACAAATAACCTGATAAAAAAAATTGGCACAGGATATGAGTAGATATTTTTTCATATAAAAATAAAAAATGGCCAACAGGTTTATGAAAAGGTTCTCAACATCACTAAACATCAGGTAAACACAAATCAAAATTACAATTAGATTATCACCTCACACTTGTTAAGATGAGTATTTTCAAAAGAGAGCAATAATGAGGAGTTGGAGGAGGTGATAGACAGTTATACACTGTTGGTGACAAGGTAACTTGGTGCCCCCAATCTGGAAAGCAATATGGAGGTTTTTCAATGAACTAAGAATAGAACTTACTGTTCAGTGATCCCACTGATGGGTATATAGCCAAAGAATATTAATTCAGTATCATGACATGATATTTGTATTTGTATGTTCTTTACAGTGTTTTTACAATAGCCAAGATGTGGGACCAACCAAAGTGTTCACTGACAGATGACTGTCATAAGAAAAAAGTGATTAATGCACTTGTGTATTTGTATGCATGTTAATAACAGTGGAATATTATCCAGTCATAAAGATGGAAATGTTGCCATTTGTGACAACATGGATGAACTTGGAGGATGTTATGATATATGAAATAACAGACACATGTGAATACTGGGTTATCTTAATTATGTGTGGAAGATAAAGTCAAACTCAAGAAAGCAGAGAACAGAGTGATTTCCAGGGACTAGGGTCTGAGAGAAATGGGGGAATGTTGGTAAAAGGATATAGAACTTTCAGTTATGAGTGAGTTCCAAGACCTGATGTATAACATGATTATTAATAACATTGTATACTGAAATTTTGCTAAGAAACAATGTAAATGTCTCACCATCCTCCCTCCCAATAAAAAAGGAAACTGTGTGAGGTAAGATGACGAATGGATAAATTAACTTGATTATAGCAATAATTTCACTATATATATGTATTAAGTAATCATATTGAGTCCCTTAAATATAATTGTATTTGTCAATTATATCTCAATGAAGTTGGAAAAATATAATAAACAATTAGTAATATATATATGCTCCTTAAGATAAAAATAATTTTCCTAGTTAAGGGTAATAAATTGCCCACTATCTTTTCATTTGTGTATTTATATGTATGTGTTTCTCATCTACATACAATAATTTAATTTTGGTGCCTCCCTATGGCGCAGCGGGTTAAGTTTCAGCACTGTGAAGCTATCTGCAGCCACTGCAGCATGAATTCGATGCCCAGCCAGGGAGCTTCCCGCATGGCTCAGCAGACCTCTCCTGCCTCGCCTACTGCTCCGCTCAGCGGTGTACTTCAGTAGATCCACCTGTTCTGTTCCCCACTCTGTCTCTCATGAATCCTGTCACCACCCCACACCTCTGGCCTACACCCCAGTTCTTGTATGCATAAATAAATAAATCTTTAAAAAAAGAATTTAATTTTGGTCTTCTTTTAAAGACCCATATTAAGAGTAAATGTGAAATGATTCCTAATGTTTTGTATATCAGGATTAAGAGCAGAACTTTTTATTGTTAGCTTTGACAGAATGTATGTGGTTATTAGTGATGTCTTTTTTTTAGAAAATTGTAAATTATAGCAATGCTGCACAGGAAGAAAGAAATGAAGCATACAGTAGTTATTTAGGTTTGCAAGACTGACAATGATTTTTTTCCTTTACAGAAAGTTCAGTACTTAAAGCTGAAAAGTGTAATTGTTGGTTGCTTTAGATGCCCTTAGCGATTTGGGATGTGGAAAGATGTGTTCTATAAATGCTTTACTCCTGTAATTGTCATCACTTTGGAATGGTTCAATTATAGCTGTTTGGTTGTAAAGATGTGTGAAGAAATGATTTCTGGCAGTATTCTGCAATAATGACCATTCAGTTCTTAAAAATCGCAAATGTTAAGAAATCAACCTGTTTTTGTTGCTGGACTTTAGTGTGCTTCCGAAGATTCCTGTTTCTGCATCTCAGATAGTGATCCAAGCAGAAACTGTTATAGTAGAATCAATAAAATATAGTTGGTTTTAGTTCTTGGGCTGCAAGAACATCTCAGGGCATGTTTAAGCTATTTGAATTATGATTCTGAAGGCAGTAACTTAACCAGGTCCTAATGCTCCAAGAGACATGGGTGAGCAGGTTTGTTCATCCTCACCCTAACTCATGTGCTGTGCCATGGACCTATTCAGCTCTCTCTCTGGGCATCTTAAAATGATATGATCAGTGCTAAATTTATGTAAATTCTGTGGCAATATGACACTGAGAGAGGAAACCGATGTAAGAATGGGTAGCTTACAGGAATCTGGAAAGAGTGTTATCTCAGGAAACAAACACCTTATGGGTGATGAGGGTAGTGTAAGACTCTAAAATAATTCTTGACTGCTCATAGTACTTGTCCTTGGTAAAGCTAATAATGATTGTTTCTTATCAGCATTAAAAGGCTGGGGAATTTACTATTTGGTTAGAGGGAGATTGGCTTATATACTCACTTATTACTCACTTATTGCTCAAAACTTGATTCTGATATTAGGTTTGCAGACTGTGGGTATCACTGGGTTTATTCTTTTTGCCAATGTTGGATTGACTGGCCAACAAAAACAAGGTGCCAGACTCTAGTCAGATTTACGTAGACTGTAACTGATGATTAGTAGAATTTCGGTGGGAAAGAAAAGCAAAGTTCTTTTCATTTTGATTGTTTTATTAAGTGTGAAGTAGCTAAGCATTCTATTATATTGATAAGGCATAATGTGACTGTTCTGAGAGACTTAGTTCTTTGATGTACCTGATTGTTCTTCTCAAAAGGAATAGATTGATTCCATATTTTCTTTTCCAGACTGCCAACTTCTGAGATGTGGAGATTGTTCTATAAAATGACCTCTTTCTCTGAAAAAGTCTTCTCACTGTTTTCAAAGAGGATGTCAAAGCACAAGAAAATAAAGGGCTTGCTGTCACTGTTCTTTGAGGAAGTGTGGAAGAGTTGTTTGTGCTTTAATATCTTTTAATATGTTGGAGTTATCAGCTGTTCACCATCTCTGTCTTTGGCTGTTTGCCTGAAAGTTCCATATACATTGCAGTTTGGAATACAGCAGAGGCTGCAAAAGCCTTGTTATCTCTCAGAAACGTACGGCTGATGTGGGGCTGCACACAAATGACTTTCTCATGGACAGGATATCTGGTCTAACTACTTCAAAAAATTGCACAATCCTATAGGGACCCCTTGCTAACTAATGCAGTAATTATCCAGGAGAGCAGCCAGCATCCTACAGTTCTGTTAGAAGAAATTGCGCTGCAGTGTTTCTGTTTATGTGTGTCTCTTGGCATCTTGAATTAATATTTTATTATATTTCATTAAGAGAAAAATAAGACAGAGAAGGCTTAGAAGCACGATGATTGGAATTACCTGATGTGTGAGGTTAAGGATTTTTTATGAAACTTCTTCCATCTTGCTTGACAAAATAATTTCACACCATTGAAAGCAATTCATGTTTACTTCATAGTTAAGTTAGAGGCAAGCATTTTCTGGCCTTTGTGCTTAGAAAGACATGAATATGTTAGTTGTTTTCTTTATCTACTTAATTTTTCTTTCTAATAATCTTTTTGTCGTATCCATACAGCATTCCATTTTCAAAAGTGTAACTAAATTGGTTAATACATTTGGCAGACTATAGAAATTAACAAGGCTCAATATCCGCAAGTTGATATACCTTAATTGCCAGCTTCTACAACAGCATGTGATATATAATATGCATAAATTTGTATATTGATGATATACAATATCATATACATAAAGTTCTTTTGGAATTTTGCTTAATAAAATCAGAAAACAACTAGAAAGATTTAAACTTCTTTTTTTCTTTTCCTCGTGAATGATTCCCTATTGCCATTTTCAGTGACTGGGGAAATTAGTTGTTTTCACTTGTATATCTCAATCTCAAAAAAAATAAGAATTCTCATTTTTTTTCTTGGTTGATGGTCCCCAACAGTGACATGGCAATGCTCACTGTGAATGAACCTTTTTCAAAGGCAAATTCCTGGTTGATTAGAGGCCAGAATAGTTGAAGAAGATTGGAAGCTTGAGGTGTGTTTTCCCTTGGACCTTTGAAGAAAAGTGAGACAGATTGGAACCAGGAGTCAAGAGTACTACTGTTACAGACAGGCATCAGTCTTCTCTCAGCAAGATAAATGAGTGTTTTTGCATACTCCCTGGCATTCTAGAAACTATAACGCTAGATCCAGTTCCCAAGAATTTGTGTTCCATGGTGATTGTCATCCTTCAGAAGGTCCAGCAGATAGCTGACAGCCTTGACTGAGCATCTCTGGGAAGGACTCTGATATCAAGCAGTAAAAAGCACCTTGGATATACTTAGATAGGGTTGCTTCCTTTTTCACTGTAGCACTGGATAGAGCAAGGTCTCAGCTGCACTGAAGCATGAAACTGAAGTAATTCTGACTGCCACTGGAATGCAATGACTGTGGTTGATTTTATTTTCAAAACTTTGCATATTGAAGGAAAGCAATTTTCTAACTTTCTCACATTTAAAAATATGTACCATTATTCCATTTCCTGGAAATAGGAGTTCAGTGAGAAGTCATTGTTACCTGCCAGTACATCTATCCCTTTGATTTTACACTGATTATCATAAACTGTAGTATCAAATTGCTCTTCTATGAGGTCAACAATCAGATAATATTTTAGAATCCTAAAATTTAGCATTAGTGGTAGGTAATTTAGGAGTAGCAATAGAACTGTTTATCACTGGATTTGTTTTCTGACAAGTAGCTGACTTTTAAAAAAGTGTTTTAATTATTTTTTTATTGAAGTAATATTACATTATAATATTACATAAGTTTCAAGTATGCATAATTAAGAATCAGCATCTGTATAGGCCACCTTACATTTACCACTGGAAGAACAATTTAAATTTTAACATGCAGATTGTCTCCATTACTTATCTCTTCCCCATCAGTCTTCATAAAGGATTGCTTACTACAGTAGTAGTCAGACTCCTTGACAAAACATCAAATTGAAGGCAACAGGTTGATTCTATGGTCTCCAAACTAGGGATCCTGCTACAGGATCTTTTCAATGTTCTGACCTTGGATTAGAATCGTCCTCCTCCAAGTTTTGTTTGTGGACAACACAGCATTACTTGCAATCTTATTAGAAATGCAAAACCGTGCCCTACTTTCCAGTCAGTCTCTTAGAAGAACTTTGAAGGTAGGTCAGGTGATTGTGAATATCCAGAGACTTTAATTTGTTTATAGAACCTCAGAGAGTTAAGTTTCAGTAGCATTAAATACCACTCCAGATGAGTTTAGGAGTCTTGGTGCAATTTGGGGTTGATTTCAGTCCTGTTCTTTACATGTCTTTATTGGGAGTGGGGCAGATTAGACCTTTCTATGAAAAGAAATGAGCTTCCACTGCTCTTATAAAGTCCACTTCGAGAAATTATTCCTTAATTTTCTCTATTCTGTTTGGAATGTCAGTTAAATAAGAACTTACGTTTCTCAATATGTCTGGAAATGCTAGAAAAAAAATGTTTCCAAATGGTGTTTGAATCACCATTATTAACTATGATGTTGACTTTGTGAAGTAGTAGGGGAGAGGGTGGGTTTTGAAAACAGTTTCTGAACAGTTTGGATTTAGCAATCATTAAGCTAGGCAATCTTTTTAAAAGAGATTAATTACTCTGAACCTCAGTATCCTCCACTACAAAATGGGACTGTGACCACAACTGTTTACAGTCTCTTTGCTTCACTTGTTAAACATTTTACTGAAGAATGATTTAAGAAGATCCATACGCCCCAGGTATAGCATGTATCTAAGAAATGGTAAAAGTTGGCAACACCATCATCTCCATCACCTTCTCTTTCTTACCATCAATCTCACCAGCACTTTGAATCTCCTATCGTAACCATGTGAATGATTTGTCCTTCAAAATACTGTTGAGATTAAATTATTCAATGTTTCATTTTTGATTGATGATGTGTTTTCTGGATTCATATTCAAGATCCAATTTTCCTGTGAGTATAAATACAAGGTAGTAGCTACATCTTCCAACTTTCCTAGGACTGACCATGAGGCTTTTCAGCCTGTGGTATTAACAGATACAAGGTATCTGACAGTCAGTCCTAGAGGGCCAATGCCTGATACAGTGAGAAATATTCAGAAACTATATTTACAAGTTTGATATGCAACTGTTGAAATAAATAAAACTGGCCCACATTACTAATGAGCAGTAAAGAAACAGTTCTATAATTTGAATAGTTTGCAAATAGAATTGTGAATTTGTAACAAATATAGTAGTTCTTTTTTAACCTTATGTATTTTCCCCCCAAAGAAATAATGAAGCTGTAAACAGAAAATTTCCTTCCGGTAATAGCAGAATGGTCTTGCTAAACATAAAGCAATTGTGCCTGTGTATGTAATTTTTTTTTCAGAGAGGACTAATGTTTATTGAACACCATGTATCCTAGCTGTGGTACGTGTTTTGTTTCATCCTTCTGAAAGTCCTGTGATATGTGTTATTCATATTATACAGATAAAATATAGTCGCAGAGATTAGGTGACTGAAACTTCTCTCAAGATCTATGCTTGTTTCACTTAGAGACTACTGAAAAGAATAGAGACTGGGGACAGAGGATGTTGAACCTGATTATAGTGGAGAACATTATTTCTTTTCTTATTTAATAAAACTGTATTGATTTTATAATACTATGTAAATTTGGGGGCACATCTTCTACTCTGTGTATTTGGGCATCACGTTACCCACCACCATATTCATTATATGGTTGACACCCTTTACCCTTCTCTCCTTCCCAACCACCTTCCTTCCCCACTTTCTCTGGTAACCAAAGTATTTTTCCAGCATCCAGGAGTTACTTTTATTCTGATTTGTTAGTTTGTTTGCTTTCGCTATGTATATTGCACATATGAAAGAAACCATCCAGTAGTTGTCTTTCATTTTCTGACTAATTTCTCTTATCATAATCTCTTCAAGTCCCAGTCAAGATGGTGCAAAAGGCAACACTTCACCTTTGTGGGTAGCTAACGAGTAGCAGCCGAGTCCATACACTACAGTTGCTTTATCTGTTCATCCATCGATGGACGTTTAGGTTGTTTCCCTGTCTTGGCTATTGTGAATAATGCAGATGGGAACAGAGGTGCAAAATCTTTTTTGAATGAGTGTTTTCATATTCTTCAGGTAAATATCTAGGCTAGGCAGTCTTTTGATGGGTCATATAATATTTCCTTTTTTAGATTTTTTAAAAAATAAATCTCCATACCATTTCCCATAGATGCTGCACCAGCTTAAATCCCACCAACAGTCAACCTGACTTCCTTTTTCATCACCACATTGCTAAACACTTTGTGTCATCTTTCTGATATAGGCCATTCTCAGTGGTGTACAGTGGTAATCTCATGGTAGTTTTGATTTACATTTAGTTGTGGAGAACATATAAAAACTTGTTTCAGGTGTCCAGTTCGTTGATGATGTATCTGATTAGAAAGTTGGAATGTGAAAGCTTTGACAAATCAGGGAGTCAAGTTTTTTATCTTAAGTAGAACCAGGCATACTTGCAGCTTGAAATGTTTGTGGAACAAATGCTGAATGAGCCCCCACACTGTTCTTCTGAACTGTCTGCTAAATGTAGAATCAATCAGCTTTACAGCATATAGCTTATTACCAGAACTGATACACTCCTGCCAAATTTTATTTTCTAAGTGAGGCTAAGGTATATTTGGACACCCACAAAGAAAAGTTGAATTTTAAGCTTATTTTTTAGTTTTCTTTTGTTCATAATTTGAAGGCATAATTAACTAACACTTTAAACTATTTGAAAGCCTTCAGTTTTATTTACAAAACCTACAAAGCTTGAACCAACTAGCAGAGATGATAAGGCTCACTCATCTTGTGAGTCTTGCCTGGGTGAGTTGTTAACATCTTGTCACTGGATTTAGAAATACAAGTCTTCCTCTCATGTTTTGCTGCTTTTTTTGTTTGATTTTTTTTTAAAGTTAAATCAACTTTGTTTATTGTTTCAAGTATAGGTTTCTTGTAACTCTCAGGTGTGGCCACCATAGTTTTCCCACTACCAAATTACACATAGCACTCCACCACACCCTACCATGCTCTCCTTCCATCCTGTTCTCTACTCTTTACTTCCTTTCCTGAGTGTCTCAGATCTGCAGTTTGCTTCCAAGGGTCAGCCTTACAGTTTGTCTTTATCTGATCCTTTGTTTAGTTTGTCTAGATTCCAAATATAAGTGAAACCATCTGATATTTGTCTTTCTCCTCCTGGATCACTTCACTTAGAATAACCCCTTCCAGTTCCATCTGTGTTGCCACAGAGGGGTTGAGTTTATCTTTTTTGATCACTGAGTAGTATTCCATTGTGCATATATACCACATCCTCTTGATATACTCATCTGTTTGGGAGCATTAAGCTGTTTCTGTATCTTGGCTGTTATAAATAGTGCTGCTGTAAATATAGGAGTGTAGGTTTCCTTTCAAGTTAGTGTTTTTGTGCTCTTTAGGTAGATTCCTAAGAGTGAAATTGTTGGCTACTATGATAAAAGCATTTTTAGTCTTTTGAGGAATCTCTACACTTCTCTCCATAGGGGCTGAACCGGTCTACATTTCCACCAACAGTGTAATAAGGTTCCCTTTTTTTCTACATTCTCGCCAGCACTTGCTGTTTGTGGGTTTTGTTGTTATTGTTTTGATATGAGCCATTCTCAACAGATGTGAAGTGGTATCTCATTGTGGTTTTGATTTGCATTTCCCTGAAGATATGATGAGCATTTTTTCATATACCTGTTAACCATTTGCATGTCTTCTTTGGAGAAGTGCCTGCTTAGCTCTTCTGTCCATTTCTTGATTTAGTTGTTTTCATTTTGTTGAGTTGTATAAGTTCTTTGTAGGTCAATATCAATCCCTTATCAGATGTATAGTGCGAAAATATTTTCTATCATGCTTTTTTTCTTTTTTCTTTTTTTTTTAAGATTTATTTTATTTATACATACAAGCTGGGGTACAGGCCAGAGGCGTGGGGTGGCGAGAGGGCTCACCAGAGACAGAGCGGGGAGCAGAACAGGCAGATCAGAAGTACACTGCTGAGGGAGGCAGCGGGCGAGGCAGGAGAGGTCTGCCACACCATATGGGACTCTCCCCGGCTGGGCATCGAACTTGCATCGCGAGCTGCCGACAGCTCCACAGCGCAGCACCTAACCGCTGCACCACCAGGGAGGCCCTCTATCATGCTTTTATGTAAACAAAGTGAAAAGTTAAGCTGTGTGTCTCGACTGGTCTTGCATGTTCCTGTCATATATCATGCCTCCAGAATTAAGCATTGGACTGTCATTATGAGGCATTGAGAGCTGTCCCATTGCTCTAGCATCAGTGTCTCCCCCAAACATTGGAATGCTCTGAGACCTCACATGGTCAATTCCTGGGTGTTGTCTGCCTAGGTTTTTGGTTTTGGTGCTTTACAAACTATTCTTCAGCCTATGTGTTTCCATCACACTTGGAAATTCTCTTTAATGTTCCCTGAGCTGAATACTAGTTTTAAACAGAAGAAAATAAATTCTCTATATTATAAAGTAGGACTTGCTTGGATTTGCTTTGGAGATGCGGAATAAGAAATTAAAAATATTTGTGCAACATATGAAATCAGACCAATAAATACCACCAGTAATATCTTTTCAATGCCAGGCAAGCCCCATAAAATTATTTGGTTCATTTTGAGATGGCTGGAACTGGTAAAGAATAAAAATTGTTTTCTGTGGACTGAGTGTAATCTGAAGTTGAAGACACTTGGGGCTTCTTGTCCTTTGAGGGATTGTCAGACAGTTGGTCTGTTGAATATCAGGGTGTTGTTCACAGGCAATTTTTAAAAAAAATATGGAGCTTTAACTTAACAACTGTGACTGCCTAACAGTCACAACTGGTGTCTGGCAGGCAGTCGAGGCATTTTCAGAGGCCTGTGGGGCATGTATCGTTACACCAAGCATTTCATGCAGCAAGTCCATTGAGGCATTTTGGCATCATTTTTTTAAAAATCAGTTTTCAGTGACATCTGTTCAAACATAGGTAGACTGTATCTCTTCAGTGCCTTTGTTTTTTGTTTAGGGAAAGTTATCTGTTCAATTGAGATGAATAGTAATTGGATTATATTACTGTAATTCATTTATTAGCAGAGCATTAGAATCCACAGTAGTGTGTTTCCATCTTAGAACCCACAAATTACCAATTAAACACAATATTCTGTTCTAAAACAATGTGATTATTTTTATTTAAGCCTATTTTGGAAGCTGAGTCACTTGCTGCCTGCATATATCCTTGTTTAGAAAGCATTAGTGGAATATTACCAATGCTGAAGCCCTTACTTGTTTGTTTGTGATTTACAGGGGTAAATGGTGCTAATTGCTCATCTAGACATAGTCTGACAACTTTAGGGTTGCCCCTTCTGCGTGTTGGCTAGTTACTGCAAATTTTCAAAGCAAAACACTCACAAATTATACCATGTTAAACATAAAATTCATTTGCTTGAGAATGGTGGTAAACTATAAATCAAAAGGAGGCCAAACTACTATAGATAATAATATTTTGATTTAACAGTATTGATTAAGTACTATTCTATACCTGGCTCTGCTTCCTTCCCTTTGATGGTTTCAGTAACTTTTTAAAATCACATTCCTGCTCTCAAGCAGAATACAGTACAGTTGTAGACATGACAAAAACACACATGAAAAGCTAAGCAGCACTCAGAGTAACTCAACAAGAGGCACAACCAAGATAGCATAAATTTTCAGTACCAAACCTCAGCACAATCTTTGGAAATCTTGAGTTTATGACAAAGAACTCACTGTGGATTTCAGTAGTAGAAAAGTCTTTTGAGAGGAATATATGGGGGCTAAAGACCTCAGCATTTTTGCTGACATGACTGTTATGAGGTGGACAGGAAGATTCTTGTATTAGGCACTGGAGAGAATCAAGCAGGAAAGAAGCAGGCCAAGGGAACATATGTTAGATAGGAGCAAACACTGGTTTAACAGGAAGGGGCACAGTTTAGAAGGATTGAACATCCCTGCTGTTCTAGATATCTGTGCAGAAATGTCCACCAAACATTGGTGGTTGTATGATGAGATTTATCAGGCTGAGACTCAGGCTGAGGACATCAGTCATGAAGTCTTCCCCACAGAAGGTATTGGTTGCTGAGCCACGGGTTGGCAGTTGTATTGTAGAAGAGTGGTGGACCAAGATAGTGTCCTGGAGAGAAGAGAAGATGACCAGAAGATAGATTCAAGGAAAAGTCCATTAGTTATGATAGTAGACACCTTCCGAGAATCCAATAAGACAGCAGGAAGCATACAATTAATTTACTTAGAAAAAGCTAATTAGGTGTTTTGTGAAACATCTGGTTGATTCCATAAACTAAAGAACTATGGACAGTTCTTTAATAGAGAGTTTTGTTTGTTCGTTTTTTTTTTTTTTTTTTTTTTTTGCATAGAACTGGGGTATAGTCCAGAGGTGCAGGGAGGGGTGTGCGAGGATTCAGTAGTGACAGAGTGGGGAGCAAAACAGGCGGATTTACTGAGATGCAATTCTAAGGGAAGCAATGGGCGAGACAGGAGAGGTCTGCTGTGCCATGTGGGTTAGCTCCCTAGCTGGGATCAAACTCAGGCCATGGCGGTGATAGCGCTGAGACTTAACCCCTAAGCCACCAGGGAGGCCCTAATAGAGAGTTATTTTTTAATGGAGTTTACCTTGTTGATAAACAAATACAGAATAGGAACATTATGTGCAAATAAAAGGGTGAAATAAATAGATGTGGTATAACTGGATTCCCACAGGTCAGTGCTTCGTAAATTCCATGACATTCCAACATTTTAGGGAAACTGAGTGAGCCATGCATTCATTTTGTGTCCCAGCTATTCTAGATTTATATTCCAAGTTCTTTAACTCTTCTGGGACATTCCAACCCAGAGCTGAGCACACTGAATCATTTTCACATCCCTTACACCCATAATGCTTGGCTCCTTCTAAAGTGATTCCCTACTTCTTTATCGTTTCCCATTTTCTTAGAGCCTTAAGAATTAAAGAGACAAAGGAATTTGGCAGTGAATGCTCTATGGTGAATCAGCCAGTCTGTCTTTCTACCATATGTAAAAGGGATACTGGTGTTTTCCACCTTCCATGATGGACTATATCAGCTACATAATTTGTAGGATCCAATAAAAGTATGAGTCCACTGTTGAAAATGTATTAATGAATTCAAGGCAGCAGCAATCAAGCAAAACTGGTGGCTCTTTGACTACATAAGCTGCACCTGCATGAAGTCAGCCCTGTATGAAACTTCTCAAGGGCAACAGGATACCAGTAACATTCTGTCATCCTGGGAAGGAGAGGAGGGGTAACATGATTTAAAATAATATTTGAATATTTGAATTCAAATACAAGTATTTGAATATATAAGGTTTGTCTTTCTCTGGCCTTTTATTTGGTTTTCCTATATAAATATATAACTAAATTTTTTTCATGATGTAAGTGATTTTTACTACCCAGAAAATTTGGACCTTGATGATCAAAAATTGTCAAATCAGAACCACAGTGTGATACTACCTCAAATTGGTAAGAATGGCCCATATTAGAAAGGGAGGGAGAGAGGAAGGGAGGGAGGAAGGAAGGACAACAGGAACAACTGTTCAAGTGTTGGGGAGAATGTGGAGAAAAGGGAACCCTCTTACACTGCTGGTAGGAATATAAACTGGCCCAGCCACTATGGAAAGCTGTGTGGAGGTTCCTCAAAGAACTAGAAATGGATCAGCTATTCCACTCCAAGGTATCTACCCAAAGAACACAAAAAAATTACTAATTTTAAAGGTAACCTATTACAGCAGTATTTACAATAGCCAAGATATGGAAACAAGCTAAATGCCCCATAAGCGATGAATGGGTCAAAAAATATGGTGTATGCGCACGCACACACACACAGGAATACTACTCAGCAATCAAAAAGATAAATCCATGCCTTTTGTGGCAACATGGATGGAGCTAGAAGGGATTGTGCTAAGTGAAATAAGTCAGAAGGAAAAAGATATTTTAGATAGTTTCACTTACATAGAGGATATTGGAAAACCAATTAAAAGACCAGAGAAAGACAAACCTTATAAGCTGACCATAAATATGATGCACCCAGGAGGGGAGGGAGGTGAGGATGGTGATGGGGAGTGGTAAAAATAGGGTGTGGAGGAAAAGCACAGGGGACTATGGTGATGGACGATGGGGTGCTCTGGTGGTAGGAGAACTACAACGACCACACCTGAGGGGAGAAATCATATATTGCCCCCAAATTAACAGTGACATAAGGAAAAAGCACTACTTTTAATAATGTAATTAAAATAATAGAACTTTTTATAAGTTCAAAGACTGGTCTTATTTTTTTTCCTCCTCAAGTCCGTCATCAACTCTACAAAATAGGGAAGGTTACGGGAACATTGAAGATGTTAGGAAGTCTTTTTTCCACTAAAATAATTAATTGATTTTCTAGTACCCTGTTCCCTCTAAATGGGAAGCATTCTGATCAAATTCTAACCCAATGACTGATTCTAAAACCATTTGAATTATGTAATGTCTGTTTTCTTCCTATAGAAAGAGGTGTCAAGTTTTTTTTTTTTTCCCCTCCAGATTTTTAACTTTAATTTTTGAAAGTATTCTCTGGGGTGATCTGTTTTACTGTAGATGAATGCTGGATTTATTGCTCTTTGCCTTTTCATGTGCTGGTGGGTCACATTTATCACACTTCCCATCCATATGGCTCCCAGGTGGCAGTCTAGGTGCCACATTCATGGCTCTGTGGCCCTAGTGTGTGTAGGAAGGTAGGTTTGGGTTCAGCCCTGCATGTAGGCATTTCACAAATATCTAGTAGACAAATGGGGAAACTTTATTTGGTGTCTTTTCATCAGTGTCTTTTCTGCAGCAGATGACAGAGCTGGAACAGTGCAGTCAGTGGTACTGGCATCTCTGCTTTCTAATAGCAGAAGAAATTAATTTTCAGATACTAGTCAACACGTTTCATTGGCATCCACATCCGATGGTAGTGATATCTCAAGTTGATGAAATACAAGCTTTTGGTCAAAATGTGTACACATTAGACATATATTAAGTTAATTGGGTAATTATTTAAAAGAACACTATTTTAATGGATTTTCCATGTTTTGGGTACCATCGATAAATTCATCCCTCCCTCATTGTCTTTGAAAATTTTCTAATAAATGAAATCTGGTGAAGAGAAGTCAGAAGACATTCTCAATGGGGAATGTTACAAAGTGACAGCTGGCCTAGAGCAGGCCAGATAGTCAGGCTGGGATGGCCCTGCTTGCCCCACCTCCCGTCCTCTTCTGCCTTGTTCATTTTTATTAAGTGATAGCCCACTTTGCTGCAGCCGCTACAGTGTCTTTGCTGTTGGAGGATTGGAATGTTTGAAGCGGATGTTGTTTTGGGTCTAAAACAACTGTGACATTGATTCTTTTTAACGGGCAGGAGAAATTATCTCTTGCATCATCCACTGCCTCCACCAGAATATGCTAGGAATCTGTATCTAATTACCTGTGCAGCTAATTACCACTGCCATGTTAAGCAGCGGTAGTAATCTCATTTCCCTTTCAAGTCCATTTTATGGCATCAAACTGTATTATGTTCCCCTTTTAATGACTACTGACAAAATTACAGCAGCACCACGGAGGACTTGATGAGGAATCGGCCTGCCCGTGACACAACTGCACCTTGTATGTTTTCCGTAGATTCCTTCTCTTTTTTACAGTGTGCTATTAAATATCTATATATCTGAATCATTTTCCCAAAGCTCCATTTGTTTGATTAGCATTACGATACACATGACAAGACACTATATCAGAGGTAATCGATCTGATTAGCATGAAGATGATATGAACACAGATTGTATTGATGTTTAATAGTGCAGGCATCCAGGTGCTGTAAACATTATAGATGTTTTTGTATGCTGTGTGCAAGGTCTCTGTAATAAAGACAGCAACCACAGCAGATTTTAGAGCTCGATGATTTATTTTCTGCCAAGTGCCACAGTGGGTCTTGCATAGTATACGGCACTCCTGTGCTGGATCCAGACACAATGTTTTAATCAGCCTTCAAAATAATGCAAGTATTTTCACTGGACAGATTCTAATCTTGCTTTATTAAGAGATGCTTGCCACACTGCAGTGAAAAGCTTACTGCAATCTCACTGAAAGTCAGCTACATTCTTCTCTGAACTATACCCTCAGGTTACTTTATTATTATAAGCATCCCATTAAAAAAAAAAAACCTGCCAATTTTGCATACTACCTCTTTCCATTCACACCTCATAGTCAAGCTTAAAATTTAGCTATGGTATCTGTTTTCACTTTGATTAAATGTTTGTTAAGGGTCACTTATTGATCTGGCTTCTGCAGGTGAAGGGAGACTCAGCAGCCCTGTTTAGGAGCAGGCTCTTGGCAGAAGTGAGGGACAGAAGGGAGGCTCTGCCAAGGCACATTTGTGTAAATTGATTGTTGGGTGACAGTGGAGAGAGGGAGTTCCTAGGAGAAGACCATGCTTTGACGTAGAGCATTAATCCTGCTACCTGCAGATTTCTAGAAGCTCTTTTTGCAAACTAGCAGAAGTGGAGGTCAGGAGATTTGTTTTTGTTTTTGAGAAAAGAAAATATTTGGAGTTTTGTGGTTTTTTTCATTTGAAACTTATATAGTCTTATGGACTTGTAAATTTTCTTTTAAAAAGATTATCTAGTTATAGAAAAGTGGAAGGGTGATAATTCTTTACTTTCTTTACATATTCCGGAGAATTTCTGTCACCATCCTTGTGTGTGTGCATATATGTGCATACACATTTATTACATGTACATACATGTGAACTTACATATGTTTCTGCAATTATAAGAAAGGAGGCTCCATTTATTGAGTTGAGGAAGACTGATTGAGGGAATATAAGCCAGAGGAAGGTAGGATCAGTAAGTCCTTAATATATGTGTTTAATCAGAGATAACTATTATTAGCCTAGGCAGAAAAAAATATAAACTAAAGTTTATAGAAAAGGTCAATGTAGAGAAATATATTTATATGTTTCAGCATAGATAGTTTTTAAATATTGAGACTGTTTGAGTCACTTAGGGAGAGGGTATAGATCTATTAACAGCCGAAGTACATTCCAGTGTCTAAATATCAGAGAATGGTTGGGAAAACAGAGGTCTGGAAAGGAGGCAATCAGAAACTGCGGAGTCCTGGCAGACATGAAAAAAGCATTTCAAGAAGAAGAAAATTATCAACTGTGTAAGATGAAAAAGAGGAGAGCTAGAAATGGCCACTGGATTTGGCAATTTGGAGGTTTTAAGTTACCTCCCGGAGAGTTTCTTAAATTAACTAAGGTTAAAAGTGGTAGGAATTTGTGATGGAACCAACTTTATCTATAGTTACCTGGAGGGGGGCATGCAGTCAAAGGTGGATTTTATAAGGTGGTCCTCAGTAAATAAATGGCATTTGTATGGCATTTGTAATAAGCAAATGTATGTACTTAGTAAACAAAAACATAGCCATGTCATCTAAAAGGAAGAGCGTGTGAAACATATGTGTAATTTCAAATTTTCTAGTGGTCACATTACAGTATCCATGTAGTTTATGCACAGAGCACTTCTCACCACATTACAGGTACTCAGTGGCCACATGTGGCTAGTGGCTGACGTCCTGGTTACTATAATTCTTGAGAATGCCCCTCAGAAAACAAGAAAGTTAGTATTAAAAGTAAAGAAAAAGGACCTCCCTGGTGGCGCAATGGGTTAAGCACAGCACTATGAAGCTCTCCGCATCCCCGTCCAGGGAGCTTCCCACATGGCACAGCAGACCTCTCCTGCCTCACCTGCTACTCCCCTCAGTAGTGTATTTCTGATCTGCCTGTTCTGCTCCCCACTCTTATCTCTGGTGAATCCTCTCACCACCCCACACCTCTAGCCTACACCCCAACTTGTATGCATAAATAAATAACTCTTTAAACAAAAAGTAAAGAATTTTTGAATAGTTTTGATTAAAATTTATTTAAAGAATATAATTTTTAAAAATTGATGGAAAGTGAGTAAGATGAAAAGATGTTGTAATTAATGTATTGCATTTATAGTTCATAAGTAAAAATATCTTTGAAATACAAAATATGATTGTGTCCTTTCAAAGACACTTAGACTTTATCTTAAACTCTATTTTAGTGAAAAAAAAAGTTAATTGCCATTTCAACTTTGTTTATTTCAGTAAAATTTGAAATGGGCTTAGTGTTATTTATAACATTTATAAAGTTTTGGGTGATTTAAAGGGCATTAAGGGTTTTTTTGATGAATTATACATGTTGGTACTCAGAGATTAATGGCGTCCTTTGCAAAGAAATCTACTTTGTGTGTATTCTACTTGAATGTGTTGAAATGGAGGTAATGGAATTGCATTTTTGCAAGGTTGTATGTTATACAGACATTTTCTTTAAACAAATAGTTTGAGGTGAGGAAAAACAGAAAGGAGTGCAAACCAGGGTGGAAATAAATTGAAATTCATTTCTTAGGAACACTGGGGGGGAAAAAAGCTGTGTTACAGATACAGGCATTTTATTTTATTTTTAATTTTTCTTTTTTTCCATGGGCAAGTTAAGTGTCCCTTCCTCAGTTTTCTCCTAATTAAAAAGAAGAAATGGATTAAATACTCTTTAAGGTACAAGTTTGTGATTCTCTGAAATGGACATTGATATAGCAGAATGCAAGTTTACAGTAACTTTAACTTCTGGATATAAATGCCTTATATCCTGTAATGAAAGTGTGAAATAAAGATATAACCACTATAAATTCACTACTGAGAGGCCATCCCTGGGTTGGGTTGTTGGTGTTTCAGATGTACATTTAAAGATTTCACTAAAATAAATTCCTAACATCTATTTTTTTCACATTTTGTATATTTTTATAGTATTTGGTATGCATATAGTATCCAGTATGCATATAGTATTCAGTTTGCATGTTGGTACACAGTGTGAAAGAATGCCTTTGGTTTATGAAAGGAGAGGTCATCGAAAAGAAAGAAAATTTATTTTTAAAAAATGGGCTTTATTGCATTCCTTTTAAAGAGGAAAAAAGAAATGTTTGGACTGTACATATAAAGTAGAGGTCTGAGGAGAAATACTTTTTAAATATGTAATTCAGCTCTATATACAGCAATATGAAGAGAAGGATATGAAAATGTGATTTTTTGTTGGGACAAATCAAGGATGCATTTAAAAATAGAATTAAATTGGAGAAATAAAAATCAACAAGATTAGAGGGTGCTAGAATGTGTTATAAAAGTATTTTATTTTCTTCCCCTAAACGCTGTGTTTTTAAAATTACTTTCAAAAAGCGAATATGGATTTCTTGCAGTTTAAACTGAAAACACTTTGAGGCTTTTTAAAAGTAATGCTTATCATATTTTATAAACATATATATTTTCTTAATTTTGCATTACCTAGCCATTTAAAACATTAGATTTAGATAATTCAGTCTTTTTTAAAATTTATGTTGTAAAAATGTTATATATCTATCATTGGGATTTCTTAAATTTACATTTGTTCTACAAATGTTCATACTGGAGTATGATATTTTTGCAATAAAATTTAAGGCATAAATTATTATTGCATTAAATTTCTTACTAAAATGTTACCATATTAAGTAAACTTGTTCAAACTTAGTGAAATTTAGTCAGTTTAACTTTGCTTCATGTGCTTTATCTACAGGATATTTTATTCTCCCTAATCAGACCCTATGTAGACATAATCTGCCTACTATCTCTGTTTAAATATACTGCTCTGGACAGCTTTTTGACTGTAGGAATTGAAAGAATGTGTGCATGAAAGCAATCATTAGGGAAGGAATTAGAAATTCTTAAGTTAGAAGTATAATTCTTAAGCCATATAGAGGGTTCACCTGCAAGGAGTAATTTTCTTGTTTTTGTAAACTGTAAGTGAACAGATCACAGTACTGTTGATTGCACTGCATAGCAAATATGGCCCTAAAATGAAATCTGAGCACAGTTGTTTCCATACAACTCTTCATTTGTGCACATTCTCCACTCAGCCAGTGGTTGGACCATTCTTCTCTGCTTCATGAACTTTGACATTCTCTGTAAGTTTTTATCTGTGAAATGGGATTCTGCACTTGCTAGTTGCTATTATGATATGTGACTTTACTTTTGGGGTAATAGGCAAATGAGGTAACCAGAGGTTATTTTTGAGAATTTTTGTGAATTAAATCTTAGCAAAGTTTGAAACTTTTCCTAAATCAATAGTGAAAGTAAATGAAGGTTAAGTGAAAGTTGGTCTTGACCTCACTCAAATTTGTTACCCATCTTTGTCACTGGAAATTAACTAAGGATAGCATAGTGCATATTGATGAGGTTAAGCTCAAGGACTTAACCTCTAGGAGTTCAGTCACGTGGCATAGAATAATACCATTCTCAATGGTGACACTAAGAAATATTTATCTAATATATCTGAATTTAAGTTACTATATATATGGAATGGAGATTACTCTTAGAACCTATTGTACCACAGAGATTTAGAGGACCTACTGAAATCATATATGTAAATCACTTTATGCAATTCTTGGCACAATGTAAGAGCTTAATCAGTGTTAGCAATTAAAATCATCATCAAGTTGTTTTTGTTATTATTACTTGTCCTAATTGTAAAAGGGACTAATGACAATGCAATTTGAAAGGTATTTGTATAGACATATAAAGCCCTACAGTCCTATTAATTAGAAAGGGGAGTTGAGAAATTTCTGTTTAGCCAGGAATAGTACATTAAATAAAGGTTATCTAAAGCTTTAACCTTTGTTAACATACTTGTTATTCTGAGTCTCTGAAACTGAAGCTGAGCCTAATTGTTTGGAGGTCATAAAATAAGAAAGGCTTTGAACTTTTGTCTAAAAGAAAAAATTACTGTCTGATATGCATATGATCTCCATCACATCAAAATGAGTGTAATAGTAGTTAATTGCTTCTGCAGGAAAGGGAGAGGTTGAAAAGATTTTAATAAGTGAAGAATGATAAAAGGAAATTAATGCACATTACTCAATATTAATATGTGTTCACTGTGGCAGTGTCATAGACATGTAGTCTTTTTTAATTTTATTTTCATAAATATTTTTAACAATTAAATTTACAAGATTTCACAAGTTCAATGATGCTTTGGTTTTCTGAACATTTATTTTGCTCTAAGGGTTTAGATATATTAGCAGAATTTGTGGATTTCGGAGGAACTGCTGAATTTGTGTCCTTTATTAGGATGTTCTCATTTAATGACTTTAGTAAAATTGCCTTCAATTACAGGCAATTTTAGAGGATGAAGGAACAAAGGGTTGGTAAATTGTTGCTTAAGGTTCATGTATTTCAATCTATAGGTTATGGTAAATAGGAAACTATTAGAACTTCAGATACCGTTTTCGAGAATTGAACTGATTACAAGTAAAGAGAGTCAGGAAGTTGTAACCTAAATTTTTTTTTAATTGAATCTTTTTTGAGATACAGGTTCATATATGGACATAAGTAATAATACAGAATGGTTCTGTGTACCCTTTTCTTCCATTGGAAGAATTCTATTGCAAAATAATGGTAAAATGTCACAAGCAAAATGTTGAGTTGATGCTGTCAAGATACAGAATAAGTTCTATCACCACAAGGATTTCTTGTTAAAATTCTGATTTTTGATGGCTAAATTACCTTAAAGAAATCAATAATTCTGAGCTTAGTTCTAAGAAGTAAGGCAGATATTTATCAAGCGAGCATTTATCATTAGTTTCTGCCTCTTAATTGGGATGTTGTTGCAGGAAATCCAGCAGTAGCCTTTAGTAGAGAATGAAAGACTATATCTGACATCCCTTTAAAATAATAAATAAAACTAATAGATCTGTGTGATTAGTGATTGAGTCACTTATTTAAAGCTTTCTGTATATAATAAGAAGTGTTAAGGAAAAACTTGACTAAAATTCAGGTACCAGTATGAAATAATGAAAGGTTCTGGTAAGAGATAGTAATGATGGTTATTTAACATTGTGAGTGTACTTAATGCCACAGAACTGTACACTTAAAAATGATTAAAATGGTAAATTTTATGTTATGTGTATTTCACCACAATATTAACCACTAAGGGAGAGAACAGCAAAAGATGCTGTTGACCACTTTTTGTGCAAATTGACCACTTTTTGACCACTTTTTTTCATCTACAATTCAGGAGTTTGTTTTGGATAATGATTTTCTTTATTAAGTCATCAGTTTATATTTTAAATAGAAAGTGTTATTTTCTTTAAAGACCTATTGGAAATGCAATGCATGCTTCAGGTAGTTCTATAAATTAATTGGTAGTATTTTTCTTCCAGTATCCTAGGGTTTAAATTCTAGGCTTAGGACTTAAGGGTTATAAGGATCCAGAGATACCTTCTGAGTAGCCAGACATTTTTAAGTTGAATAAGTAATGGTTTGCTATTTTATCCTACATTTATCTCTTAAGTAACTCTTTAAATAGTGTCCTGCTTTTTATTAATCATTTAGAAGTTTAATTTATCTCCTCCTAATATATTTGGACACAATGGAGTTAGCTACCCACCAGCGGCTTCTGAATTCAGAGTGCTCTTTAATCCTGTTTACTATTTAAAACACTTGGAAATGATAGGAACTAGACACAAAAGCATCCCAAGATAATCTTTTGACTGGAGCAAGTGTTTGAAAGTGAGGACTCGTGGAGGATAGAGCTGGTGGGGCATGGTTGAATTGTTGAGGTCATTGAATGAATGGATAATATACACAGATCTATCATTGTCTTAATATTTAATCTTTTAGAAATAAAATAACAGACTGGCGATTTAGAAACAATAGAAATTCCTTACAGTGCTGGGAACTGGAAAGTCCAAGATCGAGCTAAAACCCTCCGATTCTTCTTGTTATTGATCTGAAATAAAAGAAAGAGTTAACATAATTTTGACTCTTTTCCTCTCTACTTTTTCATTTGGCACCTGGTGAGAGCCCATTCCTGGTTCAGAGGTGACTGTCACTGTCTTCACACTCTCTGCCCAAGGCAGAATGGACTGCACCTTCATGGTATAAACACCTCTTGAAAGCCCCATCTCCAAATATCATCATATTGGGTGTTAGGATTCTGTAGGATTTAACTTACAAATTTTGGAAGGATACAGACATTGTCTGCAGCAGTCATATAGATAAGAAAAGTCATTTTCCTTTGGGCCTTAATGTTAATTATACTTTTAAATGGGTCCCTATAGTTAAAATGAGAAAGATTGTCAATTTCTTATCTTAAAGAACTGAACAAAACACGGGTAAAAAGAGCTAGAAGCTTGACTTTGAAAACAGTTAGTAAAAACTTGAATAAAATTTGCCCTTCTAATAAGAAGTAATAACTCAAGTGTGATGTCAGCATACATACTGTTTTCCTATTTGTGATAAATGAAAGATCATACAATAGTCCACATTTATTATTTCAGCAATAGACTTCTTGACATATTATGTAGCTGAATTTCTACCCCTATGAGGGTATTTGTGGTTTGCTTTACATAACACAAATTGGCTAAAATCATTATAATGTGCTAAAACTTATCCATCTTTTTAAAACCTAACAATGTTGTTTATATTGATAACTTCTTGATGCTGTGAATCCCACAAACCTCAGTTACTGTAGCTTATGAGAGAGAAGCCTTTCTAATTGGTTCACAAATTCTCTGTTCTTTAATTTCCTGAAAAATTTCCTCATTCTCTTGTTATTGATCTGAAATAAAATAATTAATATAATCCTGACTATCTTCATCTCTTCCTCTCTAGCTTTTCATTTAAAAAAAGGCAATCAGTACGGTGGCCTTTTATATGTAAATCTTATTTTGCCTCTATTATTGAGCTTTGTAGAAGCTAAAACCAAAACCTGTGACAAATAGAGGAGACTTACAGAGCTATATTTTCAGTCTCTATAGAACCTTCTTTAAAATTAGATGACTGACCTCTACTCGATGCTGAGATTGTTCATTGTACTGTCAGTGTATAATTATGGGCCAACTATTTGTAATTTCACAGTGCTAAAGTATCCCATTTGCTATTGAATGCTACTTGAAAGAACATTATTGATCTATACAACACATACGAGTTTTGAAATCTTCCCATCAGAGGATATCACACCCTTACAATAAAAGTGACTGATTCATTTTTTTGTTTTGTTTTGCAAAAAACTGCTTTACAGCTCTTTAAGTTCAATTCTGTAAAACCCTTTGTTACATTTTTAAGAAGTCTTTATTGCTTTCTTTTGTTAAACTGTTTCTGCATTCTTCAGAGTCCAGGGTAGTTTTAGTAATTAAAATAATTTAGCTTTACTACAACTCAACCAATTATATTAAAATATGTTATAATCATTATTAAACATGTTAATTCAAATGCTGACCTTTACTATTATTATTTATTAACATTATGGAGGCCTGACCATAACTTTATTTTTTTAAACTTGTCAGTTTTGGTCCCCAACTGTGCTACTAAGCTAGAGATTATTTTTTGTTTATAGTCTCTCCCAAAGAACTTTATATAGAACTTTTCTACACTTTGTACAATTTGCATCCTTTGGATAATCATCCTTACTTTTATTTATGTTAATTTTAATCATATCTAAATTGAGAATCAGTTTTTTTCTTACTAGGTTCTACTTATTTATATAGTTACAGTAATTCCTTTAATTTTTGCTCATTTTTTCAGAAATATTGAAATATCCCTGAAAGGATATTTTTAAAATTTAAGATTGGCATGCTAATTCAATTATCCATCTTTATTTTTGGCTATTTTTCACTTTTAAAAAGGTACATTGATCCATTTGGTGACGTTTTATGTGTTTTACTGCATCATTGTTCTTCAACATTCTTACTCAGATTAGATTTTGGATCGACACATTTGGTAATTTTAATAAAGTTAAAGTTTACAGATACAGAGTTTGGCTCTGTTATTGAATCACTACTGTACTGAATAAGGCAGCCTATTGATTTTTATTAAAATCAAAAACTTGGAGATGCAGCATAGTGAAGTGAAAAGATCATAGACTTTGGAGTAAGATAAATTTGGGATTGAACATTGGCTTCTGTATGTTCCTGGGGAAATCACTGTAACTCTACATTTCTATCTTATTATGAGAATTAGTAGAGGTAACATGCCAAAATTTCCGGTATATCACAGTCTTTACATGATCCTCCTTCCTCCTTCTTGATTTTACCCAAGTGAAAGAGGAATTCAATGTTTAAAGTAATCAACTGACAGAGCAGTGATGCCCTCAGTCCAAGTTACAGAGCAGTACTGGGGAAGGTGTGAACTTGGTGGCCTTGGGGCTGCCATAGTGCACAGGGAGGGTGAACAGGAGGGAGTCACACAGCAGGACTAGGGACGCTTCTCCCTGCTATCCACTGATAATAGCTAGATCTCATTTTTCCTTAAATCTGTTTAATAAATTGTAGTTATACGATTGAGATAAGTCTATAAGATATAAGATAAGTCTAAGATTTTTACTGAAAGAAAAATAGCTTCACTATGTAAAAGATATTTGAACATCCCAAAAGTAATTATCAGTGTAAATTTCATTGAAACATTTTGTGACTTTGTATAGGATATATTAATACCTAAGGGGAAAAAAGGGGGTGTTATCTTTCATTTGGTCTGACTTTGAGAAGCGTGCATCCTTGGGCTCTAAGGTGTGTGGACCTCAAGTCTCTGCTGTAGGTGAGGGGCTGAGCATGCGTGGGCACAATGGGAAAATGGCGTGAGCATCGAGTAGAGGTGTGGTGGAGGTGTTAAAAATAGATTTTACTGGGCAGCTGCTCCCCTCTTATAATGTTCGATATGAGTGAATTCAGTGCTTAATTTAAATGGGCTAATAGAAAAAAAAAGAAAACAAAAACAAAAACAAAAAACCTTGAGGACCAGTGGCAGCCATCCAACAATTTTTAACACCTTAATACATTCCTGGAAATGAAAAGCTGCTGTGTCAGTGAAAGCAGAAACAAATGAGTATAACACACAAAAGACTAAGATTTTTAGGGGTTAATGTGAGACAATGAAAATTTAGCTATCTTCTTGAATGACTTGGAAAGCAAAGAGAAGAATGGCAGGACTGGTACGGCCGTTCCTCTCTCTACCTTTGGTTAAAGTGATTTTGCTAAACATTGACATCAAGAGTTCTTGATTGCAGTTGTGCTTCCTATAATGGCACCCTTTATTCCTTGTCTACGTTGATATTGTTTAAATAACGTTTCTATAACTGATCTCAGGGGAAAGGTAGCCTTTGAAAGTCACAGTGACTATTTGGTCAAAGACGTAAAATGAATCATATTCCTTTCTTCGCTGTATATGATTCTGGAGTAGGTCTCTGCCAGAATGCAAGTCATTTAGACTTAGACTTTTCATACTTTGATGCACCATAATTACTGTATCGTCTCCTAAAAAGTGAAAATTGCATTTAGAATTCTAAAAGCTCTTTTTTCCTCTTTTGTTCTGTCTTTTCTTTGATGTATGTGTGCATATGAGAGGCAGACAGAGAAGGGAGGGGAGAAGGGACAGAATAAATGAAAGAATGTGGGAGAGAATTCTCTCCCCATACCAGTTGTAGATATGGGCAGTAGACCTTAATAATAACTTGAAGACACATGGTTGGACTATTACTGTTAATGATTTCTGTTCCTCATTGTGACATTCAGGTTACAATTGTAGTGCCTTCTTTTATGTTGATAATTTAGCAACTGTTGTTCTCTTTAATAACCCTAATTTGAAAGATATGTTAGCTACCCAACTAATTTTGTAAAAATTGTGAAAACGTGTTATCATATTCAGCCTGTCTTCCAGTGATAGAGGTTTACTTTGTAATTTGATCACCAAGTTGTGTTTTTCCCAGGCTTACTTTAATTTAAACAATTAAAGAATGAGATTCTTTAATCTGCATAGTTTCCTAAAACATTTTAAATGGGGTTGCTCAGGGTGATATCTTGGGGAAGTATGCTATTTACAAATAATGAACCATCTTTGGGCATTTTACTATTTCTCTAGAGAAATAGGTATATTGTAAAAATTGAATCAAAAGTGATATTTCTTTTTGAAAAGGAAAAGTATTTAAGCTTTTAGCAACTGGGAAAATATCTGTGGGGAAGACTATGAATAGAATTGTGATAGATGATCTGAATCCAAAGGGCCCTGCTTCTAGGTCTTGTCTTTAAAAAATGTACATTTGAGTATAACATCTACTTTTTCATTTGAAGGTGAATTACATTATGTAATAAAATCCCTCTGCAAGAACATTCCCAATGCAGCTGATTTCTCTAGGGCTTGCTGCTGATAATACAGAATTTTTTTTTTTTTTTCTGAGAATTTTCCTCTGTAGACCTTGATATTTATGCAAGAAACATTTTTGGGCTCAGCTGAGCTCTTATTTTCATGGGATTCAGAGTTCACTCAGTGTCTTGTCATAAAATTGTCTCATTTTATTGATGCTATAAGATTGTCTTGATGTACATTATTTTCTAGTTTTGTTTCTAAAATGTTTTTTAAAAGTTCTCTGTTTTTGACACCCATTGGATTCACTGCAAATTTTATTGTTACTAGCCTGTCTATCATAATAATTTAAAGCATTTTCTAAGCCCCTTGGTACTATCCTGTGCCAAATGAGTTAAACAGACATATTTTTCTTTTCCTTCTCAAGCTTTTAATGTAAGCGAATAATGATAGCAAAAATATACAAGAACATGTTAAGGCTTCTTACTATAGAATAAAGAATTCAAACTTAAAGGAAATTTAAATAATCAGTATAATTATTACATACTGAGGATGAAATTGATTTCTGTACAAATGATTTCCCATGTTCATACAGAAATCAAGTGGAAAAAAAACTGAACTAAAATACCAGATACCTTTCTTGACTATTCTTGCTCATCAGACTTTCAGGATAGAAAAATGGAGGAATAGGGCCTCCCTGGTGGCGCAGCGGTTAAGCGCTGCGCTGTGGAGCTGTCGGCAGCGGTGAGGCGAGTTCGAAGCCCAGCTGGGGAGATTCCCAAATGGCATGGCAGACCTCTCCTGCCTCACTCGCTGCTCCCCTCAGCAGTGTATTTCTGATCTGCCTGTTCTGCTCCCCACTCTGTCTCTGGTGAACCTTCCCGCCACCCCATGCCTCTGGCCTGTACCCCAGCTTAAATAAATAAACCTTAAAAAAAAATTAAAAAAAAAGAAAAGAAAAATGGAGGAATATCTTTATTCTACCAAATGGAAATATCTCTGCTCAAGATAACATTTTGAGTCACAAATTGGGGGAAATCACTGCTATTTTTTCATACAGAATAAGTTACTTTAGAAGTTGCATAATGCTCTACAAAGAATAAAAGTTTGGGAGATACAAAATTATACTAGACTGGTTTAAGTGCCAGAGAATCAAGAGAGAAAGATGTTGTAGCAGAACATGGAGTCTGTTGGGCTTGATGCCATCCTTGTGGAATTCTTGAATTCTGTGTGAACCAGACCAATTAGCAGCACCTAAAAGAATAATTGATACTACCTAAGATCCTAAAGGATTGCCTGGCCAGGATAACCATATTTCTTTTTTCTGTGGGTCTATGAGATTATTTGACCAAGGAGTTTCCATAATGATATCTGGCTCCAATTTATATTTGACTTTAATAAAATGTACTTAGAAAAAAAAAATTCTCATGAGGTCTTCTGGCCTAGATGAAGGCATGAATCTGTGTGACAAAACAGTTTAGTAGATTCACAGTTCAGCAGAACTGTGTTCTGTAACTAATTTCAGCTAAAAGGAAATTTACTATCCAGAAATTAGGTATCTCAGAGGTTTGGAGGAGGAGAGCTCAAAGATTGTTATTAGAAACCATACAAACAGTCACACCTTAAAGCAAGGAAGGACAATAGACTATATTTTTGTCAAGAGTATAAATTGGTGCAATTATTTAGGAAAGTAATTTGTCTACCATTGAAAACATATAATACTCTTTAAGAAAGATTACCTAGCTAAGAATGCATTCAGAAAAAAATAGAGAGATATATAAGAATATTTACTGCAGCATTGTTTTTTGTAATGTAATGTTTAGAATGTTTTTTGTAAAAACAACTTAAATGCCCATAAATATCACTTATTATAGAATGGTTGGAAGGATAGGCTACAAATATGTTACTTATTCTGCTGTAGAAAGCAAATTAAAACTATGTGTACCACTCTTAGAACATGTGTGTTAAGCAGAGAATACAGTGTTGGCACAGATTATGAAGTCAGAAGACTTGGATATAATGAAAGGTTTCCTACTCTTAGTTCTGTAAAGCTAATAGCATGTCACTTAAACTTTTTTGTGCTTTGGTGTCCTCACCTGTTTTGTCAGAGTTTTCCAGAGAAAAAGAACCAACAGGGGTGTGTGTGTGTGTGTGTGTGTGTGTGTGTGTGTGTGTACATGCATGTGCATAAAGAAATTTATTATAAAGAGTCAACTACATGCAACTATGGAGTCTGTCAAGTCATAACTCCATAGGGTGAGTCAGCAAACTGTAGACCCAGGAGAACTGTATGTTTAGTTCTTATCTGAGTCCAAAGGCAAGAGATCCAAGAGAGCCAATTGTGTAGTTCCAATTCAAAAACTGGCATGCTGCAGATACAGGAAGAGCCAGTGTTTCAGGTATTTTTAAAAAATATTTATTTTACACATACAAGCTGGGTTGCAGGCCAGAGGTGTGAGGTGCTGAGACAGAGTGGGGAGCATACCAGGCAGATTGCCCGACATACACTGCTGAGGGGAGCAGCAGGCGAGGCAGGAGAGGTCTGTTGCATCCTGTGGGAATCTCCCCGGCTGGACATAGAACTCACAGCCGGTCATCGAACTCACGCAGCAGCTGCTGACAGCTCCACAGCTCTGCGCCTAACCCGTTGCGCCAATAGGGAGGCCCCACAAGGTAGGACAAAAAAATTGAGTGCCAGTTCCAAAGTAGTCAGACAGAAGATTCATCCTACTTTAGAGCAGATCAATGTTTTTGTTATATTCTGGACTTTAACTGGTTGGTTGGGGCCCAGTGACATTAGGAAGAGCAATCTGCTTTACTCCGTCTATCACTTTCAGTGTTATCCTCGTTCACAGTCAGCATCACAGAAGCAAAACAATGTTGGACTAATTATCTGAGCTTTCTGTAGCTCAGTCAAGGTGACCCTTAAAATTAACCATCACGCCTGTAAAATGAAGATCATGAAAGCATCAGCATGATAACTTACATAATCACCTGTCAGTTACAGTTACCTTGAGGTTTACCATGTTGATGAAGCTGAGTGGAGTTCAGAGATGTTTAAAGGAACTTCCATTTAGTTTAAAAGTTGTATGGATATGTGTGATTGAATTTTTGGAATCAAAATCATATTTATTGTTCAGTATTTCAGCGCTGAATACCATAATATTTCCGTCTTCCTTGAGGTATAATTGACATACAGTTTTAAGTTTAAGGTATACAGAAAATTATTTGATTTACATATAAAATGACTATCACATTAAATTTAGTTAATATCTATATCTCCTGTAGATTTAAAAAGAAAGCATTTTTTTTCTTGTGATGGGAACTCAGGATCTACTTTCGTGTAGACCATATAGTAGTGTTCACTATAGTCATTGCATGTGCATTACATTCCTAGCACTTATGTAACTTATAACTGGAAGTTTGTGCCTTTTGACCACCTACCTCCGACTCCTCCTTTCCCAAATACATTATGAATTGTTCATAATTAATGCATACTTCCTTGGAGATTGCATATTGTTAGTTGATTAAATCATGAGAGGAGTATTGGTGAATCGTGTTTGGAAGGCACTCCAAGTAAAATGTGCTTGAGAAGAGAGCATGGAGTCTTAAAAGACACAATATTCCCAATAAACTGTAGTGATCATCTGGAATGAATAGAAAGCCTTTGGGGACCAAGAGGATGGAAAGAAAACCATGTTTTCCCAAGATTTTAAGGTCTTATAAAAGAGATTGAGAATCTTGATTCTTTTCCTAATATTACACTGTGCATTGAAGACTTTTTAAAAAGTTCTGACTGGACCCCAGTAAACTTTTGAAGAGCTAAACTTTTTTGGTGAGGGAAGATAATTATCTAGATAAGAAAAGTTAGGAAAGTAGGAAGTTGAGAGACAAGGAACTTGAAGTAATCAAGGTAAAAGATACATTGATTCTCTACATTGTAGCTAAGGGAAGTGGAAATTTAGATGAATAGAAAGCTATTAAATATTAGCAGGATTGAGTAAAAATCTGAAAAAGGCAATAAATATTTTGATCAGTCAGAAATGACGCTAAGAGGTGTTACGTGTGAGGGAGAAGGTATTTTCTTTACTTCATGAATAAGATTAGCGTAAGAGTAGGGTCTTGACTCATCTGGCTCAAGTGGTCCAAGTTACGGAACTGGTAAATTGATTTAGCAAAAGAGATGATTTTTAACATGACCACTTCATTTTATGGCACTGTTTTAATAGCATTTTTGTTTTCTTTCTGTGTGTGTGAGTATTTCAAGCAATAAACATATGGACATGCTCCACCATGCCAGAATAAGTGAAGGCACCTATAAGACCATATGGTGGGGATGAGGATGGGGAAGAATTGTTTCCAGTTGTGCTGGAGCAAGGAGAGGAAGATGCCACTCAGGTTACTTCAGGCTAGGAGGGACATGTAAAGAATTCTGTATGCTCCAGTATGTGAGGTGCCCAGCGCACTGCTAGGAGCCTCTGAGTGATTTCTTGGGAGCCGATATCATCATCCTCATCCTCATCTTTTTCCTTTGCCTCCTTCTACTCTCGCTATTATTAGTGGTGTTCACTTGACTTCAAGAAAGTCTCGAGAACACTGGTGGCTGGAAGCTAAGGTAAGGCTTGCATTTTTTAATTTGTGTATCAGTTTGAGAATCAAGCGTTCATTTGTACATCTTCAGTAATTCAGAAAAGTTTTGCCTTTTAACTTTGCAAAGATTTCTCTATTTCAGAAAGGTGAAATGTTATCAGAAACTTGCCTCTGGGCTCAGATACCCTCATTCCAGCCTGCTTTCCATTTTCACTTCATTTCAATGCTTTTCCATGATGCACTAAATGTGAATTTCAATCATTGGTATTTGTACCTTAGGGTATATGTGACTGTTTGCCAACATCAACAGAAAGTCACAATTAAGCATAGGACATCTGCCCATAGCAACAATTTACTCGAGAGTTTAGAGAAACAAAATAGAACATTTCAAAACATATAAACAAACTAATATATAATTGGATAAAATGAAAAATTTGCATGAATTTGTTGGTTAAAATACAAAGTTCAAAGAGTGTTTGGGATCATAAAAGGCAATTTTAGAAATGTTACCAGTCTTCTCAACTGGTAATTATTTGATTTATTCCTTTAGCTTTTTCTCTAAAGGGGACTGAGACATACAATAGAATATTTCTATAAAAAGTTATAGAATTTAGTTCACTATGGTATAGTTTAAATGTTTTAGAAACATATAGCAAGTTCAAAGCATGCAACAAAAAAGCATAAAAATTCAAAAGTGATACTAATTCTTGGCTTATATACTTTTATATAACATTATTACAGCCTTTTAATAACATGTAATAGCCTATTCATTGACCTATTGTAGCCAAATCACATATTTCTTTAAAGAAATAGTTTAAATGAACTAAATATTTGTTCCTCGGTTTCCTTTGAAACCAAGCAAACATATAGTTCTCCTTAAATTTACATTTGTTATGTGATACTAAATGTTTTATGGATCATTGTATATGTTTTTTATAGTGGTTTTAGTATTTAAAGAAGATACTTTTAGCATAAATATATATTTAGTGGTAATTTTATCAAATTTTAAAAGTATAAATTATACACATTTTAAATGCATTTAAGCAATAGATTTGTTTTTAAAGAGATCTATCATTAAGAACAATTAAGAATTGAACTTGTAGCTTACTCAAAATGTGTTTGCCTTTTGGTATTAAATATATACAAGTCTGTCAAATTATTGAGCAGTCAGGGGAAAAAACCTGAAAAGTTTAATTTAGAAATACCTAATATAAAGTATATGAAAAACTGAGAGGGTAAATGAGTAATGTCTGAGCTCTTCATTTGTCTCCAGTGTTGTTATAGATCCTGTTGCATTTTAACTCATTTGTTCCTGTCTCCTGATGCTTATCCCAGTTCTTCCATGTTCACCTGGCTAATCTGAATACTAACCATAATAAATAGATGTTTGGAATCATTAAAGTGATGACTTTCATAGGGCCTATTATCATTTATCATGGAAATGAATTCAGTCCACTGATGGTAATTTAGCTCACAGGTAAAATGAGCATCATGTGTTTATAAAATGAGGTTTTCAAATGTTTAAGTTTTCAAAATGTTGTTAAAGATGCAATATCACATTTAATAAGTTCAGAGGACATACTTTAATCTCATCAGTCCCCAAATTCATTGCTTACACATTATATAAAGATTGTGGTTAAGAGATCACTGTCTATAATTTTCCAGTGAATAAGGAATAGTGTATCCCTGAGTTATGTATGTTCTCTGCTTTATAGATTGGTAGTGATCATAGGCTCCAGAATCTAAATCCCGATCCAGTCTTTTGGAGTTTTATAATATTTCTTTAGTTTCCTTTTTTTTTAAGATTTATTTATGCATGCAAGTTGGGGTACAGACCAGAGGCATGGGACAGAGAGAGGGCTCATCAGAGATAGAGTAGGGCATAGAACAGGCAGATCGATGGAAACACACTGCTGAGGGCAGCAGCGGGTGAGGCAGGAGAGGTCTGCTATGCCATGTGGGAATCTCCCTGGCTGGGCTTTGAACTTGCGTCATAGGGGAGGCCCTGGTTTCCTTTTTTTAAATGTATGTGACTATGGAAGATTGGAAATATGTCAAAGAGCTCAGAACCACAATTCCTATGTTTCCAAACTACAAGCTGAGATGCCTAGCCGATGCTATGGAAGGTCCCTTGGGGCATTGTGTAGTACTTTCAACTTATGGGAGACACCACGAGGGCTGCTAGCTCATGGTAGTTTAATTTCAATATTAGATTATACCCAAAATGAGGAGGGTGGTGTCTGGTTAAGAAGTCATACAATGCCCAGTATGCACAGATATTCCACTAATTGTGTTTATTGAAGAATTAAATGGAATTACTTTTTGTTCAATTTATGTGTATTATTTCCTCACATGGCTACTGAGTCCTTTAGGTTATAAATAATTGAATTGTTTGGGCCTAACTACTTATGTACTACTGTCAGGTATTTCATTTCATGGAAAGATATCTTGAAAATATTACTGAGATATTATTAAAGGTGCTGGAAACCAAAAGACGTTTGTAAACTCTTGGTTTATATTTATCTCATGCAAGATAAGAGTAGTTGTAGTAAGAATAGTTGTTATTTTTGGTGGTGGTGATGATTAAGAAGATAGAAATAACCTTCTTAAATTTCTTGGAAATTCCTCGATTATAACTCTTCTTATGGTGTCCTGACAGCTGAAGAGGAGAGAGGGTGAGAACAAGAAAACTGAAGGAGGAAATAAAAATAAGTAAATCCTTTGGTGGAAGTGGCTATATCTGATTTGAGGGTTGGGAATGAAAGCAGAGTCAGGGAAAAAGAAAACCTCCTGTGGACACCCCTGATCTAACCAACAGCAGGCACTCAAGTGAAGAGCAGCTATGCTGAGAGGACAGAAACCAAGGGAGGTTTGAGTGTGAGAGAGTGAAAAGAGCCTCCAGAGGGCTGTGGAGGATTGATGTGAGGTGAGTAGGGCGTGGGGACCACACGTGTTCAGGAGAGGTTTCTGTGTTCCTGACAAAAAGCTGCCAAGCTGCCATTCTCTCCTGCCCACATCTCAGGAGGCATGTGAGGGAATCTTCAACATCTGTGCAAGACACTCACTTAACCAGGAGAGCTGCCACTGCCATGAAAACAGACCAGGGAGAGGCAGTAGGGACACCCCAGCCTTCTCCTCACTCCCCTCACCTGTTTTGACCCCTGAATGGAATGGATGGGCTGAGGTAGCGAAAAAAAATGTGAACTATTAATCTGCACCCTGACTTTTCCTCTCAGTGAATAGACTTGGGAAACATTTGTCACATCTGGATAACATTTCCTTACTGGAAATGGAAAACATTGTTAGCTAATCCCTTTTATGTATCCCAGTATGAACGTATATTCTTTTAACTCCCTTCTCTCAGCCACACTTTTTCCAAGTTAAGTTATATTACTTTCTTTTCATCAGAGGGACTATATTACATTTAATAAACTATCTAATTAATAAAATTTAATTTTGATTTTCAAAAAGTCTCCTCTCTGGAGAAGATGTTCCCCAAAATGAGTTTGTATTTCATTTTAAGTTATGAATAATTTTCATTCTACCTTTGGTAATAATTGTAATGCTCAAACTTGTCACACTTGATTTAAGGAAAATTTGAGTAAGATTATTTTCCTAATCATTGTTGGGCTACATAATTTTAGCCATTAATATATAAAATACATTATAAATATAGTTTAGCATTTTTAGGGTTACCTGTGGGAAAATGTTACTAAAGTTTGCCTAGATAAACTAAAACTCTACTCTGAGCGTGAAAACTTGCAATTAGATGTTAGGTACTTCAGTGAACTTTCTCAAATTACTGACTGTCATAATCTTAAATAGTGGTAACAATTTGTTGCTCCCACAAAGTTCTTTATTTAGAGATTTTTGGCAAGTCTTTCATTAATGTTCAAAATATCCTATTCACTAGGTTTTTCTGTGGTTTCCTTGTCACTGATGCATGTTAATGACATCAGACAAATGAAGTACCTTTCATAATTGCTTCTCTCAAAGCATTGTAAAAATCAAATATGGAATAATTAAAAATTCATTTGTTATTTGTGGCTGTAAATTTGACTGTTGGACTCAGAAGTGTTCTTGATAGGTGTGTGGTGGATTCCATATACGTATTTTACAGCTGGCTTCAGTCAAGTGAGTAGAATGCTTTCTCGTGCAGTCTAATAACTGTGTGCATGGTACAAGTAGTTGTTGAAAATAACTGTAAAAAATAGCTGTTAAAAAAGCTGGGTAATGTGTATACCTACTTACTTTTCATAGAAAATACCTTCATGTTGGGATGAGAACATTTTATGTATCCGTGAAATAGAAAATATTATTTTGCCAACTATGCCACATTCTCTATATGTGTATACAGATAGGTGTATATGGTTATTTTGAATTGTACAGGTAAGTTTTAGATTCATTGCTTATTAATGCCTAATTGCATGCAACATTTTATGTTGCATTTACAGAATAGATTCTCTGAAGACTTATAATATTTAAAAATTTCCTTGGTTAACCCAAAGAATGGATAAAGTAATGTAAAAACATTCTAATTTAGATTGTAGAATATTGAATTTAAAGTGCTGTGGGGATTTATTAAAATTCACATTATTTTTCCATCAGTGCAATTGCATTTTAAGTGATAAATAATCCAGAAGAGTTCATTTGTTAAAAAAAAAGCTAAATTAGAAAATATTTTCCATGTCTAAAGATGTAGATTTTTTTTTATAATGAAAAGGGTTCTGTGTGAGGAAAATGTAATTAGAACCAATTTATCCATTTTTTCATAGAGTTCTCTTAATGAGCAAGTATATAACCTACTCTTAATTTGTGATTTTTTGACATTTTACATAAATAATCCGTTTCAAATATGGATAGGACTCATGATACTAAGTCACTCTTTTATGAATGCTTAACACATGAAATAAATTTCAGTTCACTCCTTTATTTGACAAATATTTATTGGGTGCTTAAAAGTTTTTCAGGTATTTTTCTAGGTATAGGAGATACCTAGGACAATGACCAAAATGGATAAAATTCCTGTTCTCTGGATTTTAACAATTTACTGAGGCAACCCCTCTCTAAAGACAACAAAGTAAGATAATATAAAACATGGCATAGAGTGGTAAGTGTTTTTGGAGAAATAAAGATATGCAGGGAGGATAGAGGGAGCCCCGGGGGAGGACAGTCTCACATAGAAGGAGGTATTTAAATCATGGAAGAAAGGGCAGGCTGCTATTGGGACCAGAACAACTGGTCATTGAGAAGACATGTGGTGGCTTCAGTTAGGGATATTGCAGGTACCCTGACTTTCTGGATGTGGAGGGGTGCAAGAGCAAAGCTAAGTGTGATTCCATGATTTTTGTCCTGAACAGTTGTAAAAAGTTGATTTACAGTGTGGGGGAGATTATGAGGATTGTAAACTTGGCAAATGCTATCCTAAGTCTGAAATTTGGTGAGATGTAACTTTGAGAGTTACATTTCTTTAAAATCTACAAGTATAATAATAATGTCTTGTAATTTTTGTTTTAATTTGGACCAGAAGGGTATTAACTGACAGTGTGGATAATTTAGTTATTTTTCTTGTATTCAGGACATTTCATTTGTTATTCTAATGGTACTTAATGGATTCTGAAAGTCTATTGTGGGTGATTGTTATGATTTGTGGACACTAGCTAGTGAGAGGTATCTTCTCTTCCTGTAATAGTGAACTCTGACAATAGTAGTACTGAAAGCAATTACAGTTTCATTCTCTAATCCAATTCAATGTTAGAATTTGCTGTTTGGGGTTGTGAAACCTTTTTTCTTATGTTAACAACACTTGTCTTATTAGTTATAGTACATAAAGTAAAGTTTACAGAATTAAGAAAATCATGTAATACCAAGTATAGTCTGATAATTTTTACTAAGATTCGATATGTGTTCTGACATCAGAAGAGATTTTTTGTGTGTAGTCAAGTTGAACAAAGAAGAGATGAATGGTTACTTAAATGGGTAAAAGAAAGTATAAAATATGCACCTTCAAATTTCTCCTTTGAGAACATTAATGTAAGGTGAAAGCTGTTGGATTTTAAACATTGCAAATAGGCAACTTGTTTTTTGACCATCATAATGCTTGCTATTGTTCTCTACTTAGGGCAAAATTTCTTGCTAAACTTACTTTGGCACTTTATGTAGAAAATAGTCTTTTGCTTGCTTTTGCTGAGGTGTAAAATTTGCAAAAGTTACTTAAAAATACTATAGATTTTAAAGATCTGAAATGTCATTTGTCTTTTCTGGAGGATTTTGTTTTTCTGTTTTTCCTGGATTAGTCGTTCATCCCACTCTGAAAGGTGTCTAGCCATTTCGCCATGTTCGTTTCTATAGCTCTGTAACCGGGCTGAGTGCAAAGTCTGGAAAATGTGGTACCCCCTGGAGAGGGTTTGCTAAGGAGAATGAATAGCCCCAGGGAAAATGCTAAGTTTGCAGTTTGGGGTAGAGATTCTGATGAAAAATAAAAGGGACTGAAGGAGAAGGGGAATTCAGTCGTCATGATGTAGAAAAAGAAGAATCAGTCGCCGTCGCCATGATGTAGGAATGAAAGAGGCACTCACCATGCTGAAGGAATAGAGGAGTCAGTCACCATGATGCAGGAATAGAGGAAGCAGTCACCATGATGTAGGAAAAGAAGAAACATTTTTGAATCTTCAGTGACTTTGGGGCCAGCGACTTTGGAGGCTTTGCAAGTAGCCAAGTGAAGGAAACTGCTCCCAGTTTTGTCTTTACTGCAGCCGAAGGAAGAAGGCAGAGGCCCGAAGCAGCCTCCTTCCTAAAGCATGTGAGTGCAGTCTGTTGGGCCGTCTGGCCGCTGTAGTTGCTGTTTGCAGTGTTGTTAGCCTGGTGCTGTGCTGGGGCACCATGGCAGTTTCGGGAGCATCTCCAGTTGTATTCTGTGTCGTCCTCATGAGTTGGAACCTGGCCTACACTCTGGCTGTTGCACGTCTGCAGAAGAAGGAAGACGCCATTTTGAAAACATGGCCTATTGTTTGGAAGAGGAGCTCCACATCAGCAGTGGCGGGAAGACGCCACCTCTGTTACTTTTCTGGGACTTAAAGGAGTGGACATTGTTTAAGTAAGGTAAATGGTCATATGTTGACTTCAGTAATCCTTTGCTTTTCCCTGTTTGTTAAATAAATCCCATTGTGTTGTTCCCTAAGCCTGAGTAGTCTTGTAATTGTGCGTGCTGGTGTAGAACCAAGACAGTGACTGGTAAGCAATTTGGGCACTGCCTTTGGCAATTTTGAAACCCCTTTTGCCTGGTATCAGCTCCACACCTCTGGTGCCCTTTTTGTATGATTCTTGAGACCCACCATTCTTGTTCCTTCTATACCTCATCTTCATTTAAAGCTAGTGCTTAGTACCTTATCAATCCAACCCTCAACCTTGTTTAACAAACATTTCATTATGAAAACTCTCAATCAGAGAGAAAAGTTGAAAGAATTATATAGTAAAAACCCATATACACACCTATATTTTATAATGAACATTTGACTATAATACCTACATCACATGTCTGCTCTTGTATTTGTTCCTTGGACCATTTTTCAATCCATCTAATTTTTTATTCATTTTCAAGGAATTGCAGACATCAGTATAATTCATCCTCAGCAGTTCTGTGCAGCCATTAACTGGAGCTCAATATTGTTTACAGATCTTTTTGAATTCTCTCCCACTTCCCACTGTCCCTTATAGCACCTTTCCCTGCCCTGTCCCTCTTAACCTCAGTGCTCATGGTATTTATTGATGTCTTAGTTTTTGACAGTAATTTTCATTATTGAATCATATGCTGTGTAAATGTCCAGTATTTGTTTTTATCATTCTGACTTGCTTTACTATACATAATTTTCTCAAACTCCCTCCATTTTATTGAAAATGGTTGCATTTCATTTTTCTTAATGGTTGAATAGTATTACATAGTGTGGCTGTACCACATCTTTTTGATCTAATTGTCTGTTAGCAGAAGGCTGTTTTCATTTCCTGTGTATTGTAAATAATGCTACAGTGAACACTGTGGAACATGGTTTTGTTTAGTCTTGTTTTGTTTTTTTGCATTGATGGTTTCATATTCTCTGGATAGATGCTGAAGAGCAGGATTGCTGGGTCATCCAGTATTTCTATGTTTAATTTTTTTAAAGATAAATCCCGATCACTTTCCAAAATGGTTTGACCTGTTATATTCCCACCAATAGTATAATAGGATTCCTCTTTCTCTGAATCTTCTCCAGCAGTTGTTGGAGGTTCCAGATCTTTTAAATTTAAAATTCCCACACAATTCAGTATACAGATCTCAAGTAATCTTTGACAAGTTTAAGAAATGAATATCTTTGTGTAATGGAAACTCTTATGGTGATACAGAGTATTACTAACCTCAGAAAGTTACCTTTTCTCAGTGAGTTTCTGCTCATAGCTCCCCAACAGTAACCACTATTTTGATAATTTTCTATCATAGATAATTTTTGTCAGGTTTAGAATACTTTATCAATGGAGTTACACTGTGCATATTCTTTTGTGTAAGGCTTTTTCACTCAGCGGAATGTTTCTGAGATTTAGCGATATCAATCTGACCTTTTTCAAATATATTTCATCTTTCACCTAATAAGTGATGCCTCCAAAGTCCTGTTATTATTCAGTCTTATTTAAATTAATCAATACGCTCTAGCTTATTTGAATTTCTAAAATACCTCCTATATTGTGAACACATTTTTTTTGAAAGTTGAAATGAATGGGTTTAGGAATATTTTTGTGTTCCCAAATCTCTTCTCTTTAGCTACCTCTTTCAGGCAGTCACTGATTTTTCTGAAGGTTTTCCATTTAGACAGACCTATTGGATTTCTCCTGCAAAATAAGCTCTTTAGTTCCTATTTATTTTCACCGTCATGTTAGTCTGGATAAACTAGAAGGACTTTTCCTCTGTCCATATGTAATAATGAAAAAGTCCTTTGTGGAAGTATATTTGGAGAATGAATAGAGAGTCCTGGATAATTCTATATGTAGTCCTCCATTGGTTCAGATCATGACAAAATAAAAAAGGCTTTAGGTTCATTAAAACTTTTATCCTGCGATTGTGAACCATCAGGATATGCTGATCTCTATAAGCACAGTTTTCAGTGGAAGCTTGATATTACTTCAAGTAATCACTTGTCCCAGAGTGAGGTTCTAATATCTGTCTATAGCCACTTGATATCAGAAATCTCTAGTTTGATTTTTATACTCCCCTTTTCAGAGTCTTTTAGGAGCAAATCAGGGAGGCCAATTTGGTATGTTCTTTGGTCTAAGTACCCTTCATGACTAACTAGCACACAGCGTAATTGTATGCCCTGGAGTTCGACCACTCTAAATCTGAGCCCAGGAAAAGGGACCTGTCTAGAAGGTAATATAATTTATCCTCCTATGAAAAATTCCTTTCAATTACCATTGTGGCTCATACCAAAGAATTACTGTATTTGATTAAAAGTGAGGCCAAGAATCCAATTTTTGCAATTTCTCTCTCTTGCTTGTGTTTTCAACTAATATTGTAGAGCCTTTTTATTTACTCAACCAGATTGACAAGATTATAAATGAGAGCTGTGTGTGGAAGCCTCTAATTTTTCATAAGTAAATGAATTAATTTATCATTGCTGTTGAGTTTTATTGCTGTCTTCGTGCCAGACTGCCCTGCTCCTTTATTCCCCCTTTTGCCTTCTAAACATTGGATCCATGTCATCGTGTTTGACAGGTTTCTGATTCTCCTGTCAGATGCAATTTGGTGCTAATCACATTTCCTTTGCTCAATGTCAATGATACAAGCCATGCATAATATTCCTATATGTCCACTCACTCACTTGTGGTGCAGCTGGAATATCTTGGGCATTAATCTGATAGAATGCCACATTGAAATGCAAAAGTGATGCTTTAGCACTAAGATAATGTGGTCAGGCAGATGTGCAATAGATAAGAGAGGCTAAACTGGTGATCTTTCCTAAGGTTTGATGAATTTTATTTCATTTCTGAATGTCTCTTTACAAACCTAAGACTATGTAATCAGTGCTGGTTCATTAGTCCTTGAGCATTTTTAATAGAACTCATTCATTGTCCATGTATGAAGGAATGAGGATTATTTTTCCCATTAAAAAGCAGGTTATAGCTGGTTATTTTTAATCTTGAAGAGTATCCCTGACTAAGATCATGCACTTTATCAAATGTATGAAAGTAGCTACAATGTAGAAAACTGTTTACAGAACAGTGTGCCAGTTTCCAGCCCAGATGAAATCCCAAACAATAGAGCTTCCATTAGATCAGCTTAGACAAATACGGAGTAAGATGGTAGGATTTTAGCAGATTCAGGAAGGAGGTGATTGTTCTTTTCAGAAGTCTAGTTAGATGTTTTGACAGAGAAGAGGCAGAGAAAGCACTCAAGAAAGAAAAACAACATAAGCAAGATCAGAGGCACTGAAGGACGATGTTTATTCAGTGAAACAGTGGTTGTATATTGCGGTAAGACAAGAAAAGCAATTCAGGAACATATGGGAAAGGGCCTGATTTTGTTAACAAGAGGAAATAGCCTTTATTTTTTTTAAAAGAACAAGCCTATGTCATGATTAAATTTGAATTTTTAGAAAGAAGGATTTGATATTAGTATGGAAAGTGTCTCAGAGAAGAAATGCAAAAAGACATCAAATTGGGGGCTCTCATAATAGGCCAGGCAGGAGATAAGGGCTCTAAGTAGGACAGTATGGTGGAAGTGAAAAAAGATATGACAGATGCAAACAGAATATATACTTTGTATATTTGGTTGGCTGTGGTGGGATACAAGGTGACATGAGGAAGAATACGAGAAAAGGAACAGAAATGTTTTTTCAGGTTTCTACGTGATACATGGTACTAGAGATTATGAAAACTTTTAAAAGAGGACTAAGAGAAGTATGAGTAGGATAAGAAACTGACTTTAGTGTGGGTTATGCTGAATTTGAAGTTCCTATGGGACATACAAATAGTGATGAATAATGATCAAGAGTTCAAGAGGTACAGATATTTGATAGTCATTTTCATCTATACAATAAATAATTGAGGTCATGGAGATGGTTGCAGTTGTCTTGGAGGTGAGCAAAACACTAGAAGAAAAGCAGCTTAGTGATACAGTCTTAGGGGAAAATCTATATTTAAAGGAAACATTATACCAAAGATGAGAAAAGATGTAAATAAGCAAATATCCAATATAGAGAAATATCATGGAAGTTGACATGTGTTAAAAGGTGGTTAACAGTTAAGTAGAATACTTAAAAGTGGATTGAGGAGTTTCTGTTGAATTCATAATAAATGTAGGAGAGTTTTTTTTCTGTATAGAGAATATTTACTAGTGCTTATCAAGAGCCAAGGCATTAGCAGAGAAGTGGTAGAACTGGAAATCACTGTTCTTGGTTGAAAAGTACATGAATGGCATGGGATTGAAGACAGTTCACATTGACAACTCTTTTCAAAAGAATCCATGGTAAAGGGGAAGAGGGATGAGCACTGGGCTTGAAGTTTGAAGAGCACATGAATGCATAGAATGCTTTTTCTCAGTAGGAGAGGGATTGCCTGTGAGGGAAGGGCAATGGTTGTTGGTAGCTGAAATATCTTAAATCTTACAATGTGATGTGTCCCAGAAAATGTCAGCTTATCCAACAAAATCTTATTCTTTTTTCCTTAGTTTTTAATTTCTGATGTTGAGTTTGCTGGTTATTGTATGTGTAGCATTGGTTGAATTCATGGCAAGTACACAAACTGTATCAGTGCTATACAACTTGTCAAATCTGCAGTGTGACTGTAGGACTTTGGAGCTATTGCTAGTCATTCAGGTTGTAACCTGGAGAGGACCTGGATCCTCTGGGCTGCTATGGGCTGCCTTGCTGGTGGTATTAATTTTGTTCCACAGTGCTTTATGTGTATCCTGGGCTTTGAAAATTAAATAAAAGTAATTTATATTTTATTTAATTGTGCAGGTTATTCTACCCAGCATTAATTATGTCAAGTGCTAAAAAGAGAAAACATGTTGGCAATCTGAGTGATTATCTAGCAACCACTTAAATTAAAAATTATTTTCTTGTATCAAAAAGTTCAGTACACTAAGTATTTTAACAACTCATTTTTTTCATTTATTTTGCTTTTGTTGGAGATATGACACTTTTTAATGATTTTTTAGAAATTTGATTCATTGCTATTTTATGTATTTTTGTATATTAGCTTCATATGGAACTTGATAATTGCTGTTTATATGAGTAAATAAGTTTCATTAAAAGTTGCCCAGAAAATAGTTATAAAATTAAGTTAAATGCTAATAACCCTTTCATTTTAAATTAAACTTTTAACCTAAATTTATTTAGTCCTTATTAAACCTGCATTGAATAAAATATATAAATCTTATACTTCTTCATTTTGTGTAAAAAGTACAAATATGCATACAGTACATAAATAGATACATAGTATTAAATTACCACATGTAGTGGCAATTAAGAAAACAGTGTCTTAAAAGAATCCTTGGAGAAAAAGGTTGAGAGATACTAGGATAGATGAATCTTAATATTTGCTCAGATTTTGTTTCTACGATGTACCTGTTACCTTTGGTAAATGACATGATACCTAATACTGGCTCCAAAAAAATACCTACTCCTTTTGAGACAATGCCAGCGGAGGGCATACATTTACTTTCCATTTTTGTACTTGCAGACAGTTTGACTCACAAAATGATAGCCATAATTTCAGAGGTTGAAATATCTAAAATTGCAAGTCACATTTTAATCTGAATTGAATTTTATTATGACCCAGAAGATTTAGGGCACTAAAGATACAAATGTGTTTTTTATTTTGGTGATGTAGTGCTTGATGGATGGTATTGCAGGAAGAAGCTCAAATGCTGAGAGTGACTCTGGAAAGCCTTACCACAGAGGACCAAAGCTTTGTGAGGGAAGGAGAACCTTGAGCCTCAGATCCCAAGTGCCTCATCTTAAAGCAGCTTAAGGATGGAGTGAGCGCCGTAACTATGCCACCAAAGCTGCAATCCTACTGAACATGAGTCTGTAGGGAATTCTCAAAGGGGAGAAAGGATACCTGAAACAGAAACATCTCAGCTTTCACTGGGGAAGATGCTTCCCTTTTCAAGCTGTTAGTAGTGTTAAGAGAGTGAAATCTTCCCATGCAGTTATTAATGGAACACTGATAATGCTGACAGCTGCTTGTAGCTTGTTTGCTCTGATCATTCTAAGTTTCAAAATTATATTCTCAAGTAAGTGGGCATTAATTTCATAGACTGTTTTTCTTTAGTTTTAATATTCAAAAGGAAATGTTAAAAGCATAGACATTCACTGTAATGCCATGGATTAAAAATCTATCAAGATATCAGTTAGTTATTATTAAAGTTATTGAAGTCATCTGTGAATACGCTTTCGCAAGATTCAGCTCCCTCTTAAATAATTGTAAAGACAGCTATTCAACAGTATGTCCTCATTGTGTATGGAATTCTGTAATAGAAACATTGAGGATTTAAGAAAAGGTTTCTCAGCCCCAGCATTTAGGAAGTTTGAAATTTAATGGAAAAGCTAAAACATACACACATGCAAAACTTTTCACAAACAAAAATAAGTGAAAATGTAATGCAGATGATATCTGTAAATGTTGAATTGAATTCATAGCAATGGAATGATCAGTCAATGGCGTTAATAAAAGACAACTTCCAGAAAATGAATACTAAGCAAGGATTTCAGTGAAGAGAACAGTGTAAATTAAACCTGGAGGAAAGGAGGAATTCTGTTACATACACACACACACACACACACACAAGTCTAGCAACTGATGCAGATATGGGAATGTTATTTTCCTTGGATGGATAGGAAGAAATTATTGGGGAGATTTAAAAATCGCAAATTGCAGTGTACTTGGCAAATATAAATCTTGAAATTAAAGTGGGAATTTTATGTCTTTCTATGAGAATGGTGAGTATGAGGAAAAAGAGAAATCAACTTTGAATATTTTATTGAGTACACTACTCAACTTTGAATTTGGGATATGAAAAGTACCCCTACTAACCTTGAGTCCTTTTGATGTATAGTATTCATGTTTATTTTTTGATCGTTATTTTTTTTTTACTACAGTAACATTGGTTTACAACACTGTATATGATTTAGAGGCATAGGATCACACCTCCTCAGATGTATGTTATCATATCACACCCATCACCAAGCACCAGTATTCCTGTATCATATATTTTGACTGGTAATGATAACAATCAGATGCTTAGATTCCAAGCAACAAAAACCAAGATACTTAAAGAAGAGGAAATTTATTTGAAAAACATGAGGGCTCTTGAAATATAAGGGAAGCTTAAAAGTAGGGAATTTATGAGTGAGCATGAATCAACCCAAGGAGAGGAAGCAGAAACTAAATCTACTTTTAGAAGAAATAATCTAATCAGGATGAAATTCTGCAGCAAGTTGGCACCATTCTTAGCATGCCGAGTAAATAACTGAGATTAGGTCTCATCCCCTAAGATTAGGACACATACAAAGGGAATCCTTTGTAGACAATCAGGAGCCTATTATGAATGGGGATAGATGATGTGGGGTCAAATATTGAGAAACATCCACTCCACTGTCTTTCGACTTTGAGTGGAGAATTGGAGCAGTTCATCCTAAAGTCTTTGACATATAAAGCAACCACTTAATAGTTTATTCAAGCTCATATTTATCAAGCAACTTTTTTCCTAAAGAAGTTCCTAGGTGGAATAGTTCACCAAGGAAAATAGCACACCCTTCACCACTAAGAATAGAACCTGAGTATCACTAATTAAGTCCCAATTCGAATTATGTTAATGAAGCTGCTAGGGGACTAAACAGCCAGAAGTCCCAATATGCTGTTATACCGCACAGTGTTCCTGCACAGTCTCTTCACAGTGTGTGAGCTCTATCTGTGAAAGCATTTTGTTATTTCTCTCTGAAACAAACCAGAACTCCACAGCAGTTTTTTGAGTTTTATTTTTTTCACTTAGTAATCTGTCTCCTTTGGATCATTGAACTCCTAATTTCCAATGTAGTATCCCAGCACCCAAAGATAGACCTTAACAATTTCCTAATAGCTAACTTCAGCATACTTTTCAGGCTAGTTTTCCCATTACATTAAGAATGACAGCTGCAAATAAATTTGCCATTCTTTTTGATATTAAACATTAGGCATATATATTGAAGTTTCTAAACTGTGACAACTAAGTGACAAAAATTAAACTTAAATGACAAAAGATCTTTATCTGTGAACTGAAAGCTAAGTTAACACTGAAATGGTTTCTATCAATGGGTGAGAAGTTGATTTCAGTGGTATAATTGGGATTCTTTGAAAAACATTAGTATACTTCAGTGAGAATTATTATTAGTGATCCAAAGAGCATTCTAAATAAGCCTAAAAAACTTATTTTCACCAGTATTTTACAAGAGAATGTGGTCTTCTGTAAGATTGAAGTAGAGTGTGTTTTTAGCAATACTTAAGAAATTAATAATGACAGAATATGGATCAAGATTCAGTACTGTGTTTATGTTTAGAGAATTACTCTAGCTATTTTGTGTTATAACCTTAACACTTTGTGTGCCAGTGCTCTTTAAATTTAGCAGCCCTTGGGGCTGGCCATTTTCTGTGCCACTGCATGAATGGTATAAGCATTCAATAAAACACAGCTCCTGAACTACTGGATGTATTTTAATGTAACTTTAAATGCATAGAGATTATATACCAGAGTAATCAATTAGAGTATGATATTGTTCAAAACATGTCCCTCTATGGAGTGGAACACAACAAAATCCACAAATAAAGGGGGTTTCACGTCTCTTTTTCTTGGCTGCACATACTCTACATGGTCTCTGAGGAATTTTCTTGCTCCCAGCACTAACTATATTCTCTACTTTATGCTTTTTCATGTCCATTGAAAGTCTTCCTGGTGGGTCCATCTTTGGTGCACGCTTTGTAGGAGAAATGTGAATGTTTTTCTCTCGTGTGTCTGAGATGGGCTCACCCAGTTTCTGGCTACTTCATGCAGGACTTGTTTATACATAATATTTTTTCCATGGAGCGCTACATGCACCCTAAAAGAATTGAATAGGGCACAGTGCAACAAATACAGTACTGTCTTCTTTGACCACATCATGGTCTTTCTCATTATTGTGCAATATGACAGATATTGGTCCGCATGGTCTACTCCCTTCATATACTTGTATTCCAAGATGGACTCCGACTTCCTTATTCTCTCTCCAGTTTTTCTGTCCCTCTTCTCAGATTCTAGGAGCCATGAAGAATAGATGGTAGAGATCATGCGAACCTCCCGCTTGTCTTTCCAAATTTGCACAAGAACATCTTTTTTTCTTCGGAATGCTGACTGGCTCTTCTGTAGCTTCACGGATTTCAGACATTCAGGAAGACCTCTATTTACTTTGTGCCACAGATTCTTGTTCTGTTTTGGAGAAGTTTTTCGGCAATGCTTACACTATTATAATAGTTATCCATGTAAACATGGTGCCACAAAGCTATATTTGGCCCTAAAACTGACAGAATTGTATCTTCCAACTTAATACCCTCACCAGTATAAATTTCCAAATTGCAAATATATCCAGTGATCGCTTCACATACCATATGCACTAATATTCCATATTTTGTCAGCTTGGCAGGGTTGTATGTACGAAAAGATAGTAGCCCTCGGGGCCTCCCTGGTGGCGCAGTGGTTGGGCACTGCACTTTGGAGTTGTCAGCAGCCGTGATGCGAGTTCTAGGCTGGCCGGGGAGATTCCCACATGGCGCGGCAGACCTCTCCTGCCTCGCCCGCTGCTCCCCTCAGCAGTGTGTTTCCGTCGATCTGCTTGTTCTGCTCCCTGCTCTGTCTCTGGTGAATCCTCTCGCTGCCCCACACCTCTGGCCTGTACCCCAGCTTGTATGCAGAAATAAATAAATCTTAAAAAAAAAAGATAGTCGCCCTCGCCATGGTATCACGCCCCTGTCAAGTAACAGTTCCTGCCTAGGTTTGTAGACACTTGCACATTTCTTTAGAAGGTTGTTCAAAACTGGTAAAATCTTGAATATCCTCCCTGAATTTTCTGAGACATCTTCATTATGCCATGCCTGCCATAAAAAATGCCATGCCTGCCATATTTGGTGGAACCTGTTTCTACTCATTACCTTTGAAAATATAGGAGTTTCTTTTAGAGGGTCCAGTGTCCAGTAATCACTTATTCTGTCTTTGTGCACCTGCCCCATAAGGATAACCAAACCTAAATTTTTTTTTCATTTCTCCAATAGTTATATCATGCCACTTCAAACTTTTAGGTGATTCTTTGGATTTATGGGCATTTTGCTCATGATAATGATTCGATTCCTCCACCATCATCGAAAAGAGGTAATCCCCAATACAAAAACTAACTATGTCACTCACATTTTTTGGATCATGTGGAGTAATTTTCACAGATGATGTGCCAGCAAATATTTCTAAAGCAGGAATAATGTCGTTGGCCGACCAAAGTAAAACATCGCCACTCGTGGTGTTAGTCACACCATTACTGTCATCAACTTCAGAAACGCTGGAATACTGCAGAGGTAGAGCACAAACAGTTTTCTTGGTAATTATTATATCTTCATCACTGTCACTTGGCATTTCATTATTGTTTTCCTCAGAACTTCCATCAGTTCCTTCACAACTTGGGACATCAGACAAATTATCGGAAAAAAATTCGTTTAAAATTTCATTTTTGCTCATTCCCCTTCTGTTCTCAGCAGCCATGATTGCGTAATGGTAACAATAAATGTCACAGGTTAGTATCTCTTATAAAACACCTTACACTTTCACCAAAACAATGTGTAAATCTTCTAGACTGAGTATGATCAAAGAAATAGCTCCTAATAGTTCCAAATAAATCCACCATGGCGTGAAAAACCGGAGACTAGATGAACATGTGTTAGTACGTGAGCCTGATACTGGTGACAAAAACACGTACTAATATGTGAGCAGACCACAAAGTGTTAAAAATTTTATGTGAATAGTTTGTATTGGTATAGGAACCTTTTCTATTAAAGAGGAGTTATAAGCAAGGTGAATAGTCTGAGATGGAGACTTGGTAAAAAGTTACAAATTTTTTTCTATATGCCCTTCTGTTCCTTAATAAGAAATGATAATCCACTATATAGCTAAAACATTAATAGAAACAGATATAAATATGTATGTACATACATATGTATGTACATGTATATATATATGCATATATGCATTTTTTTAAATATATAGGCATAAATGTATCAGTTATCTATTTCAATAATAATGCAGTAAAACTCAGTGACTTAAACAATTAGCAGGGTTCCACTGTCCTTGAGTCTCCATGTTAGCTGCGATTCTGGTTTGGGATGGGTTTAATTATGTATCTTTCAGGACTTGTTGGTCAGGTAGGCAGATCTGTTCTTGTAGGCTGTGTTCCTTCACATGTTTGAGAATTGACTTGTTCTTGATTGATCTATGACCTGGATGGGGAAAACTGAGCTCTTCTTCAAGGAGGCTGGATCTTTTTCTCTGAGTGGTGGCAGGTAGTAGAGCTCCAAAGGAGAGAGCAAAAATGTGCAAGACCTCTAATTGTCTAGACTTGAAAATGCACAATATCAGTTCTTCCAGATCCTACTGGGCAAAATAAGTCACAGAGCCAGCTTAGACTCAGGAAATGAAGAAATCAACTCTACCTTTGATGAAAAGTGTGTAAGTGTCACATTATGAAGGGATATTCCCCAAGTAGGGGAATAACTGGTGTCATTGAAAACACAAAGCATTCTCTCTCTCTCTCTCTTAAGAAATGTTGAGTTATAAATCTTTTAAATAAAGGGTAATAAACAAAACTGCTTCTGGACAGGAGATTCATCAAAGACATCTTGGTCAATCCCACATCTAAGGGCTTTGGTTAGGTGAGGATCTTCAACACAAACAGAAGAAAACTTTGACTAACCTGATTGTGAGTAGTTCATTCTTACTCTTCTCCTTTGCCTTTAGCACTTTCTGTAAACCTGTCTTCAATGTTTGAATTTGTTCCTGCTTCAAGAATAACAATAGTAGAATGGAATCAGTAAGATTACAACTGACCAGTTGACAGTCTGGAGAGGTGAGAATAGTCTACTTTTCCACTCAGGTAATATTTCTTATGTGAAAATGTCCCCCTTTAGAACTGGAAATCGACTTGCCTGGCTCAGTTCTGGCTGTGCTCTTCATAATGGAGTTATTTCATTATGGCTCTACTATATCACTTGTCCCGATTCACCAATTCCCTGTCTTCCTGGTCAGCAGTTGTTTCATGAAATTGACTTTCTTACTCTTAATGTTTTTTCTACTTTTTAGCAATCCTAAATGTAACCAAGATATTTTCTATAACATTCATGGAATTGTTTACCATATGCTTCTGAAAAGAATTTGCTGTTAAAACAATACCACTATATGTATCATATGTACATGTACTTTTTTGGAGGTAGATATACTAACTCTGGAACTTTACAGGATAAAGATTTTTTTTGGACCAGTCAAATAATCACTAATGGACATAGTAACAATTAACATTTGACATTTAATGCAAAATATCCCCAGTAATCTAAGCTTCAAACTTTCCAGTGTTAATGACTAAGAATGGATCACAACAATTCATTTGTTTTTATTTCATACTAAGAAAATATCTTAGTGGCTTACAGTTGGATAAATAAAGCTAATAGATAATAAAACAAGAAATAACCAATGAGAAACTGTTGAGCACTAAAATGAAAAAAAATATTCTCCCATACTTAAATATTTACATGAAATTTATTCCCAGCAAGAGCATGGTTAGGCAATGATCTTTGAAGAAGATTAAATAAATGTGAATTGGATAAAAAATTATTTCCTTTTGATTTTATAGATTATCAAAAGATCAACTAAATGAGAAGCTTATATAAATAAATGGTGATTCTTTCCCAGGACTTAGGCATTTGGGAGAAAGTTATTTTCCTTAGAATCTTGGCAAAACAAAAATGAAAACAAGTAGTGTGTTTCAATTCATAAGACATAATTATTTTTCTTATTCACTGTTTTGACTACTTTGGATAATTTAATTCTTCCCAAATCCAACTCTATCCCTACTCCCATTACAGTTAGCTGGATGACATTAACTTTTAATTTGCTCAGAATATTGCGGCTACCCAAGTTTAGTTCCTTAATTCCCCTTCCTTTGACATGAAAACTTGGCATGTTTCCACTTGCTTCTATTTGCTGTGTCTACAGTAAAAATTGGTCTCCTTTTTGTGAAGCCCAACCCTTTAACTCATGTTTTTAATCATAATCCTCTGTCTTCTGGAATCTCTGAGATTTTCGCTCAAATAACTACATTTCCCTGAACATTTCCTAAAGAAATGTAAACAACTTCATTACCTAAAGTGTTTGAAAAACTCTTCTCTGTATAATGTTTTCCCTATAATTGCAAACATATTGTTCTTTATTCTTATAAAAACTTCATTTTTACCTTTTTTTATTGAGGTAACTTTGGTTTACAACACTGTATATTATTCTAAGGTTATGATCACACCCCTTCAGATGTATGTTACCACAATACACCCAGCAAAGGCACCCGTATTCTTCCAGTATATTCTATTGGGTCACCTCCACCCTGCTCTCCAAACTTCTCCCTCCCTCTGGTTGTCTCAATTCTATATCAGATTTGTAGTGTTATTTACTGGTTTGGTTCTGTGTGATCCTTTGTTTTGTTGTCTATATGCCACATATAAGTTAAATCTGATATTTATCTTTCTCCTTCAGAATTACGTAATTTAGCGTAATTCCCCCTAGTTCTATTGTTGTTAGCAAGAATTTCAGCTTTTGTTTTATAGCTGAATAGTATTCCATTATTTATATATGCACCACATCTTCCTAATCCAATCATCTGTCCTTGGGTATTTAGGCTGTTTTCATAAATTGACTGTTATAAATAGTTTTGCAATGAACGAAGGATTCCATGTATCCTTTCAAATCATTGCTTTTTTGCCAGTAGGTAGATACCAAGGAGTGGAATTGCTTGATCATATAGTAGATTTATTTTTAATATTTAGGGAAACCTCCATATTGTTTCATTAGACACTAAACCAGTCTACATTCCCACTAGATGTGTACAAGAGTTCTTTTTTCTCCATACCCTCACCAGCACTGTGTTTGGTCTTTTTGATGTGGTCCACACTCGCTGGAGTGAGGTAGTTTCTCATTGTGGTTTTGATTAGCACTTCCCTGATGATAAGTTATGTTGAATATTTTTGTGTGTGCCTGTTGGCCATCTTATGTCTTCTTTGGAGAAGTGTTTACTTAACTCTTCTGCCCATTTTTTGATTGGGTTGTTTCCTTTTTGTTGAATTGTGTGAGTTCTCTGTAGATCTTGCATATCATCCCTTTGTCGGATGTATGATGTGCAAATCTTTTCTCCCTTTCAGTAAGGTGTCTTTTTGTTTTAATGATAGTTTCTTTTACTCTGCCAGAGAGTTTTAGTTTTATGTAGCTCTGTTTGTTTATATTCTGTTTTGTTTCTCCTGCCATTGGATGTGAATCCACAAAAAAGTCACTGAAGCCAATGTCATGGAGTGTTTCCCCAATGTTTTCTTCCATGTATTTTATGGTTTTCATTTTGTATCCAAGTCTTTAATCCATTTGAGTTAATTCTTAATATGTGGTGTGAGATGATAGTCTAGTTTCATTCTTTTGCATGTGTGTATCCAGTTATCCCAGGACCATTTGTTGAAGAGGCTTTCCTTTTTCCATTGTATAAACTTGTTTTAGAGGTTTTTTTTCTATTTTTGTCTAAATGTTATTATTTCCCACTCTCTCCTTAATTCCATAAACCAACCTTCAATTTCCTGACTGCCATATTTCTTCACCATTTAGGAAAACTTCATTCTTAAAATGGTCAATCACCATGTGGTTGATTGAGTGGTCAAATTCTATGACTTATCTTTAGGCTGTTAGGATCCCCAACATATTTGCCAAGTTCTCTTTTTGAAATTCCACCCTCCAAAACCCTCCAAAAGCTTCTGAGCTTAAAAGCTATCAACCCCAGTTGCCTTTTCTAGTAGCTCTGTCTTTACTAGATGCTCCCAACTCTCTTTATTCTTTTCCTATTCTTACTTCCTCTGCTTTCCATACTATTTTAAAACTTGTCTGAAAAATGGAGTTTAACAATTGAGTATTTTATCTTCTCATCAAATTGTAAAGGTCTTTTAGGGAACATATGATATTTGTTTAGGTCTTATTTTGCCAAACTAGAAAGCAAACAAAGTTCTCCCATCTTTGAGATATTAAAGTTTTTGAGATTGATTCCATTTATTGGTTGGATAATGATGGATGAAATGGTTTTCTTTAACATAGAATCAAAGCAGAAATTCTCATGTCAAATTCAGAATTTTTTGAAGAGTTAGAACAGGAATCAAACTCTCTTACTTCAAATCCCACCTCCAATACATTAGATGCATGACTTGAATCATATTCTTCACTACTTTAAAGTTCCATTGCTTTGTTTGTAAAATGGAGATCATGTTACCATGTAATATTGCTGTTAATGGGATTATCCATACAAAGCTCTTAGCACAATAGCTGGCCTATGTGCTTGGGTCAATTTTCTTATCAATTTGGGAGTATTCATGTTGGGGTTTGGGGAGGTACTTTTAGTTGTAGCTTATTTAAAAATAATGTATCTTGAGTGTTTAATAGGTTGATTTTGAAAAACTTTAGGATATAAAGTTGTCATTGTTCTTCTCAGAGGACAGACTTTATTTTGAAACATACACTTACACAAAACCTCAGGAAGATACTTTCCTTAAAGGAAAAAAATATTGACAATGTTTTTAACTTGTGATAGTTTTTGAAGATCTTTCAGATATTTCTAATCCGATTCCCAGATCTGTTACTTACTGACCCAACAACCATCCTTAAGCTAAAAATTCTTGTTAAGTAAAAACAAAGTAAAGAATTCAAAAAAATGCCAGTCCCTTTGCTAAAATTTCAAAACAGAAGAGTGAATTTCCACCTCAATTTCCATGGCATCACTGAGTATAAGAATTTGTCCCAGATACTCATAATCAGTACTTTGGTTTTTTAAAAATATTTGAGTGTGAACAATATTTAATTACATAGCTGCAAAGATCTTATGGCATTTGATGTTGTCAAGAGATACCCTAATAGATATATTTAACTTTCCCTATATGGATTTGCTATATTCTAGTCTTTTATATCCTTTTAGGTCAGGAGAGTAGGGACACATGTAGTATTTTAACTTAAGAGCTCTTTTAATAATTCATGCAGTTAGTGGACTACAATGTAATGGCGTGTACTGCTTAGTATAAGGATTGAATAGAAATTGTTTATTTAAGCAGTTTTTAGGTTCTTTAAACAATGATAGCTCAAAGTAGTGCTCAAAATTAGTCAGGAGAAAGTATCTTAGTTTAAATTTCACTCCCAAGAAGAACCATCCCCACATACTTCATTATGTTTCATGTTCTTACTGAGTTTAATATTCTGTTTTCCTTTAGTAAAAGTAACAGTTTCACTAACATTCCCTTCTAGAAAAAAATGAATATATGCCTTTAATGATCTCTCTTTCATTTTCATCTTATGAATTTATTTTATGAGCAAACTACCATTCTTTAAAGTAGGTAAGATATAGTTTCATACTTAAAGGTATTGCAACTGATAGGCCCTAAATGTTTATTAAAGTCTATTTATTGACCATAAGGAAGTACACACAATTATAAGTGGCAGAGGAAAACAGAAATATGAAATAAGTTCAATCTCTTGGATCAAATGTGTCATTCTAGTATAGGATATTGATCATGGGGGAAGTGTGCATAATGTGTGATGGGGTAGGGTAATAGGAGAATTTTCACCTCAGTTTTTCTGTGTACCTTTAGCTACTGTAAAAAATGTTAATTTGATAAAAGAAGCAGCATAGTTATCAAAGGGAAGATAGATTAAATAAACACAATGATAAAAATCATCCAGCCTGTCTCCATAGAACGATGATATAAATTTCTGCTTTTCATTTTTACATTTAGTTTCAATGCTTTCTTATTAAAGAGTTTATATTTCTTGTTTGTCAGGATATTGGTACTGGAGGTGGTAACTTCAAGGTGTTACAACTATTCCTTTGACTAGTGTGTGAATAATTAATAGCAGAGGGTATGTATTACTAGATTACCAAAAATCATAAATCCTATGTGGCAAAGTTCACGTCTCCCAGTTTGAATCTCAAATCTCTTAGAGTAATTTTAGAGTTAAGAACCGATTGCCTTAAGGTGTCTGTAGGGACAGTACTTGAAATAGTTGAAATGAGGAACTGTTTTCATCATTAGAATTAATAGAATTTGTAGGGCTCAGTGCACGTCCTGCATGGATATCTGCCTGGAGTAAAATTACTTCCCAAGCTAGAGATAAAAGAAACCTACACAGAAACTCTCAAGGAAGAGTAGAATATTGGCTGGTGAAAATTGTGTATAGGTTTAGGGATATAGAGCCACAATTAATTTACATTTGATTTTAATTGATGGCACCCTGATAAATCAGAGGCACTTTAATTAAGAAATAAAAATGTAGACAGATTGGAGTATTGGTAATTGGAAAGAGAGGAGGTTTAACTAATGATGTGTGACTTTATTAAATGTTTTGTTCATTTTATAGAAATGCTATGTAGAACTTATTAACAATTATCTTTCACTTAAAAGCAACACTGATATTTGGAGGATTTAAATTCTTTATTTAAAAATATTACTGTGTTAGAAATAATGGTTGAGACATTAAATTCCCAAATTGCTTTTAACATTGTGCATGGATTACTAAACCACTATCTTCATTACAGGCTCTTAGAATGCATCTTTTACTGATTTTTGGTCCAAATGTACATTTAGTAAATGGCTTTGCATTGTAAGTTTTCCAGTTTAACTAGTCGGATCTTTTGCCTCTGCTCAGATTCTCACTTGGTATAATTTCTCGCTTTTGTTATGTCTCTAATATCATTGCCTAGAATGATGTCTGAAAATGACATAGATTAAAATTTGCAGTATTGCCTTTGCTGTTGTCAATTGCTCTCCTTTATAATTACAGCTTATACAAAAGTCTGTTTGATACTTCCTTGTAATCAGAGTAATAATACCTTGTAGTTATACAGTCTTTCTCTAGTGAACTCAAGGCACTTGTATAGGCACTCTTTTTAATTGTCACGACATTCCCATGAGCAAAGCAGATGGCTGCAGAAAAGGAGGCTGAAGTGTATCCAGGTTAAATGACTTGCCTAGGGTAAAACCATCAGCACTGACATTGATGGGAAGGAAGCCAGGTCTCCCAATTCGAGACTAGTTTTCTATCTTCTGCATTACTTTTCCTCCAGATTTTTCACTTGTGACATCTGTCTCCATCATTGTCATGCTGTTAACTAGTTAATATCCTTTTATTGCAAGATTACCTAAAGGGAATAGATACTCTGAGTGTTTAAAAATATGTTTAATGTAGCTTGAGAGAAACAGTGACATTTTAAGAGGAGGATAGGTAGATTAGTTTTATTGGATTTCGATTGCTTGATGAACATCACCCATTTGGGAGACACTGGGGGTTCATGTTTTACCTAAATGATGCTCTTTGATGCAACTGCCTAGAAGTTACTGTTCCCGTTTTCCTATGTGTATCAACTGAAGCAAACCATGATCAATTAGTTGATTACTGAATTATACTCAGTGAAGTGTCCACTGAATTAACAGATGTGTCTTTTATGCTTAATTATCTAAATATGTATTCAGTTTTGAAGTTTAACATATGTGTGTGTTTGTATGTGTGTGTATGTGTGTGTATATATTTGAAACCTGCTTATTGAAATGTAGATAAAATTTCAGCCTATTTGCCATGCCTTTTTTTTTCATTAAAATGTTTCATTTTCCTTTATATATTGAAGTGTACATCTGTATCTCTTATCTGGACATGCCACATCCTTTTCGTCTAAATGAAGAATGTAGTTTGGAAGCAAAATGGGACTTAGGGTGGGTATTTATTATTTGTTTATTCAGGGATACTTAGTGGAAGGGTAAAAGATTGGAAGGGTATATCCATCAAAGTTCTCCCCTGATGTTTGGGTCTAATATATATGACTCATTGATTTAATAATAGAAAGAACTGATTTAATTGTTTTGACCACAGATTTATTGACAATGAAGTATAATTTGGTGACCAGAAGATCTTATTATTTTTGCCCTCGTGCCCTCATTTAGAAAGCCTCATTTATTATATAACACTTGATTATAGCCTGATGATCAGACTTCAGTTTATCACTTTTACCCCAGTTTCACTTCTTTTTTCTTGTATACACTCACAATTTCTCATTCTTATTTTCATTTTACCTTTCTTCGTCTTGTTCACATAAGGTCAATTTGTCTTTTGTGTTAGTTTTCCGAGGAAGCGTTATTAATGTAGAGCAGTACATGCAGAATAAATTTTACTTTGCTGTTCTTTTAAGAAGTAAAAAAATAAAAAAGGTAAAACTTTGTAGATTATGTGTTAAAATACTCTATTATCATCTTTTCCTTTTCTCACGTGCTTTGGTTTATCTACCCTGGCACTTCTTTCTTTCATTTTTAAAATTTTGCATTTACTAAGAAGTCAAGAGTCAAGCATTGACTATCTTATCAAATCCTAATAACAATTCCATTGGAAAATCATCTTCTTATTCTAATGTTGCAGATGAAGGGCCAGCAGTTTGCCGAGATTAGTAGTGTGCCAAATTATAACGTCTAGTCTGATGTAGAACCAGGATTTGAGCTGATGGTTCTACGACTTAACGGCCCAAGCTTTAGGAATAACATAAACTACTTATTCTTTGTTTTAAGGTTGGTGAATACAAATATGTCTAGTGTTAATAATGATTAAATAGCTAAGGCCTGATCAGAGCCTTAAACACATTATTATGATGAATCTTTAAAACTGTCATATGGTCATACATACTGTTTGATAGATCAAAGAAAGAATAAAAAGTGCAGAAATTAATGTCAAAGCACACACATTTAACATCTGAGAAAGAAGTACCATTAACCAGCTAAAATAATAGCTAACATGTATCACACCTTTATAAGTTGATCAGCACTATAAAAATATGCATTTGATTGTGAAAATAGTGAAAAGAATTAGTAATATATACCCATTAATAGGCAATGGAGTGAAGACACAGGCAATTAAGAAAAACGCACAAGGTCACATCAACTAAAGCTCTTTTGGGTCCCCAATGTCTTCAGTGTGTAGAGGGAACCACCCACTGACTTCAGATGATGCCAGAACTGACTTGCTTGCCTAAATGTACCTGGTCTTTGGTACTTCGCGTTTTTATTCTCGTTTTAGATTGCTTCTGCTTGCTACCTCTCTCCACTCTTTTATTTTGTAAACAAATATATCTTCAACACTGTTGCTCTCCTCCTTCTATTTAGCCGTCCTGGGGACCCTTGTTTAGTAGTTGGACTTTACATCCTTGAATCTCTCTTCTAGAAGGATTGCAAATATATATACATATATATATATATATATATATATATACATATATACACACATACACACACATATATAAATACACATACACAATATATATATACACATTGTGTGTGTGTGTGTGTGTGTATATATAAATATATTGTGTGTGTGTGTGTGTGTGTGTGTGTGTGTGAACTTAATACTCTTGGTTGTGGTTGCTGGTAAGTGGTATTGAAGTATATGCCAGGATTGACTAGCTTCATAGACTACAACTTTTCAGTAGTATTGTGTAAGATAATATTACCAATGAAATTATGTTTGGGAGTTTATAGACCTTGACTCTTGAAATGTACACCATTCTCACTTCTTGAATTAGTTTGTGTCATTGTCACTGAAGACCTAATGTGGTACCCTCAGATTTTTCCCTCATAGCTAGCCACACATGGGCTTCCTTTCTTACCTTTGCAAGCTGGAATGGTCTCCCTCATCCCATGTATGTTTATTGCCCTTCTTTCACCTTTTTTTCCCCTTTGCTTCCATGACACTGAGATTATAGAGGCAATATCATAAATATTAATTCCTGTACCCCAAATAAATATTTAATAAATCCTACTTCTCCTTTATAATTACAAAAGAGACAGTTTCAACTTTAAGAGACTTCTTTTCTGGCTTTGCCTTTAGTGCAAAGACAACTTAATTAAAAAATTCAAAGTTACAGTCACAATTGGGAAGGATGCAGAAAATCTTGAAATTGAGACCTGTGACACAAAACCAGTGTCCAAATCCTAAGCACACCCACAGTTTTGTAGCTGCCATTATTGCCATCTGCCACGGGAAGATGAAAATGATTCCTAATATCTCCTGAGATTCTTGTCCATTTTCTGTGAATATATTCAAATTTTAATGATTTTTAATTATAAATGTTAAACAAATGGGAAAAATATCCTGTGTGCTCCCTTAATCAGAATATCTCTTTTTGACAAAACACTAAGAATCAAATAACTTTCCCCCTGATCTTTAAGGTAAAATTCACAATCCTTCATCTGACCACATATTACCAGTTTGGTCTGGTCCTGCTTACTTCTCCAGCTACTTTCTGTACCTTTATATAATGTGTTGCTTACAGTTGTCCTTAAGAAATGAAAAAAAAAAATTAAAATACCACTAATCTTGTGCCTGTTATTAGCCATTTATATGTCTTCTTCTTTAAGGAAATGTTTCTTTAGTTCTGTCCATTTTGGTTTATTTGTTTCCTTTCTGTTGAGAATTCATGAGTTCTTTGTAGATGTTGGATGTTAGTCCCTTTTGGATGTATGATGTAAAAATATTTTCTCCTATTCAGTAAGGTACTTTTACATTTTAATGACAATTTCTTTTAGAAGGAAGCTTTTTGGTTTGAAATAGTCCCATTTGTTTATTTTTATCTCGCCCTTGTAGTTGAGACCCAAAAGATATCCCTGAAGCCACATCCTGGAATATTTTGTGTATCTTTTCTTCTATGTATTTAAGGATTCAGACCTTACATCCACATCTTTATTTTGAGTTGTTTTTTGTGCATGGTGTGAGATAGTGGTCTAGTTTCGTTATTTTGTATGTTATTGTCCAGTTTTTTCAACAGCATTTGAGACTTTCCTCCATTTTATACTCTTAATTTCTTTATCATAGATTAGCTGACCATAAAAGCATGGATTTATCTCTGAGTTTTCAGTTCTGTTCCCTTGGTCTGTGTGTCTGTTTTTACTCCAACACCTTATTATTTTAATACAGCCTCATAATACATATTGAAGTCTGAGAATGTGATCCCATTCCTTTTCTTTTTTGTCAAGATTGCTTTGGCTGTTAAGAGTCTTTTGGGATTTCATATAAATTTCAGTAATGTTTGTTCTATTTCTTAGAAGAATGCCATTGAAACTTTGATAGGGATTGCACTAAACCTATGTGTTGCTTTGGTAAGATGTCCATTTTTAACAAGCTTAGTACTCCCAAGCCATGAGCAGGGAATGGAGGGAGCACAATGGACTATTGAATAGATCTGTATCTACAATTTAAGTGGGTTTTATAAAGAGTACCTTGTAGTTTACTAAAATCATCGATAAATTATGTCTTTAGAGAATGTTTACCACTTATCAGAAATATGTAACAATCAAAGGCCGGATCTATTATCATGCTTTTATATAATTTCTCCAGCTTGTAGCGTAACAGTTAAGTGACTGTAGATGTCAGATCAGTTAATATATCAATTTTGTCACTTCAGTGTTTTTTTTTCTTTTGACTCGGTTATATCTACAATTTTTGCATATAAAATTGATTTCTTCACTGATAAATAACACAATGTATAAAGTTATGTTGAGGCAATTCTAAGATATGTGAGGAAAGTAGCACTACACTAGAAAGTGCTACTTGGGAACTTGGAGATCAATTCGCTGTCTGTAGACATAAATGATTGGGACAACTCCGAGGCTGGATCCCTTGTCACATGGTTTTGAACACAGTTTGAATGCTGGACTTTATGTAAGAACTGCTGGAATGAACAGGTCAGACCCAGTAACAACAGCACATACTCTGGCGTTCCTGCAGTCTTCAAGGTGTGGGGTTCACTTTTGCAAGGCCATTAGTGTCAATAAGAGATTTCCTTGGCCTTACATTGCTTATAATTTATTATGAGTGAAGGGAGAAAATAACTGTAGTGCAAGAAGAGTGAAAGAGCTGTACAGGATGTGCTGCACATCAATTAATCATCTCAAAGTTAGTTGATTGAGTAGCAGATGTTCGGTGTCATATGTTCTGTTTCTATTAACATAAGAGCGTTAAAAACTAACATCCTACTCACTGATAAACCTTGGGGTTTGTTATGTATTTATTTCCATATGTTTAGCTTTTTAACCATGACACTTTTTAATATCATAACCTTGAAAGTTACATACAATTTTATAGGCATTAACATTAAAATATTAAAATTCATCAAGATTTACAAATGAAAAAAATTTCATTATGCATTTCAAAGAACAAAAACTTTTTAAAGCTTTATTCCATTACTAATCATAGGTTAAATTGCTCTGTTTTGGGAATTTCTCATATTTTAGTCCTTGAGGGGGTTAAATTAATGTTGTGAAAATGTATTTAACAACATTGCTGTCTGTGACTGAAAGAGTTAATTCCCCCAAAGCTGATAAAATTTTGTTTGTTTTCCCCTCTTAGACTTTCCAGCAGGATAAGATTTATTACTGCTGCCCCTTTCCTATGAAAATCAGGTTTTCTAAATGGGTAAATTAAAGCTCATTGTAAATTGCTCAAGGTAATATTGGATGCCTTTGTGCTATGGGCTTTCCAATGTGGGTCTTTTAACCTTTAGTTCCATTTAAAGGAAATTTTCCTGAAAGATTTATTTTCCCTTTTGTGGCATTTTTAGATGCTGTACATGATGAGTCCAGACAGTACAGAGTGTTGAAGAAATAATGTGTTTCTCTAAAAACTGAATTTCACTTTGTTTTTTTAGCGCTTTCCTTATTGCTGCATTGAGTATCTATGTTTAAAAAATTGTATCCTTGTACATGTTCTAAATGTCAAATATAACTACTGGAATATTTGGTCTAAAAGGGAGGCTAGAACTTGAATTTAGCCATTCCTAAATGCACATTTTTAAGTTGGTATAATTTATATATATATGGTTTACATATATAGTTTTGATTTAAGGAATATTTGACCATTCGGCTTTTATGTTCACTTTAGGGATCATTTTAATTTATGAAAAAATATGAGCTGTGTTATTACTTGTATGATCAACTAAGGTAGATTTTTTTTGGTTTATAAATCAGTCATCTTTAGGATACATTAAACCAAGCAAGATACAAACCAATTGCTGAAATAAACTAAAGGGTTTTTTGTTGTTGGCTGCAGTTAAAGTGGACTATCTCTGGAAACCTAACTTTTACTTTCCCTGTTTTTATAGTAACGCTGCATTAAGATGTCAGGTCAAAATATTTTTTTCTTTCTCTCTCTGTTTTGATATTTCATTTGAGAACCAATATTTCAAAAAGTGTAGTGATTTAGTACAAATTCCTTAGTTCCAGTCAGATAAATAAACCTTACCAGATTCTGTGAACTGATTTATTGATAGGACTCCAAGGGATCACAGGTCTTTTGAGAACATTTGAAACATTTCTGAATCCTGAATTTTATTGAAGTTTTTCCCGAGAGAAGCAGGGTAAGGAAAAAAACCTTCTTCTCTTTCCATAGACATGGACATCTTAACAAGGCTTTGACTTTCTTCTTTTAAAGGTCATATTAAAAAAAAAAATAGGCTGACTGGCAATACAGACTTGTGCTGGTTGCAGTTAGCGCTACTGGAACAAACTTTAGAATGGCCAACTTCCTGTCATCTATGGCAATGCCTTCGAGCCTGGTTTGAAATATCTAGAAAACCCCCAAACTTCTCTTTTACAGTGATTATTACTTCTTTGCATTCTAAATTTATATCTCTTTCTTTAAAGAAAAAATGTACGACAATTTTCTGCAAGTATACCTCCTTTTAAAATGATCCTTAATTTTTTTTTAAATATTCCAAAAATTGTTTGGATATAACCACAGATCCAAAGAGATTTTCTCTGCTTTTCTCAAACCCAAACATCTCTCTTGAAAGGAAGGTAACTTGGAAGAACTCACGTGTTATGTAGGTCTTCCTGTGACTGATGATGAGAAACTTCCAGGTTAGAGGCCAGCTGGCTGCTACACAAGATTATCAGGATCCTACTATGAGCTGTTAATTGCTCCCTCTCCACTGAAGGCCCAGTGGCAACAGAGCTATCCTAAGAAAGTGGTGTAGTGTCCTGTCCTGCGAGGGCCTGAAGCCTGGCATTGCCCCTTGCCTAGGGCTTCTGTGTGCCAGGATTTTAGACCCTACAGATTGCATTTTAGGGAGGTAAGTGATTTGTGCCATGAGAAAGCAACTAGTAAGACTTATTAAGTTACTCAGTTTGATTTTTTTTGTTGTTGTTGTTAGATTCCTATTGATATAAGTCTTTGAGGAACCAGGCAAGGAAAATTAAAGACAATTATTTGGGCAAGTAGGAAGAAAATCCATTTTGTCTTTGTGGAAAGAATACTGACCTCCCCATTACCATCCCTTCATTATCCTTCATATCTGCTGTTTGTAAACCAAGAATACCGAAATGAAAAATATGACACCATGAATTAAGATCTCAGGAGAAAAACATAAAGTAGAAAAGCTGAAAAGTAAAATGTTGAGGGGGGACTTTTAAAAGAATGCTGGCACTGACTTAGGGAAACTGGAAAAGGTCAAGACAGTCAATATTCACATCACCTCAAGGAAACTAAGCGAAGTACAATGCAAATACTTTTGTAAACCAAGGTAAAAAGAAAGAAAAAAGTGAGACAATAGAAGATAATCTCAACAGTGAAAAAAATGAAATAGACAATGGACACAAATTCAAAATGAAGTGCACTAAAACAAGCAACAACAATAGTGGCTTTTTTTAAAAAGTCAGCCTTATAAGGAAATGCAGTAGAGAAAAGGAGAGAGCTTCTAAGGGGTTTCCCTGAAGGAGGCAGCTACAAGTGTCTGGAAACTCCTTGAAACCCTTTAAGGGCAAAGAGAAAGAGGGGAGTGAAAGGGAAGAGGGAGAGGGAGAGAGGGAGAGAGAGCGCGTGCACTGTGCTGTAGAGGGAAAACATGACTCTTGGGGGGAGGCGGTCTCCTGTCAGTGGCTCCTGTCCCCCAGCTCCCTTCTGGGCATCTGAGAGGGCACGGACATGTGCCCTTCAGTAAATAGCAATCCATCAAGTTGCCACCTACCAGCTTCCCTCACTGGCTTTGCCCAGGCAGAACGCTGCAAAGCATCTCCATTACTTTGTGAAACCCTTTCTTTGAGGGAAGGACTCACATTTAACCAGGTATGTTTCAGGCGGGAGTCAGGGTGAATCATCTGGGTAATCACTTCATTCATAATCATCTCCTTCATAGCAGCTTTATAAACTAGCAGTTTCATGCTAATATTTCCTAATCAGTTATGTCTCAAAAATAATAGTGACTTTTCTAAATTTAGGAAAGCTTTACTCTGAAAGTATCTGCTTCTTCAGTTGCTGACAGAATGCTTTGTTGTAATCCTACATGACAGCACTTAAGTAAGACTACCTACACACCTTCACTTCTCCTTCCTCCACTGTCACACAGGTGTACATGCTAGCTCATGCGCTCAGTCCATGTGGAGCAAGCCTTCAGTTGCATTTTCAGATAAGTCAAGTTTCAGGTTTTTAAACTGTTTTCATCCTTTGGAGGTTGGGGGGAGTGTGCTAAGATGGCGCAGTGAAGGAGATAGGCAGAATGCCCCTTTATAGCAAGTAGCTGTTTACATCTCACCTTATTCCCCAAAAGATTTAAGGTGATCTTCTTGGTAGGATTATTCTTAGTACTGTAAGTCTAACAAACTCAAACACCCATTATAAGTCATAAAACCTAATATAAATTTTAGGAAACAGTTGTGCAAGACATTCAAGGTCCTTCATTTTCCTTCTCTAACCTTTCCGTCCAGTCTTTGTTCCTCTATTTCTTTTCTCTCTCAACCTCTAGGGACCTACACTCCAACCACATCAAACTGTTGGTTGGCATTTCACAAACAGTGAATTTACATTTCCTACTTTCGTGCCTTTGTGTGTGCAGTTCCTGGTGCCTTGAAGAGTTTCCCAGTACAGCTATCCTATGAAATCATGCTAATTAAGACCAAGCTTAAATGTCATCTTCCCCTCCCTACCTTTTTTAACAGCTCCCCTGCAAACAAACAAGGAAAGAATCTTCCCCCTCTTCCTGCCATGACATTTTGCTCATTCAGTTCTTTTGTCACATGTCACAGTGCTTATATTGACTTTCATAGTCATCTGTCCTTCTTACTCCTAAATTGATAGGTTCTTAAGATGGGGGTTGGTAGCTCGTTTTTAACACTGTGATTGGCATATTATAAGAACTCATAAAATGTTCCTTAGGTATAGGATGGGCTCCTGAGGTGGGTTCAGAACTGCTGAACCTAAGTTAACTTTCCTCACTCATTAGGATGGGATGCACACTGCACTTCCACATCTGCTTTTCAAGGTTGCTCTGCTTCACTTTAGCTCTACTTTCCATTTTAAGCAAGGGAGACTATAATTTCTTCCTATTTTTTTCTATTAATCAACTTTAGCCTGAAAATTCCATAATTGACCATCTTCACAGCTGTACATAATTTTAAGGAATCCTTAGAGACTTTTTTTGCTTATGTGTCTGAGACTTTTTCCTAAAGCATTTTTGTCAATTTCTTGACCTGTGGCTAAGGAAGCCATAATAGTCTGGACTCTTGAGAGAAATAGAGTATGTCTGTGTGTGTGTGTGTGTGTGTGTGTGTGTGTGTAAGGAATTGGTTACCACAATTACGGAAGCCAAAAAGGTCCCAGATCAGCAGTCAGCAAACTGATGTCTAGTTCCAGTCTGAATGTGAGGACCTGAGACCCAGGGTAGCCAGTGGTGTAAGCTATTAGTGTTGAGACCCAACAGAGTTGAGATTTCTGTCCAAATATGAAGAATAGGAAAGACCGTTGTCTCAGTTGAAAGAGTCAGGCAGAACTGAACTCAAAGTTACTGTTCTTTTCAGTCCTTCAAAGGATGAGACAGGATGAGCCCACACTGGGGAGGGCAGTCACCTTTACTGTATATGATTTCAGTGTTGCTTTCATCTAGAAACATTCACAGATGCTCCCAGAAATAATGTGTAACCAAACATCTGGGCATTCCATGACCCAATCAAACTGACACATAAAATGAACCCTCCTGAAGGCAGCATTCTGCATGCGTGTTTCTCCAGTGGTGCCAAAGAGTAGATTCAGGGAGGAATTGTTTAGATGGAGCATCACGTACTTTGCAAGTGATAATAAAATTGCAGTATTTCCAAGAAATTTGAAGTCTAGTCTCATTTGATAATTTAAACTTAAGTCATTGAAGAAGTATGGAATAGAAAGAACCCTATGTGTTCTAGTCAGCTAGAGGGCAGGAGTCTAAAATTAATCGATTTTAGAAGACAGGCAAATTAGTAACTTAGTTCTGTTGAGTGTATGGCAAGTCAGAATGGTGGAAACTGTGGTGCATAAAACTCAAAATCTTTCTTAAAGAAATGCATTTTTTTAGGCTACAACTCTTAAGCTTTGGCTATATTTCCACCACCACCACCACCACCACTTACTTAGCTGTTTACTAGCTGTCAGATTATAAAAATTCATTTATCTTTTCTAGACCTCAGTTATTTTTTGGAATATAGAGCTAATCTGTAATTCAAGATTCTTTCCCTGCATTTTACCTGCCAGTTAAGTTTGAGAGGTTAGGAAATAGAACCTTTGTTGATTTAAAGAGGTCTAACATGAATTCCAAAGAATAGTGGCAAGTCATCCTATGAAACAACATAATCAGCTTTCCAGTGACATTATAATGAATAAGGCTGTTGCCTTTTGAAATATCAAGAGCAGAAGTACCCTAGTCATATTTCTGTATCAGAAAAGATCTGTGTATGCTGATGCACAATGCAATGTTACCAAATCTCTTCATAATTAAGAGGCAAGTCCCTATAGATATTGTCAACTTTCTATCTTACTGTATTTGTGCATGTTTTTTAAAGCTTGAGGAATGCTTCCTGTTCTAAATAGGGTAGCTCTCAGTACATATATGTTGGTGTGTGTTGATTTTTATTGATCAAAGTCTTTTCCTATAGCCCTGAAGCCTTCAAACTATAATTTAAAGCAAGACAGCCTCTGTGGATTTATGGAGTCATTTTCCCTTTGGCTATATCCCTCTATAGTCACAGACCACTAGATTTAAAAAGGCAGCCAAACCCGTCCAAAGACCAACATAAATTTTCAGAGGTAGGGAAAATGGTGCCTGCTTATTAAATTAGTGAGAATATAGTATTTGGTGGTTACAAATGAATGTTGTTTTTTTTTCTCCCCTTAAGTTAGAAGCAAGACTGATAGAGATGTGTGATATTTGACTCACATTTGTCAAGTTTAGCTGCATTAGTTGAGAATAATTTGCATGTTATGTCCTGTTCCTACTTTAGATTTCCCTTTGGATTTGACTAGATAAATGGGTTCACCTTTGCCAAAAGACCCCAGTTATGAATGTGTTTGAAACAGTTTTTGCCCAGCACGCAGAGAATGAACAGGAGCATTCAAAGGGCTTTGCTGTGGCAGACTCCTCTGCTGTGTGCCAATATTTATGTTGTGGGGTTTCCTCAGTGTAATATCTGGCATTCTCCATTCGCTGCAGGCAGCACTTTCCACTTGTCCTCTTGTTTCATAGAAATTATTAATTTCACTCTAACAAAATCAGACATTTTCTTTTGGTGATTCATTATTGGAAACCATTTGCACTGACTTCAAGGGCTTAGGTAAGAAAACATGTTTATCCTTGACAGAGCGTGGTATTTCTCCATGTCTCACAGGAACCTTTCCAGGCTTTGTTTTTTTTTTGTTTATTTTTTTAATAAAACAAAATAAATTATAAGAATAGAGACTTGCTCAAGTTGATTAACTGTACCAAATTTCAAAAGTACTTTGAGGAAAGGCTCAACAGCATTTCCAGTCATGAAACACCTATGTAAGGATACTATAGCATGACAAGCATCTTCACTACTCATTAATCCAAAGGTGCCATGATCAAATATGATTTTTGAAAAGAGCTTGTGTTTGGAGTTTTGTTAACAGTTTATGTTACATTCTGGAGACACCAGATATTATATAGGACAAAAATTAGGTTGGATCTTAAAGGGTGAATGGAACTTTTGATGAAAAATAATGGTAATGTTGATACTCATAATAACTAGAAGTTAGCATCCATAGAATACTTTATTTTTATGGATAAGCACGCTACTAAGTCATATTTAGTGTAATAGAATAACTCAAGAGATAGACCAGAATAATGAGGAATTGCTGAAGTTTGACTGGTTTCTGACTTTATTACATGCTGACCATGTAAACCATCTAACAAGTCAGTGCACCCCAATTCTAGAGGTATTAATGTTACCTCTAGGGATTTTATGAGAAATGATTAACAAAATGCTGTGTGATACTCTGCGCTTTCCTAAGGGTCTCAACAAATACTAGCTGCTAACCTTGTTCCTTATTTTATAGATGAAGAGAACGATTGAGGTTCAGAGAAACTAAGTAGCTTCCCTATGTTTAGAAGCAGGTTTGAACCAGGATTGAAATTCAGTCTGGCTTCAGAGTCTTGTTTCTCAACCATTAAGTCATTAAAGATTCTAGGAAAGTAAAGAATTACTACAGATGCAAAGTCTTTATAGTGTATGAAGAGCATCGATGAGTGAATATATGAACATGAGGCTTAATTTGATTTCATATTACTTGTGGATGGCCTTAGAAAAAATCAATTATTCGGAGACAACCTGGAGTCACTGAAAGGAAGATCCTAGCATTTATCTTTGGTTTAACTATATTCTAAGAAAGTACATTTTCAGTAAATACATACTAGCTCGAAGTTCAAATGGGAGACTCCTCAAAGATTAGGAGTTTATAGAAGAGGTCCCTCCAGACACTGTATACTTGAGCCACTTTGCTATCGTTTTTTAACCACAACATAGAATCCATGTTATGTAGTTTGATAAACTGCCTTCTCGGGGCCTCCCTGGTGGCGCAGCGGTTAAGCGCTGCGCTGTGGAGCTGTTGGCAGCAGCGATGCGAGTTCGACGCCCGGCCGGGGAGAATCCCACATGGGGCGGCAGACCTCTCCTGCCTCGCCCGCTGCTCCCCTCAGCAGTGTACCTCTGATCTGCCTGTTCTGCTCCCCACTCTGTCTCTGGTGAACCCTCTCGCCG